>JAUCMS010000025.1:6045018-6061382 GCA_032357445.1 Enteromius radiatus
AAAGACACCTAATTGTTGTTCCATTCACATTATATGAAAGGAGGGATAAAAAGGTGACCTTTTGGCATTAAAGGCGATGTAATAAAAAAATGTGTGTGCACCTAAATTTTGTGCTTGTGCACCTCAAAAAAAAAAGTTAGGCGCACAAGTGCAACCAGCACAAAAAGTTAGTCTGGAGCCCTGTAATCCTACACAATACCTAAACTTAACAGCTACCTTAGTAACTTTGAACGAATTGTGAGTTTATTGAAGCAAAAGTCATTGTTAATGGTTTGCTAATAGCCAGAATTAGACTTCAAAGGTATATTTCTATAAATAAAGAACCATGTGAAGTAGAAGTAGTTTAAATTATTATATTATGTGAGAAAAAAGAGACTGTTACATGAGTTCAGCTATGTAGGAAATCAACAGTCTGAGACACCTGTCAGTGAAACAGTTTAGTGGTCATTATGCAAATATATTTTGCCATATTGACCAGTCACATTTGGGCTCTGATTAGTCTGTCCACTGCTGGCTAATGACAGACATCTCTGCCTGATAAGTATTTGTTGGCCTGGATTATCTGTCCGTTCCACCTGCTGTCATGGTAGTACAGCACATGACATTGAGGAAGGTAATCCACCCTTCCTCATCCAGACCAACGCTAAGGATTAGCACGCTGCTAATTTGCCTCTAGCGAAGCCCGAGGTAGTGGCTTATGTTTTGCCCCCCAAGTCCAGTTTGTTTTGTATTATTTTCAGTATAGATGCCAGCCTGGAGTGTGAGGAAATAGTGAGATACCAGAAACTGTGTAGAATTCCATTACTTATGCTACACACACCATTTTAGTGCTTCACTAAGTGTATGTAGGCTAAAAGGAATTGACGGGGAACAAACATGCAGATCATTTGATATCCGCTCTCATATGCTTTTGTCTCTTTATAAGACCATATCTCCAATTGCATTAGTGCCTTTGTCTTTTGGGCCCAAAAACTAATTGTAGAACATTTAGAGCTGCCCATTAGCTTCATATCTTACATCCAGACCTCTGAACTTGCTCAAATGCTCTCCAACTTACTTTTCCTCCAAAATAAACCGTCAGAAGATTGAATTTATTAAGCTGTTGCAAGAATATTCAACAGACATTATCAGCTTGTTCTTAGATATCCTTATTTTACTGAATTATGCGTTCATTTCGGAATGAGTTGAGAGCTTAGTCTTTTCCAGCTCGCCCCGTAGCCTTCTCAAAACCCAGACCTTTTTTAACATCTCGCCTTCCCACCGACTGAGAAGGGCAAGAAGGACTCGCAGCTGGAAGATAAGCCAAGAAACGGCTAATCCCGCGGTCCTTTATGCATATACTTTCCCTGCTAATTTCCACATCATTGAACCCACAATCCTTTCAAACTGTTAAGGAGCTTTTTAATTCAGACCAGCTTTGTCTTTGTCGCCTGCATTATGTCAGTTTTAAACTTTAATCAGTCCCTCGGAAGCGACAGATGTAATGAGAATGTGCCCTAAATGTCATTTTTGTGAATTAAACACTCTGAAGCATTTATCACATTCAAGGCTTCATCAGGCTTCACTTTCTAATACAATGAAAGCTTGACGGCTTTAAAATGCACGGCCGCCCACTTCACCTCAATCCTGCAGGCTTTAGCCAGAATGGGTGCCGTGATAAATTTGGCACTAACAAACTGTATTGTAAAGTACTGTACTGTACAAGTGATAAAAGTAAGAGGGGCTTTTTATTATACAAATGATGTGTTTGTATGCAAAATTATTCTTCAGTTATAATACTGCATTGTCAAACTGTTTCATTGTTTTGAGCTGTATGAGAAGAAAGGGACTACAAAATGTGAACAAATCATTTAGAACGACTCAGTTGAATCACTGAAAAGATCTGACTCAAAAGAACAATTCATTAACAAATGGCTTTTTAATCAGCCTGCCAAGAAGGGTTTTATTACAGTTAAAAGTAAAATTATTGTTGTAAAATTAATCATATAAATTAGTGCTGGCAAATGATTAATTGCAATTAATTAAATGTTTTTGTTTACATAATATATGAGTGTGTATTGTGTAGGCTATATTTATTACGTGTACTGTATATAGATACACACATATACAGCATAGTGTATATATTTATATTCATATAATTAAATCTTAAATAAATATATTTAATATATAAATGTGTGTATTTATATATACATAATAAATACACACAGCACACACAGAAACATATATTGGGTATACAACACATTTTTAATTTTGGATGCGATTAATCATTTTACTGATTAACTTCAACTGAACTAATTCTAAAATGAAAGTAATAAGAAGTAAGAGACTCATAAATAATAAATATATTGAAGTAAAATAAATAAAAGTAAGTAAATAAACTTACATATTAATACAAAAATAGTAAAAAATATATAGCACATACAAATAAATCTAATTTAAAATGTTGGCCTTACGAAAATTACAGTAAAATAGTATGTGAATAATAATAATTAAAAAAACATTGGCGGATGCCTAAAAATTGTTCATCATACAGCACTTTTGTAGGTTTTCAGGATAATTTATTTCTTCTTATTTCTTTCAATTTTATTGTTCCCATAGAAGAAAGTAAGTCACACAATATCATTTTTGAGTGAACTCTCTTTAAATGTAGTACATGAGTTATACAAACCACTTTTTTATAGTTCTTTTTTAGAACTTGAAAGCCTCATCATTATTTTGACCAGAACATTGCTAAACAAAAATCGCCATTTGTGTTTCATGGAAAAAGAAACTCAAATGTGTTTGTTATGACATGAATTTTCATTTGTGCAAAAATTATTCTTTTAAAAAAAGACTCATTTTATCCTCAGGAGAACCGCAGTTTTCTAGTGTCTCAAATATTAGGATTACCAAAAAACTGAGTCATCCATCAGTTGTGCTGGTTATCCGTCCTCTCGGTATCTGGGATTAGTGTGACACTTCTTTAATATCTGTTATTTTTAGAGTCGGATTCCTCTGACCCTGTCAAAGCTTTCCCTGTGGCCCGTCTTACCCGATCCTGATAGTTGCCCTTTGACAGCGTTAAAAAGGGAGATTGCCAAGGCACTTCAAAGGGATGTGGTGCGTATGGACAGCGTCTCTTTTAATAAAACTGTCAGCGTATCTGAGGCGTCATGCGCTTGCTTTCTTCAGGAATCTATGGCGTCGCTAGTTCGCCTCAAAACATTTGCCTTCTCATGGATGAACATTCTGCAAACATCTGCCCTTTACCGAGGAAGCTAAACTTAGACTTGCTGTCTGTAATTAAACTGCAAAAGCAGCCTGTTGGAGGAGCTCTGTTTGCCATTCATGCCATTTTTGATGATTGTGCGCCAGCGTGTGCATATGCATGCGTGGTTATGTAGGAGGGAAAAAGAGAGATGCAAACAAAGGAAGTGACAGTAAAACAAGTGGGAGAAAGCAGAAGGAAAAAAAAGATGACATTTTGAGGGAACATCAAAAGCAGAGGCCGTTTCACATCTGTACTTCACTGCAGCTTTTAGCACCTCTCAACATGAGCTGGTGTCTCCTTCTCACATGTGTGCAAAGTCTAATAGAGAAATGCTCCTTAACCACTTTGAACGCTCATATACGAGATCAGGCTATCTCTGCTGCTCTTTCAAGCTGCTATCAAAGGTCGCCAGGAACCATAATACTCTGCTGACACCTTACTATGGCTCTCCGTTTCCAGGTCTAATGCCAGGCCACGTTTCCACCTGGTTTTAGCAGCCATCTGTCTCAGCAATTTAAGAGCTGTTTTAACCCACCTACTTTGCATTTAGTGTGTACTGTAACACTGTGTCCTAGAGGATATTTTATTTTAATAACTGTTATTTAAACTATTATTTATGTAATATATTACATAATAGAAAAATCTGATTATTTTAATATTTTTCTGCATTTTATATATATATATATATATATATATATAATTAAAATGTTAAAAACTATTAAATGTTAAAACTATGTAACTATTTAAAAACATATTTAAGAAAAAAAAAATATATATATATACATATAATTATTTTTTCCCAGTACAAATTATGTTTTAAATTGTTTGCATAACAGTTTGTCAACATTTAGGAAAGTGATGTCATATGATATTAAAATATTAGATTTTTCATATTTTTAATAACAAATTATATTGTATTATTCAATTATTTTTTTGTAGTTTCTCATTACAAATTATATTTTACATTTTTAACACAAATAATCTATTATAATATTAGGTTTCAATTTTGGATTTTTTTTCCTAACAAATTATATTTTACATTTCCTCCCTTACAGTTTCAATCAAAATGTAAGAAAATTGTATTGTATTATGTTATTAAATATTAGATTAGATAATATTAGATTTCTTTTTTTTTTTTTTTTTCAAATTATATTTTACATTTTCAGTATTAAAAGTTAAATGAAATTTAATGAAAATTATTGTATTTCATTATAAATATTTAGATTTTTTTGTTTGGTTTTTTTTTAGACTTTTTAAAAATGTCTTTTAGACAATCTTACAAGTTATATTTTACACTGTCAGCATTACAGTTTGAGTGAATATTTAATTTACTGAGTTTTACGGCTGTCTTTTGCATCAAAGCACTCAAACTGCATGAACACAAGAAGTTTGACATAATGAATGCCACAGATTTGCGTATATTTGATACACAACCTACAAATAGTGCAAAATCTTGCAGAACTGGACATGTTGTGCCTTGCTGAGCTGGGATGAGATGATAAACGTATGGCATCTCAATCAGGACTAATAGCAGCCACTTGGCCCAGTGCAGATCATTCAGTGAGATGGAATTGATTTTCCTTTGCCTCCCTCATGCATCTGTACTCTAACCAATTACATAAAAAGATTCCCTGAGTAAGCTTTTGCTCTCAAAACCTCTTACAGCTATGCTCAGATGTTGAAATCAAGGTTAGAATGCCACTAGAGTAGCCTCGATATATTTTGCTACACTTGGGTGCTTTCTGAAAAGTATCCATGCATTCAAATTTAGCTGAGCTCCTGCTACCTGAATAGTGTTGTTGTAATTATAGTAATGGTGAGTATAGATTTAAGTGTGGATTGTGACTGAAGGCAGGCTGTATCACAGTTGGCAGTGGTTTTCATTACTGTCGACAAGGTGGAATTACAGTGGGAGGATTCGAGGTCCTTCAAATGTTCAGTAACGCATCTAGTTGCACGGACATGCTAAAAGCATTCTGATAAACTCTTTATTGAGAGTTCCAAACCCAACACACTGACAGATATCTGCTACCTGTTCTCAAGGCATAAACGTACCTTGGTGTACTTTTTAACGAGACAGAATGCATACCAATGCACTGATCCGGATCGGCCGATATGTTTGCATGTTTTGTCAGTAAAGCCGGTCCTGTAGTCAGCGTTAAATGCCATCAGGTGTCTTTCTGAAAAGACCGTGTGAATCACAGAGGGCTTGTATCATCAATGTCAGCGGAGAGAGAGAGTGATGAGAGAAGTGTGGAGAAAAACTGACGGGTTTTGTGTAAGTGTGACTCCATGTGACTTTGCTTTCACATAGCAGCATAGCATTTTGATGGGCCGTCTTTGCCCATCATTGTAATTTCAGTCATGCCAGAGACCAATACACACTTCCTCATCATACATTTACAGTCGATTCAGCTTCTCCATGCACAGTATTTGCATTATGAGTGCATATTTAAGCATATCTGCAATTTTTTTTTGTTTCAAGGTCAAGATTATTTGACTTGGCTATTGTAAATCATATCCAGGACACTGCAATAAAGGGTAGGCGTGAGTGAGTAACAGTTAAGTGCTAGTGTTAAGTGCTTAGCTCCTGCAGAGTTTTAACTGAACAGACTAGATTTATGATGGTCAAGCCCTCACAATCTAACAACAGTCACAGTGTTGTGCTGACCTGTGTCCGCCTGCAAAGGTCTGTGATCTTCACAGTCAGGTGAGTGAGATGATACACTATTGTCCATCATAAATGTCAAGCCAGACATATGAAAACTAAATAGTGAACAAAAGATAATTAAGAACGGAGAGCAGGTGCTGACCATTAGGCCCAAATATAGTGAAGTATAAAATAATAAATTAAGTTTTATTGTGAGATGAAAAACCACAATTACAAGAAATAAAGTCACAGTTGTGAGGATTAAAGTCACAGTTACAAGAAAATATTCACATTTGTGTGGTAATATGAAATAAAGTTACAGTTGAAAGAACAAAATTCACAGTTGTGAGGTATAAAAAATGTTTTAAAAAGTAAGATTGTCATATGTACTATGATAATTACAAGAAATAGTTGAAAATGTCAGAAATAAGGTGAAAATTATAAGAAATGAAGCTGGAATTACAAGCATTCGTTGCAAATCTGAAAATTGTTTGATATTAAGCCTCAGTTACAGAAAATAAGTTGCTTACAAAAACATTTAGTTGCAGTTTTTGTTGCAGTCAGATGAGATCTAATCTGACAATTACAAGAAATAAAGTGACAATCATGACAAAATTAGTGGTCAGTTCATAGCTTTTAGATACAAAGTGCAATTACAAGTAGTGAAGAGATTATGATTATGCAAAGGTAAAAAAAAGTTGTGAGTTACAATCACATCCATAAGATATTAATCACACTAGTCATTAGTCACACTATAATATAATTGTAAAACAAATGTGAGGCAATTTCAATTAATAATGTTTCAATCGTAAGATTTAAATGGAAAATTGCAAGAAAACAAGGATAAATAAATTTGCAAT
Source organism: Enteromius radiatus (assembly GCA_032357445.1). Taxonomy (NCBI): domain Eukaryota; kingdom Metazoa; phylum Chordata; class Actinopteri; order Cypriniformes; family Cyprinidae; genus Enteromius; species Enteromius radiatus. Next base: position 6,051,779 of record JAUCMS010000025.1, read on the forward strand.
TACAAGCAATAGTTGCAAATATGAGGTGGTCACAATTGTCAAACATGCAGTTGCATCTGTGAGGTAGAAAGTTTAATCAGATATAAAACTGCAATTTCGAGAAATGGTCACAGAGGTATAAATTAGATATTTGTAAATAATTAAGTAATGATTCTGAAAAATAGTCAGAATTGTGACACTTGCATATATGAGAAATAGTGAAAATAATGAAAAATACGAAATTACAGGAAATAGTAGCGCATATTGAGAAAGAATTCTACAAGAAGGATGGGTTTTTGGTTCCTTGACGCTGTCGCCTCTGACTTGCTTAATTGGGGGCACCTAATTTCTACGGATCATCGTCGTTTTGATTACAGAGACCGTCTGTATTTAATAAATAAATAGTTTAATCTCGTCATTATATATTACCATCACTCTATTCTCCTATTTAATGTTCAGTGCTTTGCTACAATCTGTATTGTTAAAAGTGCTATATATATAAAAGTTATTGATTGATTGATTTGAAGAAAACGTCAAGAAATAAATGTGCAATTAAATGTGAGTGGAATGAATTTTACTTTTTACTGCGAGTTGGAATCGGGATCCATAGAGAGGATAGTAGTGAAATGAACAGCAAGTCTTTTGTTTCCCTGTATCCAAATGAACATACAGCACACTTTTCAAGGGCACAGATTCAATTAACTGCCTTCAACCGTCCTTAAGTGCACTTACTATTCATGTCTGTTAAATTGATGACTGCACACCTCTATACACTTCTGCGAAAGAAAGAGAGATATTACTTCATGCTCTCAGCCCTTGCAAGGTTTCCATTGTTGAGCTTTCTCCACAGCGATTGGCCGCTTTCTCCACAGCAATAGGCCTCCCTGTCAAAGGCGATGTAGAAGGTGTCACTGCAATGTTGTGACGCCTGTCCTCATCTATATCACTTCGCCAAAGGACGGCTTACCAATCTGACCTGGGGCCAAAGCAGAGACTTTTAAAGGGCTTGGGAGGCAATTAAGAATCACTGATGAGAAGCGATCAGCTCTGTAAATACCACATATCTGATCCTCATGAGCCTAGAGGAAGTAGTAGATGACGTTAGAGAGATCAGAGAGCAAAAGCTGTGTGTTAGGTGAGGGGGGACAGAGATGAATATGTAATTAGCCTGCAGGCACTCTCGTCTCTCCTGCTGTTACAGCACATGGGCCTTCGTCTTGATTGGTGGTCTTTCTAGCAGAGCATCTGTTCACCACCGTGCTGGAGAAGTGAGCTTTCACTTATCTGTCCCATTTTGGAGCAGTCAAGTACCTTTAAAAGGATTTTGTGATTATATTATATTATGTTATGTTATACATAGTGCTGTCAAACGACTAATCACATCTAAAACATTAAAATGATTATTAAAACAGAAATAAGATCAAAGTTTGCATATTTTTTGCAAAAATATATTTTACAAGATTGAATTGTTGTTTATATGCTTAACTGGATGCTATATTTGTTTTTCTTTTCTGGTGTTTAAAACTAAGGCTGTTTTTAAAAGCAGAATAAACCAGTAATATTAATACATTTGGTAAATATCTGAAAAATGTTGTTAATATCTCAATTTAACACATTAACTTTAAGAGCACTAATTATGAGGTAAATTGTGAGTACATGATGACAGACTTTTCATCTATCCCTTCAAGTCAAATCTGTCAGATCAGCACTCTTGTAAAGTTTAAGAGAGAAAAATGTAAGAGGTTCCCTAATGCGGGCGTTCAAAGCATAGAAAAGGGGCCAGTCATCAAGGGTTTTGAAGAGTTTCTTTTATATCTGCCTTAGCACTGAAGATGAAATGCATGTGCTAATGTTGTCCTTCTTACGCTGACGCTAATACAGCACTGAAGCATAACAATGAGTCTGAACAAATGAGTCAGTGCCTCAGAGTCAGTCCGAATTAGAGGTGTTCAGCAGGTGAATGTATAGCTGCCAGTTTTCTCTTGCTCTCTGGAAGGAATCAGTCTGATAAGCCATTTATTTGCATGCTAAGAAATTAGTTTCCAGGTTACCTTCCCACCTCTCTGTCTCATATTTGTTCATCAGTCAGGAGGCGGTTCTCTGAAAATCTGAATAGTCCCATTGGAACCACATTGATGGTCTAGAAATATAGTCCAGCGTGCTTTTGCATTAGTAGGCCTGCCTCTGGTGGGTAATTGATTGACTTTTCCCGCTTAAAGCCAATTTATTACTTGTGGCCCTACTGACACACTGACCTTAATGGATGTGGCTGCCATCACCTCAGGCGTTAAAGCCCTTTCCATCTGGCCCCTAAATAGGCTCAGGACAGTCCTCGTCATGTGATGTGTCATTCCCTTTACATTTGAGAAATTATCAATGGACACATTGTGGCCTTATTTGTTTAAAAGTCAGGGAATACTTCATTATTGGCTTGTTTTGCCTGTCACAAGGTGATTTAGGTTTTTCACTGTGCACACCAATGTTAGCTAATAAAGATCAATCGTTATCACCAATTGTATCAAACAAAAGCTATTAATTGAAGTTAATGTATATTAGAGGAAAATTTAAATATTAAAAATCTATTATTTAATACTAAAGTAATAAACTATTACTAAAAGTTTTGCATTACTTTATTACTGAAATTGCTAATTAGTTATTTAGTTAATAAGCTATTTAGGTATTTATTTCATTTTTTATATTTATATTTAAGTTTATATTTTGAGAGAATTTTAATAAATGATAAATTAAATACATTTAAATATATTTAAGGAAATTAAAATAACAGTTAATGAAAGTTATTTTATTTATTAAATAAAAGTTAAAATTGCTAGTACACGGGAAAAAAAAGAATTTTTTTTTTTTGCTTAGATCTGTTGTCTTTTTCCAGTTCAGATATCTGTACATTTTAAATCAAGGTGCATTTGTAGTTGGTTAGCAAAGTTACACAAGATATTTAAAACATGAAAGTGTTGAATTGTTTTTCCTTTTGAATTAAGTTGAATTTCAGATTTTGTCTTATTTTAGGCATAATTTTGTTTAGAAAACAAGTCTTAATATCCAAGTCATTTTGCTTTTCAGGTAAATGTATACTGATTTAGGAAATTTAAGATATTTGTACCAGAAAACAAGACTAAGAAAAAAAAAGAAAATTATTTTTTGCAATTTAAGGATTTAACGAGTGTATTATATTATTTCTGTTTATCAGCCTTAAAATGTCATGTTTCATTCAATGTTGTAACTCGCCATTTCTTCATAATTCTTTGTGAAATGTACTAGCAATTTTTGAGTAAAAATTGATTCTTCACCAAATGTTTTGTAGTATATAAATAATACTAAAGTCACACTGGTACTGTACACTGTAGTGTCACATTCATAAGTGCTGTTTAATGGCCTCTGTAGGCGGTAACAGGCAGTAGAGGGGCTGTATTAACACATCTCTTGGGACGCTTCCACAGATGGTCCTTTTGGATTCTTTTTATGTAAATAACAGTACTGTACAGTAGGACACAATGACACACACACACACACACCTCCCCCTACGGCCGTCAGTGCTATCTGCAGTCACTTCCATTATTTACCATGTGAATATTTCATGGTGACATCAGTGTTCAGGACGGTCCATGCTGCCAGAGGGGCCCAGCTAATGAGGCACGACGCCCCTCTCAGCTGGTTGCCTCGCAGCCAGGATAAATCTCATGTCTCCTTTTTTCTTCTTTATGTCCCACCACAGCGTCTTTCTCTCAGCCCCTTTCAGCGTTGTAAGCAGTTCACAACTAGGGTACATAATTAACCTTCATCCTAGTAAAAAAAAAGCCACAGAGCCCAGATTAGGGCCCTCCTCCAGTCAGACAGAATGTCTGTGTTTAGTGGTGCAGGCTAAGTGTGAGTCAGTATTACTGGTACACATACTTAAATTGTGGGATTTGAACAAACCGCTAATCCTGAGCATTAGACTTCAGTTCAATGAGTAAGTCATCTTGCACCATTTGTGCCACAGACATGAATAGTGCCTTTTTGTGTTATTGATTTAATTTATTATAGTAGCCTATAGCTTAATAGGTGCAATTCATGAATATAGTATATTAAATAAACCACTTCTATTAAGGTTTATGTTTACATAATATATGCGTGTGTACTGTGTATATTTATTATGTCTAAATAAATAAACACACATGCATGCATATTTTTAAGAATTTTTAAAAAATATTTATATATTAAATATATTTATCTATAATATAAATATACACGTGTTTTCAAAATATATCCTGTATATGTATGTATTTATATGTATAGTACATAATAAGTAGACACAGTACACACACACACACACACACATATATATATATATATATTATGTGAACAAAAACTTTTATTTTGGAAGCAATTAATCGTTTGACAGCACAAATTATTTTTTAATAGTTTTAGTGTTAGTGTTAATAATACTACTACTCATGTTTTCTTAAGGAATAGTGTTTCCTCTTGAATTTTCAGATGCTATTACACTGACTCTGCTGTTTATAATTGAACCGAACTAAATAGTTGTGTGCTATACATTTTTCTTTGATACATCTTTCCTTTCTTCTGCTTGCAGTGAGGGGGTCTTCAAATGCCCAGAGGACCAGCTCCCACTGGATTATGCCAAGGTAATAATACACTCAGCACTAATCTCTCATCCATTCTGCTGTAGACCATATTACAGATCAATCTCCCACAGTCAGTCACATCCCTGGAGCATACAGTGGAGTCACAGCGGCCAAGTACAAGTTTTCTTGAGTGGCTCTGCAAGAGTGAACAAAATGCTAATGTGTCAACAATAGCAGGCTATGTTTGTGAGTCACTGGCTGCCCCGGGCCCTCAGCCCTCGTCCACGCTTCTCAAAGCACCCGAGTAATCACACTAATGAACTACCACAGGCCACTCATTTCCCTGAGAATTTAGAAAATAAGGAAGAAAGAAAGAGATGGAGATGGCACATAGATTAGTTTGAAATATGACAGGATATCATTTTATGCTAGAAATCATTTTAAATGATTTAGCATTATTATTAATGTTAAAATGCTATTAATACAGTAACGTCTAGGTTACGTAGGTAACCCTCATTCCCGAAGGAGGGAACGGAGACGTTACATATAGGAACTTGCATGAGAGACCAATCGCTTTTGAGCTTTAAGAAAAGCTCGTAGGGAACATTCTTGGAGAATGGCGCACGGATCCCTTAGGAATGGCGCAGCAAGCTGACACCAGCCGGCCTCCTGTTCACCTGCTTTGTCTTTTAAGTGAAGACATGGAGGACACAGCCTCTATGCGAAGATCATCAAACCTTGCGAAGGTGTTGGGTGTCGCCCAGCCTGCAGCTTTACAGATATCTGCTAGAGAGGCGCCGTGAACCAATGCATAGGATGAGGCAACACTCTGTGTGGAGTGGGCTCTGACACCTAAGATACTGGCATGAACTCGCAGGAACTCTTTTCAGAAGAATCTCTTCAGTACTCTTCATCAGCAACTCCATCTCAGTAGTGGCAAGGCTCTGAAGCGAAAGTCTGCAGTTGCACTGCATCAGCACCCTCTTATACTCTCGTAGTGATGAGGTGCAGCTGGATGCAATCCAGAAAGTTGAAAAAGTTGGCCTTTTCTTAAAGCTCAAAGGCGATTGGTCTCTCATGCGAGTTCCCATATGTAACGTTTTAACGTTCCCCTTGAACTCACATCAGTTGTCCATTCCTTATACCTTTTAACTAATTCTATACCAAAAATCATGTAGAATAATTTTGCATTATTCATTTTATATAAATTGCAGTCAATATAATAATTTCTATGGCAAATAATGGGGAATTAAATGTGAATACAGTAAAAAACACATGTGAAAACAGAATGAAGTCAATAAAATGTTTTCTAAAATGTTTTCTTAATATTTTTAATAATACATGGCAATAATGCACATGGCAAATTGTACAATGGGACATCAAATGTTTGTCAAGTAAAGAAATAAAGTGTCTGAAGTTCCTGAACTAAAAGAACAGAAACAAAAATGTACGTACAAACCATACAGACACTCACTTACACACCTGGTTGAGAATCACTGAATTATGGCAAAAATGGGTTGAGTTTATGAAAGCATTTTAAAATGATTAAGGGTTAATCTCTTCTTGGTGTTAAATATTAATACAGTAGCCTCCTCCTCCTCACAAAATATTTCAGTCAAGTAGTTATACTCTGCGGTCCAGCTAATCTGCACCATGCCACATTAAAGAAGGAATTTCACCAAATCTTTAATTAAAGTATTGGCTGATTTTTCATCTTGCTCTTTAGTTAATTAATCAGGCTAAGCTGGGAAAAATGCCATAAGTGTCGGCGCTCATTAAAGAGCCATTTTTCTCATGTGCTGCCCTAGAAAGTGAGATTATGAAATCACAGAGTGCACTGATTTTAAAGTTTTTTTAAACTATAAATCTGTGTGTTTGTTTGTTTGTTTGTTTTTTAACTGGTTGGACAAAAATTGTTTGCAAGAAATACAATGCAACTTATATATCATACATAAATGTACAGAAAATGAAAAATCAGTTTAATCAGACTTAACTTTTTTGGCTTAATTTCCCAACATCAATTCTAACATCTGAGTCATCTTCTCCTGCAGTGTGTTTGACAGGCTTCTGTAAGAGCACATGCACAAAGTTAAACCTGTTCTGTGTTGGAAGGAGCTTTAACGCACTAATCCGTTGAAGCCGTGATTTGCATGAAGTCGGTGGGATAACTCTACTCATCCTAGAAAGCCTGGAGTGCCGCAGGAGCGTCTGATGCTCATGAGGCCTGAACACACAGTTATTGCACAAACAGTCATGACAGCCGCCCACAGATTACCCATCCACCTCCGCAGGGCTGCTGTTCAGTACCTGTCTTTGCCTGTTTGAGGTTGGGTTCACCCCACGACTTCTGTCTCATACTCTGTCAAAAGTATAGTTCAGAAGTTTGGGGTCAGTATGATTTCCAATTTTGAAAGAAATTAATGCTAATGGATTCATCAAATTGATTGATTCAGCATATTAGAATGATTTCTAAAGGATCATGTGACACTGAAGATTCAGTTTTACATCACAGGATTAATTTAAAAAATAATTATTATATTTTATACATTTAATTTATTCATTTATAATTTATAAATCTAAAATCTAATACAAATCAACGAATCAACACAATAACAGGTGGAAGTGCAGTCACTGATCCGCCGCTTGATAAAGTTGGATACTGCAGTCAAGAAGGGACGTCAACTAGCAACAAGCATGTTTATACTGAAGGCTCGCCTGTTTACACGTGATGTTGTATTTTTAGTTCTTTATGTAATTTGTTGGGTTTTTTTAAATCTACAAATCTTCCATAAATTCTGAGGTATCATGTGTACGGCAGGATGGCACAGTTAGGAGAGTTTATCTTGGTGTGCCAGAAAATCTGTCAGTGAAAATGAGTTTGAGTGTGTGTGTGGTTGGGAGGGTGAGGGGAACGGCTCCATATGGGACTACATGGGGGGCGAACGGCCACGTCTGCAGTGCTGTGTAACACTGTAGATCTGTGTGTATGTAAATCCTGCAGGCAGGGGATTTAGGCTGATTGGATGGAGGAGTGCCTCATCCTTCATCTACTTTATGGATGAAGGGAAGATGCAATAGCCTCTGGATCTAACACACACACAGATGCACGTGTACACGCTCGTTTCACAGGGCTCTAGTTAAGGTCATCCATCACAGTGCAAGCAGTGTATTTGTGGTTTTGACAAAGCATTTATCTTTTCTCAGTCTTTCCAAATAATTTTTTCACAGCTTTGCATAATTTATTTTCTTATAAATTTCCTATAAATTAACTAACTTAATGCATTTAAAATTTGCATTAAATTTAAGATACTCAGGTACTCATCTTTCTATATACTTTATTCTGATAATTGATGATTTTATATTACATTTCACGAGTTTGCGCTTTCTCAATGATAATAATATGTAAGCATGTTTGACGTGCTGTCGGGGGCGAGCTGGGAGTTCGGTGAATCCCAATCCCTAGTAACGAGAACCCTAACGAGGGCGTGGCTTGGAGTCTTGACTCGAACCCTGCGTGCCCCCCTGGAAGGAGCGAACGGCGGAGGGAATGCAAAAAACGAGATACGGAAGGGAAGGGAAGTGGATTATTTATGGTGGAGAGTTAGAGACTGAATTAGCTTATGATGGAGGCGTAATATTAGTAGTTGTAATTTGCATTTTGATTTCTGTGCAGAATTTCTTTGTGATATCCCGATATTTGTCTAAAAAATATGTGTTTGTGGAACATTTATTGTTGACAAGTGTCAGTATTAACTCAAATTGTCTGTCAGAATCACAGTCTTAATGTGAACATTTGAAAAAACATATTGTAAAATGTTTTGTAAAAAGTCATTGTTGCACAATTTGCACGTTACATGATTATTACATATTTTAGTCAATCATTGCTCTCTTTTCCAAGTACCCAAGTACTTACACCCATCCATGACGTGAAGTTTGCTGTAATTAAATCAACATAGAATCCCCTTTTAGCGTGGGAGAAGCCACAGGCGTATACTGAGTTAATAAGTGAACGTTTAAATCTAGAATCTATCTGTCCTGTCCTTGAGTGGTTAATATACGAGTTTGTTTGAAGAGAGGGCACAACGTTGATTAATGTGTCCTTGGTGTAATGGTGTGTTATAGATCTATCCTGACCCTGAGCTGGAGCAGCAGATACTGGCGTTGCCCATCCGCTGTATTCACAGTGAAGAGGGCTGTCGCTGGACCGGCCAGATGAAACAGCTGCAGGTAATGATGTTTTATTGTTTTTCTGATGCTTTTTAAAAATAGTAGTCTCCCAACATAGCTGTAGATGTACAGTAGCAGTATTGTCTGCTTTCATTGAATGGTAGTCTCTATATGATTTATTTGAATGTGTTGTAGTTGTATTAAAGAAATAGATATAAAACCTTATTGACTTACTTTCTTCTGTTGAGCACACAAAAAAGATATTTTAAAGAATGTTGGTAACCAAAGAGTTGACTTGGAATGGAAAAAAATACTATGGAAGTCAATGGGTACTTCAAACTGTTTTGGATGAACTGTAGGTATATTTGGTCTAAAAATGGGAATTATGTCACTGTAAATGTATATCACAAAACATACTCGTCTGTTTCTTTCCCAGAGCCACTTCTCAACCTGCGCCTTCAATGTGATTCCCTGTCCTAACCGCTGCTCGGTCAAGCTGACCCGCAGAGACCTGCCCGAGCATCTGCAGCACGACTGTCCCAAACGCAAGGTCAAGTGCGAGTTCTGCGGGAGCGAGTTCACAGGAGAGGCATATGAGGTACTGCGGTCAAATCATGTCCAAAACAGTTATTATAGAGCACTGCAGGAATGAGGAAAGAGAAACCACAAAACAAGTTAGCATTAAAGTCAATGGGTTTTTGGTTAAACGCTGACACTATGGAAGCATATGTGTAGCAATATTCAATTTGCATTGCAATATTCAAAATGGCAATGTATTTCTTATTTAAATTTACATTTTCCATTAAAGGATAAATTCACTTTTCAAAAAACTTTTGCTCATAATCTACTCACCCCCATGTCATCCAAGATGTCCA
>JAUCMS010000025.1:6061760-6074281 GCA_032357445.1 Enteromius radiatus
CAGTGTGCCTTAAAAGGACGTAGGCGTAGGCGGAAGTACCTTTTAAGGTACACTGACACAGTCCTTCCGCCAATGTCCAGCTTGACCTTCTCAACGTAATTGCGTATTACGTTACGTCACCAACGCCTGTGTGCAAGTGGCCTGTGTGCAACATGCTGTAATACTGAAATGTGTGAAGTTGTTATTAACAAATTGGCAACTTCATCTTGTAGTAGCACAAGAACTGCGGTTGTTTGCTAATATAGTGGCACTCCTATTTTTACAATACAAACTAATACTAATACAAACTTCACAATATATAAAAGAGACAATTAAGCCTTTTTATTGGAAGCCTTTTTGTGGGTAGGCTGCGAAATTGCACTAAATTGTTGCAGTTTATGATTGGAACCACTTTATTTGCAATTTATTGCTTTTTAACAAGTAGTGTTTTTGCGTCATGAAAGTGCTTGCAGGGCAGATATGATATTACACAAACATTCTAGTAAAAGCTAGAATAAAGTACATGACTTTGCCCTAATTTCAGTCTGGACGAGCTGATGCTTGTTACCAAAAGTCAGAGCCAGTCTGCAGATTTTGGTCAGAGTTGACAGATTTAATAGATATTCGCACAGAAGGCCTATATAGTAAGTAGTAAACAGTTCTTAAAATATTTTTTCTTAGTGTGAAGAACTTTTTCCACTGTACATAACCTTTTGCACAGTGAAGAGTTTCTATGAAAGCTCTACAGTTCTATAGCTCTACACTGTAAAGGCTGTGTCAGGATGATGGCTGATGGTGCAGTAGACCAAAAAAAAAGATCTGGAGTGTCACAACAGCAGCAAAACAGATCTGATGCTGCCAATTCAATTATGCAGAACCTAAACTAGCCTAAAACATGTTCTTTTCCTGCTTTGCATGCAGTCACTTTATCTTCAGGAAATGAAAATGTAGTTTATTTTCTTTTTCTGACTTCATCTCCTTTCACGTTCCTCAGAACCACCAGGGCATCTGTCCCCAGGAGAGCGTGTACTGTGAGAACAAGTGTGGAGCGAGAATGATGAGGAGACTATTATCCCAGCACACCATGACAGAATGCCCCAAACGCACACAGCCCTGCAAGTACTGCGGCAAAGAGTTTGTCTACGACACCATTCAGGTGAAGGACACCTCTGCACCCAAATCATTCAGTGCTCTGACCATTTACACTACTGTGTTTTCATTTTACAACGCATACCTTTTGGTACTGTTAAGCCTATTATTTACAGTTCTCTGGCATTTTCCACCCTTCAAAGCAAGACTTTTGAAAATGCTGCACACTCCGTTTTAGTTTGAAAACTCTGGGGTTGCGTTTCAGTCCCGTTTACACTAGTGTGTTTTAATTTTAAAAAAGCATTTCGAAATGATCTCAGTGTACACTACACAGCCTAAACACATGTCACATGACCAGAGTAGAATACACGATAGGTAAAACCATAGCTAAAGTTATGCAAAAGGAGCGGTCCAATGGGGCGTCTATATATGTCTATGCGCGTATGCCCACATTCTTCAGCGCATCCTTGACGACTGTGTATACAATAATCTCATACTCATTGTGGTACCATAGATATGAGGTAGAAGTAAATGTGTCCGCTATCTAAATAATAGAGAACCTACCTATACATATTGTACATGCATGAATGGTCATGTGACATGCACTAGTGTAAACAGGGCTTTAGGCTGTGATGACCTTCAGCTGTGGCCCTGCATCTGTACCACCAAAAAAAAATGGATGCAAATAGTGTTTGTTTGTTGAGTTTTCTATGCGCCCATCCAGCACTGGGTGTGAATGGAACAGTAGCCACTCAGTGGTGAATTAAAGGGGTTTTGAGGCAGCACAGGGTGGGATGGCAGTGGGCCTGTGACTACATAAACGTTGGCTTTCATAGTAGATTCTTGGTTTTGTGCCAGCCACAGCTTAGACTGGCCAAGCTTCTCTTTATAACACCTGTGTTCACACACATAGAGGTACACACTGTGAGTTTCAGCTGCCTGGCTAATGCATACACATTTCCAAAGACTAGTGTATTACATGTGTCACGGAACCAAATAAGAAACTAATCTGAAGTTCTCTGCAAGGGAGACTAGACTTGTTGATTTCAGTGCACTATTATTTGTTTATTTATTTTTGATCAAATAAAAGTGCAATGGTTTACAATTTGAAAATGCAGAAATTAAGAGAGTCATAAACATTAGTATTGTTATTCATAGTTTTGCTGTAAAATAAAATAAAATAATAATAATTATGATTATTATAATAATTGTTATTAGTAGTAGAATATTATATATTATTATTTATGATTTTGTTTCTAAAAAAAATATTATTACTAAATTATTTTTAGCTAAATAATTTTGCAGCACTAGAAACAAGTACATCAGCTTTTTTAATCACATTTTCACAATCATATTTTTAATCAGAAAAGTTTCACAATTGGAAAACCAATATTTTACACCAAATTGTGCAGCCTCAACACTCAACTAAATGTGTTGGTGCTTTTTAGTATCAAATTAATATTTTTGTTTAGAATTATTCATTTGTTTATTATGAATTAATTTGTAATAATATGCATAATGCATTTCTGGGGATACTGTTTGTATCTACACTGTAGGAAACAAGGGATCTTAAGAGGTAGCATAATTAAGTGGCCTACCTTTTTGAGTATGCTTCATGTTGCAAACGCCTATGATACCTTAAAATACTGCCTCCGTAGGCACCCGTAGGTTCAAACAAAAACTGGTTTAATTTCCTCATATGGAGGAGGATTCAGGATTCATGCTTTTTAATGCGTCATTTTCTACTTTATGACTAATATTTGACCTACGCTTTAACCCAAAGCCTAAATATTTATCAGTCTGTGTTTCTTGGGAACTGAACCCATGACTTTGGCTTTGCTAGTGTCACACTCCAGCAGTTGAGCTACAGGAACACGAGTGCAACGGCTCTTATACATGATCTCATGATGATTTCATGAATCCATGCATATTTTAGTTCTCACGCCTCAGTACTCAAGCTGTTATTGCTCAAAAAAATCACAGCACAACCTACAGATTCACGTCAGTGCTGACTGTTGCCTTTTATCCCTCAGAACCACCAGTACCACTGTCCTCGCTTTCCCGTGCAGTGTCCTAATCAGTGCGGCACCCCGAACATCGCACGTGAGGATCTGGCCAACCACGTGAAGGAAAGCTGTGGCAGCGCGCTGGTTCTGTGCCCTTTCAAGGAGGCCGGCTGCAAACACAGAGTGAGTCCTGCACTGTAACTTCATCGAGTTCCTGTGCTGATGCAGTTTGTCTTCCTCCTAGCCTTAATATTTTAAAAATTGTTTCCGTGTCTGTAAAAATTTCTTTGAAGCTAATAGTAGAAGACTCTTTTTTTTTTTTAAGGATGGGATGTCTGCTGTGAGATTTCCTTTTTGCTCAATTTTGAGATCAACTTTTGTGCATTTTGCAGGCAGCACTGTCCAACTACTTAAAATAAATAAAAAAAAAAAATTAAAAAAAAATTATATATATATATATATATATATATATATATATATATATTAATATGTTATTTAAAACAAAAAGAAAACAGTAAATAAGTCAACAAATAACAACAACTAAAGCAACATTTAAAACGGTTATATACTGTCAATACTTAGTTAAAAAAAGTAAAAATGTCAATAAATCAATTAAGAAATTTAAATATTAAAGTAAATTTAAAGCATTTTAGAATGAAACCCTATTTGAAATAGATAGACATAGTACAACTGTTCATATAAGTAAAGTTTTTAAAAATTTTGTTAAATGTAACTGTAAAATAATTTATAAATTTATACAATTATAAAAACAGTAAGAGATTAAATTTCACAAATTCACAAATAAGCAAACATGTATAAAATTGTTTATTTAATAATAAGAAAGTATTTAGCAAATCCTTTGTATTTTGAAATGTTGCATTTAAAATAATTTTATCAATTTATTTGTTACGTTTGGCTACATTTTATTGTTTGACTAATTATATATCGTTTTAAATATGTCTTTTTATTTAATAATTTGAAAAGTGATTTATTTACATTTTTAATATTTATCAATTTATTTAATATTAAATTACAATAAAAAAGGGTTTTAAATGTCTGTTGATGTGTCAGTTTGCAAAATGATTTATTTACATTCATATATTTTAATTATTACACCGAATACATTGAATCATATTCTTATTCATTTATTCATCTGTAATGATAATCGAGGTCTATAGTTATGCTAATAGCGTTATGCAGATAAATTAAAATAAAAAACAGCGACAACAGTGAATTGACACTGTGCTCTGGTTTCTAGTGCCCAAAGATGGCAATTGGACGACACCTGGAAGAGAGCACGAAGTCCCACCTGACCATGATGTGTAATCTGGTGGGACGGCAGCGGCAGGAAATTATGGAGCTGAGGCGTGAAATGGAGGAGTTGTCTGTGAGTCACGACGGTGTGCTCATCTGGAAACTGACCGACTACTCACGCAAGTTGCAGGAGGCCAAACTGCGCAACAACCACGAGTTCTTCAGCCCGCCCTTCTACACGCACCGCTATGGCTACAAGCTCCAAGTGTCAGCCTTCCTGAACGGCAATGGCAGTGGCGAAGGCTCGCATCTGTCCATCTACATCCGTGTGCTGCCTGGAGAGTACGACAACCTGCTGGAGTGGCCCTTCTCCTACAAGGTCACCTTTTCAATTCTCGACCAGAGTGACCCATCGCTGTCCAAACCTCAGCATATCACGGAGACCTTCAACCCTGATCCCAACTGGAAGAACTTCCAGAAACCGTGCAGTAGCCGAAACTCGCTGGACGAGAGCACTCTGGGCTTCGGCTACCCCAAGTTCATTTCGCACGAGGAGATCAAGAAGAGGAACTACATCCGCGACAACTCCATCTTCCTCAAAGCTTCCATAGAAATCCCGCAAAAAATCATGGCCTGAGGCCATGCGAGTGACGGTGTCTCGACGTACGTCTTTGTGGACCCTTTTTCCTGTCAGAAACTCTGCTGAAAGACTCAGAGCTCGTCTGTCTGGTTATTCAACTGGGACCCGGGTAGAAGTGTTTTCGCAAAGTCATCACTTTTGGATTTGCTTTCTAACACTCTCTTCCTCAATCTACAGCAACGCCTTTGGACATTCAGTAGTGCCTAGAACATTTAATTTAAATGTTATTTTTAAAGCGTGCTTTTACGTTGTCTCTCTCACAGATGTCAAGTAAACGATGGAAGCTGACTGTGAAAGGCTATTCGTGAGCTTTGCACTTTGAGAATGTTTTTCAGAGCTCTCTGGCATTCGGCATACTACAAACTAACCCTCTTTTTACCCTTTTGTGTACCCGCTTTAGCTCGGCATTGGTCCTTGAAAAATAACTTTTTTCCGGTTTAACTCGTTTCACGTAAACTAACGACAACGGCTGTGAACTAAATGTAGCTTAACTCGCTCTAGCGGATCGAGACTTGTTCGGTGCATTGTAGTATTTGATAAGTAAATATTAGGACCGATTCTGAGGTGCTAAAGCTTTTTCGTTACTGTACAATGGAAAACTTAACATTTTTGAAGCTCATGCACTCCGGTTCGGATCGAAAGCCATGCGAGAGGTTGTTTACATTCAGTCTGTGAGGATCTACAACGCGGACCAGTTTTTTTTTTGTACTGTAACCTGTATTCTTAACCAGCGTGTGAGGGCTTGTTACGTTGCGAAGGACGGACGAGCGAAGTAACCAAATTTTTTTTTATATGTGAAAAAAAAATAAATAAATGTGAGCAAACTATTCGTGTCATAAATGGAGGGTGGTTTTGAATGTGAACTCTGGACTCGCATGCTCAGTTGATTCTTTCTGTTCTTTGTCTTACTCTGGCAGATGATGAATAGAAAGGTGCGGGCATTCGCAGCGGCTGCCCCAAAGCGCGTCGAGTGCAAGGGCGTCATATTCGAGTGGCGCTGGTAGCCATGGTTGCCTGTTTAGAGCAGCATGTGAATGAGAAGAGAGTTCTTCCATGTGCCTGAGGAAGATGAGCCTTGTGCAATATGGCTGCCATTGCTCCATACAGACTAGTGGAGGACTTTGTCGTTACTTATTATATATTATATGTGAATACTAATAAAAAAAAAATGCAAAAGCACATTCTTCTTCACATTTAATCTCGCTACGATACCAGCTAATCTTTTGCAAGGATTTTAAGAAAACCTGGAAAAAGAAAAAACAAAAGACATTTTTTGCTAAGATTCTGTATTTTATAAAGTACTTCAGATGTTTTCTACAACACTTTTTTGGCGACGAGTTTCGGGGGCTGTACGTTGATGTTTTATGGACCCTTTTTATGTTTTATGTGACATTTGCTCGGTCGTTTTGTTTTTGTCTGGTTTAGATTTGGCATATTATGTCTGTATTATTTCCTCTTGAAAAGTATTTATTTTAAAGCACCATGACATAAGCTTGACAAGAAATGGTGCAGATGTTTTTATATGTTGATTTGAGGATTGCTTGTCGAATATAACTTGAAATAAAACAATGTCTACAAGATCTGGTGTCGTTTTTTTGTCTCTGTTGACTGTTGGCCATCTCAAAGTTTACATGGCCCACAGTTACAAATGTTTACCAATCCCGCATGAACCTCCCACAAGGCCAGCAACACTAAACTTTTGTAGAAGAAACAAACCACAGCTGACTGAAGAACAGCATATACTCTAATTTAGTTTCAAATAAGTTCTTGTGAAATGCTACTGTCCATAGAGTAGATTAAAATAAAAACTACAGGCAATGTTCCCACGGTTGTGGAAAATTTTAGGGAATTGGGTCTGGAAAAGTAATAAAAGGGAAACTCCTATTGTGAATACACGTTTTCTAGTTGCAGTTAGCCTGGAAATATTGCATCAGCTTTTCTATTTGAGTGCAATCTCTATGAAATGAGTTTGTTTTTTTTTTGTTTTTTTTTTTTTACGAAACAAAAAAGTGATCACAAACAGATAGAAAGGTTATGGAAATGCATTGGTGAAAAGGTGTGTAAACCCTTTAGAGCTACAGTTTGTTTGAAATGTCTCAATGTCACATCTTTAATTTCATTTATTACATTTTCAAGTGAGTGCCAAGTCTACACAAGTTTTTAATGGCTTTGTTTTACAACAATAAGTGAAAGGGGGCTGTATCTCATTACTACGCACACATTGCTGCTCTATGTGCTGATCTCCCCGCTAAAGATGAAGGGGAGGAAGTGAAGCAGACACGTGCTCAACTTTGATGCTGTGCCAGAGGTTTTCTCTGGACTCTGTACGGGTGTATGGGAGTTTTTTGTGAAAAGAAAGCCTATAAAGGCTTCTCAAGTGCCCCAGAGGAGAAAAGCTGTTTGATTTATTAGTAAGACAGGCCAGCCCCGAAAAATCACTCATGTGTTGAGACTTAAAAGTTAGTTTGAAATTTGTGGAAGGGTGAATCTCACAAAACAAGTCATAAATACATGACGCTGGGTAAGATTTGTTTGAAGAAATTAATAATTTCATTCTGCAAAAATGCATTTAACTCAACAAAAGTATAAGATATTAATAATGTCTTTACAAGATATAAAATGACAACAAATAAATGCTGTTCTTTTGACAGCACCAAATCAGCACATTTTTGCAAAATTGCAATTACATATTGCATAAACAAACCAAATTAGCTGCAATTAAGATAAGATCATAACCACCACTGAGAATGATGAGGAACATAAATAAATAAGAATTTGAATCTTAATTATGTAAAATAGGCCTTTCTTTGTTCAAAATGTATAATTTATAGCTATTTTATATATAATATTTTTATGTATTGAATATATATAAACATATACAATTCTGTAGTGAAATATGACTTGCATTTTTTTTGTAAGAAACTGTAACTTTTTTTAAATATTTACATATACATTTGAAATGTATTGCAGACATGAATATGGGTATTTATAATGTACAACTTTGTGAAATCACGTGCACATATTTCATCACATTATACTAACAGAAAGAGTAGCTTTGAGTATGAGTATGTTCTGAGTAAGTTTCTCTGGACATATCATTTTCCACTGCTGGGCTGAGCACAGTTCTTTAAAGTTAACTGCAAGAGCCCAAAGCTGTACTGATGGCCCCTAAATTTCCTGGCACAGGGAGTTCAAACAGCAGCTTTTCTAGGGCAGAGCTCGGTGAAAATAGTAACGTCTAATTACACATTAGCTCATACATGTTTCCCATTTAGAGTGGAAAAGTCATGTGCGATGCAAAATAAGTCAACAATACAGCCCGTCTCTCAAATCCAAGAGCTAAACTCTGTCTGTGATGTGTGTTACCTAGAATGAGTACTGTGGAGAGGGAAAGTAAATGAAGGGTATTTTATTGGAAGATCCTGAATTTAACAGTTTTCTGTTATGATGAGGTAAACTGGAAAACATATATGTAACATATAAGAGTGTCATTTGCAGTGAGACAGACAGGGCTTAAACTAAGCCAGGATTAACCCATAGTTCAGGTAGAACATTTAAGTAATTTTTATGAATGTACTTAGAAATAAACTTTACTGGTGTGCATCTTAAATACAAAATTAGGCCACTGATATATTTTAAAGATAGTCAGTGCAAGTCTCTTTCAGTTGGAACAGCTCAGCTCTTACATTTTAGTTTAGGATTAAGCTTAAGCCTTGTCTGTGAAACTGGGGGATAGTATTTATTAAAAGGCTGCAGATCAGGTAAATAAATAAATGAACATATTAAATTGAGTAATTATTTTATTAGCTTATTTAGACCATGAGAACATCTACTAAAACATGTTAACTAAAACTAATACGATTTAAATAAATAAATAATATATTATTTGAATTGAAACAAAACTAATATAAAGTCAAATTTAAATATTAGATTAAAACTTAAAAAATAAAAATTCTAAATGTTGCCTTGGTGACTTTGTTAAGATGAAAATTATGTTGCGAAAATATGTCTAAAGAAAAGTAAATAAAGAAAAGTAAATAATTATAAAGAAAAATTATTAAAAATAGTGTTTTATATAATTATAGTTTTAAATAGTTATTTTTACGACTTTAGAACCCCTAGTTAAATGAGTCCAATTCACTCGCAAATATACCACTATCATAAGGGAATGTTGTTGCTGTAAAGAAATCGCATATTTTTGAAGAATATTGTTGCAGAATTGCCTTATCAAAATTACATATACATACATTTGGTGGGAAATTTGGAAAATAAACTAGCCATTACACTTAAAGCCTGTGTGCCATCAGAATAACTTTGAAACTACATGTCAAGGTTGAAAAAACATACATTGATTTTCTTTATATAACACTGCATATTAAGTAAATAACTTTTTTGTTTTGTTTTTTTTTTATCCGAGGGAGAAGCAGGCTTTGTTACAGGTATATATCAGTTTCAGTGCTTTTCATCCTGAACTATTCTTGGTTGGGCATTCTTTTGGTTTGTGAAATATCACAAATGCATGTTCTCATGGTTGCTAGGGTGTTGTTATGTGGTTGCTATCATACTCTGAGTGCTTTTCAGCACTTTTCACAAATGGCTATTGCTGTGCCATTTCTAGTGGACTGTTGTTCTGAATTGTTAGATGTTTAATGGGAGATTGACCTGATGGATGACATCCAGTATAATGCGCTCCATTCATCTCGGTAACATTAATGTTTTTATTGGACATATTGTGTAATATGTAAATTAAGCATATCAGTGGAGTTTCATCTGCTTCCAAAAATCCCCCCCAAAAAATGTGTTTTCAGAAGGGTCTGGGGTTGGCGCTGTCTTTGGATGCTAAAACGCTTTGAAATGGAAGTTCAAAGGATGTTCAAATCAAAGTTGATGTCCTGTAGTGTGACAGTAGCAGGGGGTCAAGAGCTTTCTATTTCACTTTCCCTTTCTCCATTTCTTTCTCTCCTTTTCTCCTTCACCAAAGGTGCCAGTATTTTAACATGCACGTGAGAGTTTCCACTACCGCACACATAAACACGCTCTGATGGAGGTGTGCTTCTGAACAGAACAGTTCAGCTCTCAGTGACTTTTGACGTCAAATGTTTTTATAAAGCATAAACATAACACTTTCAAAATACATTACCAAATGTTACACCAAATGTTGTCCAAAATGGGCTAAAAACGTTCATTTGACAAACAGTTTAAAATTAGACAATGTTGCTGAGGTTTGAAAGCGCTTCAGCGTGAGTAAAGTATGATGTTACTGTAATAGAATTGCTGTTTTGTTTTATTCATGCTGTTGTTGTTTTGTTGTCACGGTTAATTAGTTATGTGTTGACGTTAAGAGCTCATCTTTTTATGTAATGATGTTTGCTGACTGCACCATTTTTGAGGCCCATATGAATCTATTTAAAACGATGCCTCTTAATGTCTTCACTTTGCAAGTTGTTCTCTAAGCAAAGATTGCATAGTTGAGTTCATGTTAACTATGAGTAAGCATGCAGTAATAACAGATGGACGTTATTCTGCACATTGATAATAGTTGCAATAGTTCACACAGAAATCAATAAATATGCAAAAAAAAAATATATATATATTTACCCTCAGGCAGAGGCATAGCCATCATTTCAGACTTGACGAGGACAGAAATGTATTATTATTTATTTATTTAAATTGGCAAGCTTTTATTTTATTATTATTTTATTTCTTTCTTACTTTAAATTTTTTAATGATTTTGATTATTAAATTTTATGATTTGTTTATATGCTAAACTTTTTTTTACATTTTTAATCACAGAATAAAGCAAAATAGTTCTATACTGTAATCAGTGCAAAGTTGGTTAACAGTGCATTATTCATATAATTTTATTTACACATAATATATTGTGATGATCATGCATGTATTGTCTTTAGATTTCATAAGTCCAAATGTTTCAGAATTTTATTGACCTGAAACAGTGATAGCTGGATGCTTTTGTCCATATTATATTTCCTGGCATGTCACAAGTTATTACTTGTATGAGTAAAGTTTTGGACTTTCTGAGCAAGAGTGCCCTCCGACTTTGAGTATCAATGAAACATACACTGCATGAGAGTGTTTACTGCTCCGTAATGTTCACATCATTTTGGATATGGATAAAACATCAGGTCGTGCACAGACTATCCTATCCTTATTCACACTGGCTCTAAAATGTCTATGTGTGAACACACTTGCCCAAAAATAGTGTGAGAATTTAGGTGAATTTATGATGATTTTGTTTCATAAATGAAACAGATTTGGAGAAATTCAGAATCAGAGTCCATACAGATGATAAAAAAGTCCATCAATTAACATCTAGTGAAAAGTCCATCTGTCATTGAGGTGTTTAACTTTAAAGCATTGCTGTGGGACAAAATATATGTTTTTCAATTGATCTCTTCATATTTAGACAAGCTGAATTAAAGCAATGTTATGGATAGCAGACTCATATTTCACCTGGAAGCAATGGTCTGAAGTTAAAAACGTCTTAATGATTGATTTGTTCAACATAAACACCTTGTGGTTCACAAGACATTTTCACAAGACTTCACAGAACACAGAAAGTTCACTTGGCCTGATATTATTTGAAAAGTTCATTCTTTAATTTTGCTTCAAGTTTATTGCGACTTTAATGTCTGTTCCCATTTTCAACTGTTTCAACCTACCCAAATTTTTGTTTGCTTTTACCAAATTCCTTTTTACAGTGCAACAAGCAAACACTATTCACTGTGAGATCACAAGCACATTTACATTTGTTACGCACAACATCTTTGATGTAAAAATCCTGACCAAACGAGAAAAACTACAATATCCACTGAGTCCCATGAGCATGACTCACTTTTTCTGTCTGATAAGAATAGACATTGACTTGTGATGTTTTATCCACAAACAACAGCATGATTACGCACTAACGTACAGCGATGCAGCTTTTGTGATGCTGGATTTGCGCACAGGCTTTCTGAGAGCAGACATCATGTCTTTTTCAGGAAGTTTGCGTCAGTAATTCTCTTTGCTCTTTTGTGTTGAGGGCACTTTATTTGGGTTCGAGAGACAGAATGGCATTATCACAGCCTGCGGGCATGAGTTCCATCCTCACAAAAGCTGAAATGCTAGAAATGGTTGAGATGCATCATTGAGCTCTTGTTTTAGAATAAATTGAATTGCAGCACTTCAGCACATAATTTCTGAACTCCTCTTCGCTGGAGAGTGTATCCCTGCTACCTATCCTGTAAATGAACTGTAACTCATGGAAAATGAGCCTTTACTGATACATTGATGAATGCACCTTTTCATACTAAAAGTTGGAGTTGTTTCTTCCGAGCCAGGAAACTGTTGGTCAGAAGCTGTGTAAGATTATACAAGGTAGTTTTTTAGTTTTGCTTTTAGAGTTGGAAAGAGTTGTTATGTGAAGATGAGAGATGAAGGACAGGTTGTTTAAAGAAAACGTCTTGGTTACGAAGGTAATAGAGATGCGCGGATGGCGGTTACAACCGCGGACTCCGCGGATAAACCGCGGATCGGGCGGGTGACGTAATGGA
>JAUCMS010000025.1:6148644-6166686 GCA_032357445.1 Enteromius radiatus
GTGATTCACCTGGCTGAGAAGAAATATAGAGCTGAGTATCATCAGCATAACAGTGGAAGCTAACACCATGTCTCCTGTTAATATCTCCCAAGGGTAACATGTAAAGCGTATGAACAATAGTAGGTATTAGTAAAGTATAAGAGGCTTAAGAAGAAATAAAGACAAAAGTAAACCAAGTCAGCGCTGTACTACAGTCAAGTTCAAAATAAATATAAAGTTAATTATATTTAAAATAATTGTAATCCTACCGGAGATCCTGTAATCTACAAGAAAATCCAGAGGAGTACAGTTGTTTGTTATTCTAAATGTATGGACCATTTGGTTTACACCTTTACATTATATTTATTTAGCATACTGTAGATGTACAGTTAAAAGTTGTAATGTTTAACTTTACGCAGGAAAGGACAAAGTGCCATTGTTTAGACAAATGTACTCTTTCCAACTGGTAAATTGAATACAGTCACCAAAAAAAAAAACTCAAAATACACTTTAGTTTTGATGTGCTGTGTTCAGGTGAGCATATAAACCTTTTGAGGATTCATCCATTTTATAGAATACTTCCATTTGTTTTTATTTAATATTGAGAATATCAAGGAAATGTACAGGAACTGGAACTACTCATGAGTGAGTAAATGATGACACTATTTAAATTTTTGGGTGAACTATTCCTTTAACTTAGCTACATGCTAATATCAAAATATTGAAAACGATTGTGATTGTTGATGTTGAGTTGATGCTGTTTACCAAATCACTTACTTACAAGGTTTCTTTTCATATAGGATGCTGACTTAGAAGGTAGCTGCCTATGTAGACAAGAAGATTTTGAACAGAGCCATTGTTTTTTTTTTCTTTTTTACTTCATCGAATCAATTGTGCGCATATGTTGTGTTGTTAGTTCTGGAGAGGCGTTATCCCAAGGAAGTGCAGGACCTTTATGATGTCATGAGGCGCTTTGCACGTGTGGTCGGTCCCATAGAGCATGACAAGTTCATCGAGAGTCACGCCTGTGAGTATTTAATTCTCTTTTTGCACACTTGATAAATAGGATGTCATAATTTTGGTCTATATATAGTAGACTCTCTAGTATTTTTCCTCCACTGATCCAGGATCAGTCTATCCCAGTGTTTTGTGACTTAATGAGGATGTGCAGGACAGTTCGGGTTAGATGAACATGCCCCTATGTCATCCGCCAGTGCTGAGTTCAGTCTGTCCGCCCCAGTAGTTTGAATCAGTCAGGGTGAAAAGTTCACCGCTCCATCTGCTCTGTTTCTTTCTCTTTCTCTCACACACTCGTTCACAGTGGAGTTTGAGCTGAGGAGGGAGATCCGTAGGCTGCAGGAGTACAGGAGAGAGGGAATACAGTCCTTCTGTGGTAAGATGCACCCACAGGGATGTATTGTGGTAGGTAGCCTGAATCAAAATGAGGTTAAAGGGATAGATGACCCAAAAATGAAAAATTGCAGTTATTCTAATTCTTTTTTTAGTTCTAGGGCCTTCCAAGATGTAGGTGAACACACTAAATTCTTAGCTGTTCTACTGAAGAAAAAGTCAACTACATCCTTGGTGGCCTGAAGGATGGTAAACTAGCAGCAATTGTTTGGGTCTACTATCCCTTTAAATTAAACACAGTCAGCACGTATTTGACAAATACAACTGAATATGGTCCATGCTATCTACCGTCAGATTAATTGTTAATAAGACGTCACATTTTAAGAGCTTTGTTCAGAGATGGCCTGACATCTGTCATCTGGCCTGCAGGTGCTAAAGTGTACGAGAGAGTAAAACGCATACGAGAGGACGAGCGCAGGAAGAGGAACATGCTGTGTGACGTCCTGCAGTACATCCACGACACTCGTGCCTGCCAGCAGTGGCTCCACAAACAGGCTGCCATGTAAGACCCCTTTATTAAAGGCACCATAATCACTCTTTATGCTGCTTCTTATCACAATACTTCATTACAGTTTAGTTTTGTAGTTATTACAAACATTTTATGTAACTAATTCAGCTCTAAATGACTGAAATGCAAGAAATAAGAACTTAACTAAAATACTACTACTATGGTGTACTGAAATATTATTAATGAAATGTTAATAAAAATATTAAGCTAAAACATTTATAATTAATGTTGTTAAATATAATTAATTTTATATTAATATTTCATATTAGTGTAAATTGAATATTTAAGCTGTTCATGTAATTATTATTTTAAATGATCTGCAAAAAAATGTCACATATTGAATTATATATACACTCCTGAACAAAATCAGGGAAGACCAGGGAAAACATTACAAATATTCATTTCATGCTGGTGGATCGTAACCAGGTTGTAAGTAATGCTTAAATACCAAAAGAAGAAACAAGAGAAAGGGACAAAAAAATAGAGTAATTAAGCAATTTAATGAAAACTGCATTTAAACTCAAACAGGCTGTTCATCAGATGATCAAAAGTTTATGAAAGAATAAAGCTGATAAAATCTTCACAAAAATATGGATTTCATGTCCTTGTTCTTCAACACTGTCATGTCTTCCTGATGACAAAGGAAGTCAGGATTGTTGAGCCACACAAGAAACGCCTCACGCCTGGTCCAAAAGAGCGACATTATTCTCCTGGAAGAGTTCCTTCATCAGGCAGACAGTGAAAAACCCAGTCATTACAACACAGACGAGGCCCCTCAGTCAAGAGGGATGCCCCTGTGACATATGTCCATAGCCAGCTGCTGTTTGACCACCCCGAAAATCCATTATCCGACTGAAGGAAAAAGTACCCTAAATCATGATGGAGCCTCCTCCACTGTACCACATAGAACACATCTCCATCTCATGCCAGTAAAGTTGGAAGCCATCAGGAACCTCCAGGATATTTTATTCTTGTCAGAAAATAAAACTTTCTTCCACCTTTCAATGTCCCATGTACTCCCTCGTTCCATACTCCCTTGCAAATTCCAATTTTCCAAAATTGTTTGTGGCGTGGGAGGAGACGGGGCCTTTAAAGATGTTTTCTGTTCTTGAAGCACTTCTGTCGCAGTTGCCGTCTTATGGTTATTGGGCTGTAGTCAGCATCAGTAAGGGCCTTAATTTGGGTCAACCCGTTAGATCCTCTGGTGCAGTGCAGGTGTATTTTTGGGGGTTCTATCAATTTACTTTTTTGTCCCATAACTTTCAGGATCGTTTAAAAAGTGTAAAACTGACTGTCTTTACTGTGAGCACTTGCTTGTGTGGCTCAACAATCCTCAACTCAAACACAGAAATACTTCTTGCCTTTGCCATCAAGAGGTCATGACAGTGTTACTGCATGAAGAACAAAGACATGAAAACCATGGTTTTGTGCAGATTTTAACTTTTTATGGCTGTGGTCTTAAACTTTTGATCAGCTGATGAGCAACCTGTTTGAGTTTGAATGTAGTTTTTATTAAATTGCATATTCTCTTTTTTTTCTCCTTTTTGCATTTTGAAGCAGTACTTACAACCTGGTTACAATCCACCAGTGTAAAATATGAATTTATAATGTTTTCCCTGGTCTTAAGATTTTGTTCAGGAGTGTGCATATATATATATATATATATATATATATATATATAGAAATGTGTGATTCTAATCATTCTAATATGCAGATTTTTTTTTTATTATCAGTGTTGGCTGCTTAATAGTTTTTTAAGGATTCTTTGATCATTTAAAATATTAAAAAGAGAAGCATTTATTTAAAATGGATAATCATGTTAAAAACTACTGTTACAGTAGTACACTACAGTAGTTACACTACTGTTCAAAAGTTTGGAATCAGTGCATTTTTATTCTTTCTTCTTCGAAAGAAATGAATACTTTTATTAACCAAGGATCTATTAAATGAATAAAAAAGTCATAGCATAGATTTACATTTTAGAAATGTTTTCTATTTGATAAAAATTAAATTTGATAAAAAGTTATTCATCAAATAAAAAGAAAAAGGAAAAAAAATCACAGGTTCCATAAAATATATTTGGCTGCACAATTGTTTCCAACATTGATAATTCTAGTAATAAATCAGCAGATTAGAATGATTTCTGAAAGGATCATGTGACACTGAAGACTGCAGTAATGATGCTTTGTATCACAGGAATAAATTACATTTTAAAATATATTCACACAGAAAACAGTTATTTTAAATTGAAATAAT
Source organism: Enteromius radiatus (assembly GCA_032357445.1). Lineage (NCBI taxonomy): Eukaryota > Metazoa > Chordata > Actinopteri > Cypriniformes > Cyprinidae > Enteromius > Enteromius radiatus. Next base: position 6,152,798 of record JAUCMS010000025.1, read on the forward strand.
ATTTCACAATATTATATTTTTTTCTGGATTTTTAATCTAATAAATGCAGCCTTGATGAGCATAAGAAACATCTTTAAAAACTATTAAATATCTTACTGACCCCAAATATTTGAACTTTAGTGTGTATGTGTGTGTGTATATTTATATATGTATGTGTGTGTGTGTATACTGTTATATATATATATATATATATATATATATATATATATAATATACACACAGTTATGTATATACACTGCTCTCCAAAAGTTTGGGAACGGCCTAGAAAAGTGGGATTTTGGACAATATTGTCATGAATGTTTTTTTAATTTTTGATTAATTTTGCACTAGTAAGCGCTAACACAAGTTACAAAAACATTTTATTACATAAACAGTTTATACATACTGCTGTCAAATACTGCTGTCAGCAAAAATAGCTGTCAGTTTATTCAAATATTGACTTAACATATTAATCCATCAATCACCTTTATTTATATAGCACTTTTAACAATACACATTATGTCAAAACACTGTACAGTATCAAATGAGGAATAGAGAGTCGGTAATGCATAATGTTAAAGATTAAACAATCAATTTTTAGCTAACAGCATTTCATTGTTGAATGGAGATATGTCGTTGTCTATATTACTCCAAGCCTACTGAAGAATTGCGCAAAGATAATTCACACTGGCTGGACACTTCTTACATACATCACGGTCCAGTTTCTCCCATAGTAGATCACCTTTGACATGTTTATTGCCATTATTATTGCTGGTCTTCAATCATATCAAGTTACTTTAATGAGCAGTAATTGCACCAAAAGGATTATGCTGATTTCATCCAAGACCACACTTTGCCAGGGCTGTTTCCAAACTTTTGGAGGGCAGTGTATATAAATATATATAAAAGAAGTGTATTAGGGGGCTGTGTGTGTGTGTGTATATATATATATATATATATATATATATATATATATATATATTAAAGTTTAAAATAATTGTTTTCTATTTAAACATATATTTTAAAATGTAGTTTATTCCTGATAATTCAGTTTTATAACATCATAATTCTAGTCCTTCAGAATCATTCTAATGTGCTAATTTGATGTAAAAGAGACATCACAATCAGCATAACAGCATTTATTTGAAATAGAAGTATTTAGTTCTAAATAAAAGTATTCTTCAAATAAATATTTTGAACAGTCTTAGATGTATTAAAATCACTTTGTAAACTTACTCTTATTTCCTCTTACTCAAGCATGACATGAACACTCCATAACTCATAGGTATAGTGTTATTGCATTATAGATTTGTTTTTTGTTGTTTTTTTCATCGCTACCATGAAAATACTGCTGTGTATGGTTTCTAGTGTACTTTCATATTTATTAGTATCACATATGGGATTCAGGTTTCTTTCTGCCTTCTGGCCCACAGTGTATTCTTATTCAAAGACTTGTGGGTATTTGGCTGTCAGTTTGTTAGCCTCACAAAATTTGTTGTTGGTATTCAACAAGAGTAGACAAAGTAAAAGTGAATGTTGAATCAGGCTCTCTATTCATATTTTATTTTGCTGAGATCCCCAAGAGCCCCAGCCAGTCTTCCAGAGATGTTCGTTGTGAATAATGTTTTGCATAACTGAAGTGACTGTTTGTCTCTCGCAGTGATGCTGGAATCACCCCTGTGGTCACCACTATCACTACTTCAGGTACAGTGCTGCTTATTTCCTCCATTTTTCACGCTATGTCTCCTCTCCTCCACTCAAGTCTCCTTTTGCAATCTTTGTAATGTCCTCTTCAGCCATGAAGCCGCAGGCTCAAACACATTAATATGTTCTCTGAGATGCACCGCTGTAAATACACACAACAAAAAAAGAAGCCACTCACATCTCTTTTGTGTTTCTCTCGTACTTTCACATTTTCTCTTTTTGTCACTTCACTGCACAACCAGGACATATTTGAATGCATATGAATCTGATGAGACTCTTTGGCTTTATGTGAACATTTGAACGGTTTTTGGATTTTGCTGATACTGATAAATAAGTTAGGAGAGTGATTTTTAAATCATATTTTTAATCAATTTATTGAAATTCCCTTTTCTCATTACCATTTACACTAGTCAATATTTAAAGTGGATCAAAAAAGTTAATCAAAGTATATTATATATTTATATATAGTATATCAAAAATATTTATATATATAAATGAGTTTTTACGCATAAATTGCAATTTTTTTAATGATGATTTAAGGCTTTTATAATTAAAATCTTCATATAATAGTAAGTAGAATTATTAATATTAGTATTAAGTATTAATGGGAAATTGATTTTGAAAATAACATCATTTAAAAAAAAATGTTTTATTTATGCATGAAATGCCATTTATTCAACAAATGCCAACAATTATTTATTTGTTTATTCTTTTTTTACATTATTAAAATTGGAAAATTGTCTGTACAGTAATAAGAGTAAAAATAATTACAAAACCCAAAAGTAAAACCTACAAACTTGAGGAAATTGTCAAATAATAATTGTACAAAGTTGCTTTATTTTCATCATGCAAAGTGTTATTTATGCAAAGTCTTATTTTATGTATTGTATTACAACCAATCATCAGTTATTAATGCAAAATTACTAATTATGTTTTTGTGTAACATTTGTGTCAGGCCTACTATAATATTAATAACAATAATTTTATTGTTAGTAGTAGTAAGGACAACAACAATAAATGTATTTGGTCACAATTTATTAACCATTCTGAATGATCTCAATGGTCTGATCCACAGGCCGAAGAAGCGCACCTCCTCTCAACCTAACAGGACTGCCTGGCACCGAGAAACTCAACGAAAGAGAAAAAGAGGTTTGGAAATCTTGATTTTGCTTTTGGCACAAGCTAATTTCGAAGACATCTGCTTCATTGTTGTGATATTATACATCCTAAACGATTCTCTCATCATCTCCCTCAGTTATGTCAGGTGGTTCGTCTGGTGCCTGGGGCGTATCTGGAGTACAAACAGGCCCTCCTGAATGAGTGCCGGCGGCAGGGGGGTCTACGACTGGCACAGGCCCGATCGCTCATCAAGATAGATGTCAACAAGACACGCAAAATCTACGATTTCCTTATTAAAGAGGGCTACATCAATAAGGCTTAGTGATGATTGAACTGTTGCAAGGACATCTGATAGATTAAGACTCGTGCTCATTGTGGATCATTCATGTCGAGAATGAGCAATGAGAGATGACAGGTGTTAAGTGCACTGGTTTGATGTACTTTATTTAAAGTCATTCATTTCTTACAGAGCTGCACCTGTTTGTTTTTTGAAAGACCTACGGCGTGCTCCTTTAAAGCTGTGTTTAGGACTATATAAGTTAATAGTTGTGTAAAAAGACTGCTGCTGTTTGTACTGTTAATATTATTTAATATTAATATCTGTAATATTAAGACATTTTATTTCTGTTTATTTGTCTGTGTGTCTTTGAAGAACATTTAAATTACAAAATCAACATAAATTGTTTTTTCAAAGAAAATGACGCCTATTTTTTTTTTTTAATATGTATATAATTTGTTATAAAATTGCATTTTATAGTATGCAATTATTTTATTGTTATCATATAATTATATTACAAAATATACAGCAGGGAATATGTACTGTACTGCCTTTATTATTAACAAAAATTGTTTTCACAGTTCCAACCCAAAAGTAAAATGACTTTTGTGGGCACCTAATTTCTAGTGATTATCATTGATTTGATTACAGTGACCGTCTCTGCATTTGATTAATAAATAGTTTAATCACGTCATTATACATTACCATCACTCTATTCTCCTATTTGATAATGTTCAGTGCTTTGTTACAATCTGTATTGTTGTGGAAACTGTGGGAAACTCATAGCTTCCAGTCTATCAACTGAGGTTGTTGAGATCATACTCCAGTCCAGAGCTCCCTCTATGAGTAAAATATAAACCCTGAAGTGAAAGCTTTTTTCTGCAGCAGCGGTACTACACAGGTTTATACTTGGCAGCCATAGCTTACCATCCATCTCTTGTTGGTAAGTCATTGGGAAGGAACCCATTTGTTATATAATTTCCCTGTGGTGCGCTGAGGCTGAAGCCCCGGCATGCCTCAGAATCCCACCATGGGATTTGGCCGTGATTTTGCAGGCACGGTTTGTGCAAACCTCCTTTTGAGCCTTTGGAGGAGGATCCAGAGAGATTCCTTACAATTAACATTGTGTTCCTTTTGACCGGCTCTTTCCTGAAGAGGGTCAGCAACCTTCAGGCTCTTTTTGTGGCCACTTCACATCTTGAGTTTGCTTCTGCCATGGCTAAAGCTTTTCTGTACCAGAGAGCTGGGGAGATTCCTAAAGTGCCCTTTTTCGTTCCATGGCCAGTTGTGCTGCAGGCCTTTCAACCAGTAGAAGCTTAATTTTATGTGTCCAGTGCGAGCACTGGATTCTACATCCACAAAACTGCCCTGTGGAGGAAGTCCAGTTATTCATTTGTTATGGTCCTCCAAAGAAGGGTCTTTCTGCTACTCAACAGACTCTTAGCAGGTGGTATGTGGATGTGATTTACTCAGCCTACGAGTCCTCTGACTTCCCTTCACCTCTTGGGGTTAGGCCTCATTCAACTCTAAGTACAGTATGGTGGCCTCCAAGGGTTGGTTCACACTGCTTACCTTTGTATGGTTTTATAACCTTGATATTTATGCCACTCCTGGCTCTTCTGTTCTCTCACCTTGGTTCTGCTTTTACACACTAGACAAGGATTTGCAGGCATGGTGGCAATCATGGGCATGTTCATTCCCAAAGTGTTCCGACGTGGCGTGAGTTCCCTCTGGAAACCATGGTTACACATTTAACCTAGAGATGTTCTATATAGCCTATTGTTACTTTTGCTAAGTCTCATCATTCAAATTATTTCTATTTTATCAAGAAATTCAAACAAATGCTGTTTTGATGCACTTCAATGTGGCCAGAAAGATCGCTGTGAACAAAATGTCACAAATCTACAGAAGAGCATTTCATGAAATATTGGATTTTATAGGCTACTCATACTTTACCTGATTTAAATAAATGTTTCAACAACAAATAAAAACTTAATAAATTAGAACTTAATTGAAAAATATAAACTGCATTATGTGCAATTTATGTGTTTGCATACAACTTTTTAATTTAGTATTTGTTATATTTATAAATTAATAGTAATTAAATGTAAGTTTGAGATCTATTGTTAATTGTAACCTTACAATAATGCTCCCTATGTAGTTTAGAGCATTAGCTAATTTTAAGCTAAAGAAATATTTAATTATACAACCTAAATTCCGCAAATGTTGGCATGCTTATTAAATTTCAATAAAATGTAAACTAAATGACTTTAAAATCACATGATCAATATTTTATTCACAATAGAACAGATAACATAAATGTTTAAACTGAGAAACTTTCCACTTTTATACACAGTGTAAAACATCATTAAAAGTTTCAGAGAAACTGAAGAAATCTCTGCGGGCCCTCAGATAACACTGCATCACTCATTGGCATGATTCTGTCATTGACATTGCTAAATGGGCCCAGGAGTACTTCCAGAAACCACTGTCGGTAAACACAATCCGCTGTGTTTTCTGCAGATGCCAACTAAAGCTCATGTAAAAAGGAAGCCATACTGTATGTGAATAGTCCATATAGTCCAGAAGCCTCGTTGTGTCCTGTCGCCCATGGCTTATTTAAAATGGACTGTTCAAAAAGTGTTCATTTCTCAATTTAATCTTTAGCTATTAATGCATAATTATTAATTACATTTTTATGAAATAGTTGTGTCAGGCCTACTGTAATATTTGAACATAAATATGTTTTCAAGCCAGCAAGGTTTATTGTGAAGGCTGAGAGAGTTAAGTCTCGAGTGGCAAAATTTACACCAGTTGAGTGTGAAATCTATTACTGTCGCCTCTCGCTCTAGTGAAGCGGCATGACGAGTGAGAGCTGTGACTAACGCTAGCAGCATTAGCGCACGTGGACAGAAGCAGCAGCAACCATCAAGCTTTAGCAAGCTTATCATAACAGTGTAAAGCAACGTCAGCGACCTGATTAATGCTCCAGATTCCACCTTTGATGATAAACCCCAGCCCAAATGAGAATAAGCCCCATGGAGAAAAGAAGGCCTGTTTGATGGCTGAAAGGCGTGGAGTTTGGAATTGATATTTTTATTTGCGTTCTCATTCGTCTAGGTGACTTCTTCATGTAGCGTGGTAATATTACATTTACAGTTTCTGAATCTAAACATCACAGTGTTTGTGAAAGCATGATGTGGCAGTTTTGTCACAACAGACTGTTGAAATATGTGTCCAGATTCACTTCTATCTAAATTTCAACTTCAATCTCATTGGCAGTCTAGGAAGAAATATTGGCAACGTAAAAGAGCATAGCATCAGATTGGGATGCAAACTGTAATGTCCTTGATCCGTAGAGCGATTGGCATGTGAGCGAACGGCCATTGACTGGCAGCATTCTGGTGTCGGCTCACTGTGTGGGAGGCAGATCTGCTGTTTTGCATGCTCATTCTCTCATCAAACCACACAGCCCGTCTTAAAATGAGATCTGATGCCTCCTCATGCACTCCATTTTCACCCACAGTTCATAGTCATCTGAATTTCACTTTATTTGCCTTCTTAAAAGAATAATTTACCCACTGAGTCAGGACTGATGCTTTCAAACTGCAAAATGGACTGAAAATAAACATAAAAGTACCATAAAAGGACTAGAATGTGACAGTTAAAGAGAGTGTTTTGCTTTTGTGGACTGGGGGCATATGTAGACCAGACCACAAGAGCACTTGAGCGTCGGACCTCAGATGGGCAGGGGATAGATTCTGGAAGTGCTGCACATTGTTTATAAGCAGAAGACAATGCATGCTGTACATAAAACAGTTTTTGTAAACCTGTCTGGAGATTCCCTATAGAAAGGATGACTTGCAATCTTTTGCCCTGCCTTGCTTATTTGAAACAAAATATGTATATATATGTATTGTCGTTCTGATGGTTTTCATGACTCTTAAGGTTTGTGGCAATAGATTTGTCATCTTTTCCACAGCCCCCAGTGCTTGTTTTATAATGTTCTCTCACCACTTCCTAATCTTCTCATTTTTATGGAAATTACATCAGTGCTCTGAGGGAAATGCTTCTAGTGCCGCTTACCTCCTTTCTCTCTTCTACCCTATTGATTTGAGGATGCAAGTAAACCCACATGGAAAGAACCTATATGAGGATATATGCGCATATATGAAACCTATGTGCAGTATATTTGCACATATATGATAATATAGGCAGTCGTGACCTAATGTATAGGGAGTTGGACTTGTAACCCAAAGGTTGGGGGTTCAAGTCCCAGGTCTGGCAGGGATTGTAGGTGGTGGGAATGAATAACCATCTCCCTCTCCACCTTCAATACCATGACTGAGATGAGACCCTTGAGCACTGCTGTATATGTGCACTTGGATGGGTAATTTTTATATATATATTAAACAAAATATTAAATATATATTTTAATAACGTTACTAATATTTAGGTAAACATATGTACATATAATATAGGAAAACGGCCAAATTTATGTGTCACATATATTAAAAACCTATATCAAAACATATATGTTTATATAGGTTCTTTCCATGTGGGAAGCGCTGTGTTTATGTACAAAGAACATAATCTCTGCATTTTACTGTACCTCTATTTCTAACACCCCACTATTTTGTTAACTCAGATGTACATTACGGCTTATAATGCAAAAGTGGCCAGTACCAGTGAAATCCTTGAAATGGTCTGAACTGGAATATCTTAAACCCTTGCTATGTAGCTAATTTTCCCTTGTCACACTACAGTTGTGTGTTGAGGGGGTAAATGAAGCATGTTGCCAACACAGTATGTCACATGATGTGAAGTGTGCATATGGGTATATGCAAAATCACAACTTTTGTAATGTATGTCACCTGAATTGTTATTATGACCATTAGTGTCTTTCAAATTGTAAATATGCTACCAAAGCTATAGATTGTAGAAATGATTTTTCAAGTTCACTGTTTAGCTTAATAGCTTAGTATAATGCTATGTAACCGCCTAGTCTAAGAAAGAAACTTGTAATCACAGCATTCTTTCATTCTTTATTAATTTTGATCAGGCATTATCATCAGCTTCCACTTTGGGTCCTAGATGGATCTAACTTAAACCACAACTATAAACAAAGACACCTTCCTGCATTTTACTGCTCTAGCTTCTCCGCTACTCTTGAAACTTGATAGCTAGGTACTGCATGTATTGTTGACTCTCACGTTAAATATTTCTTATTAAGATGCTACAGGTAAATGTATACAGGTAGGTCAGGTTAAGCTGGAAGAAGAGCTGGCATCCAGCTAAACTAGTTAAACAACAGTTTGGCAGTTTTGGGAAAACAAATGGGTTTAAACAGCTTTTTTTTTTTGCCTGTGCCTGCTGAAAAAAAAAACTAAGGCAGCATTTTGTTTTTCAGAAAACCATTTGCCTTTTTGCTAGGCAGTGATTAACATGGACATAAACTTGTCTTCCATTGTCAACACTCATGGTTTCCTTGGCAACCAGGTCGGTGGCATTCTAGAGCTGTAGTCTGAAAGAGGATCGTCTCTGCAGAGGAGGGGCAGTTCACGAGTGGACACGGAGACACACACACAGCTATACACACGCAGGATGAACTGCTTAATCCTCATTCAGAGTTGTTTTGATATTTTCAGTTTGTTCAATGTGTACTTGAACAAAACAATGATCTTGTAACTGTGAGCTCTTAACGTCACACTTCACTCTGCATTTGTTGATTTAGTGCATGTTAACTGCTATACGCACACAGCCCAGTATAAATATCCGCTTGCTGATTTGTTACGAGGAGGCGGAGATGTCTGACTTGCAGGGACAGCTGGAGCTAAGGACTGTCTAATAGTCTGTACTAGTGTCAGCGTACAGATCACAAGTCTGTTCACTGCTCCCATCACAGCTGGAGAGACACAGGTGCCTTTGGGATCAGACACCGGACTGCATTAGCAGCTCTCTGTGAGGGAGGAATTGCGTCAGTAGCCAAAAATAGATTTCATGTCTATTCATTGTTAATCCAATTCTGCTAGAATTAATATTTGTACTAACAGAAGGAATGCTGCATTTATTGAATTGTAAAATAAACTCTGGACATTGGGATAAGGCCTACTTGGAATTTGCACTTGAAATGACATTCGCAAGCCATTTTATTTAAGTAAGAAAATAAATGTAGAGTGGGACTTAATTTTGTTCATTATAGCTTACTTGGATATAGTTAGTAAGCTGTACTTAGTTGTTATACTTACTAGGTTGTACCAAGTTACAGCAACTTTCAAGGCAAATAACACTACTTACTTACATGCTTTGACTGACACTTACTTAAAATATTCAAGCAGTCACAAAGGAACCAATGACATTAATAAAGATTATTACATTGCACATTAATGCACAACACAACACCCGAGAAATTTCCCCATGTCTGTTATAATTTACTAGCAGAATTGACTTAGACTTAAAAAAGTCATCTTCAGTGTTGAATTTTCAAAACAGAACATCACATTCCTAAAATGTTTTTTTTTTTTACTTTTTTTTTTTTTTTTTACTTACCATAGTCATTAGCGTTCCCTTTGGTTGGACAGTTAGAACTTTGTCTATATTGTTATAATTTTCTTCCTTATAATGCAGTGATTCAACATGAAATAAGAGTTATTTGGTGTTAAAGGAAGAAAAGTAATAAATAAGTTGCTTTTAACAGATGACCTATCTTTTAATTAATTTATTATAAAGTTATTTAATTTTTTCTAGTAGTGTATTCTTTTCTAACGATCTTTTACATTTTAAATGTTTTTCATAAACCACTTGAGAAGCTTTAAATTTGGATTATGTAATACGTGATAATGATTGTGGTAATATGTTGAAGTCACATACTATCTTAATCATTCAGAACGTGAATCACAAACAAAAATAAATTCATTGTACAACCTGTGTTGTAATTTATTTGCTCTTTTTGTTGTGCTTCTACTGACACATTACATTTGCAAAAAAAAAAAACAACAACTGTAAAACAAAGCAATTATATAATTTATTCTGCAACAGTGCACTTTGTTAGTCAGTGAGTAGGTATACTAAGTCAGGATCAAGTACTTTTTTAGTAACTACAGTATAACTCTCGTTTAAGTAAACTATACTAACTAAGCATTTGTCAGTACAACATACTGTTTCTATTTCACTTAACTTATTTTTTAAGGCAATCGGTAATTTAATGCAATTATAGGAATGGAGTAATTAGACAAATTAAAAGCATTAAGTAAATTCAACTTAAAATTGCTGTTAAAATGACTCATATTTAAGTAACAATTACTTCAAGTTTTTCAGTAAACTTTCCTTAAATATTTTGGGGCAACCAGTTTCCTTAAGGTTTTTAAGTAAATTCAACTTAACTGGATTTAAAGTGTATAGGCGGTATTATAGTTTCATATTGACTCGCTAATGACTTTTGCAGGTGGTTGTGATTTACTGCTTATGAATTAATGAAATTTTTTACAAAAAAGGTCATAGCTAGAAAATTTCTATTATTTATTGTTTTTGTTATTGTTTAGCCTATATTTTATTGTTTTACTTGACTTTACCAGTTCTTAAAATCACTCTTTCTCAAACATTTGCCATTGCTCTTCAAGATCTTTAAAAGATATTTGTCATAAGATGTCTTGATTTGTAGTTGCTTTGTCTGAAATTAAATATGTTTGTCTTATTGAAGATCCATTTGAATATTGTACAGGCCCCCTAATGGGCCCCTGATTGAAACCATTGCTTTAAAGGAATGTTCAGGATTTAATATAAGTGCAGTTGTGTGTATAAATATATACTGTATTATTATTTTTTATTTTTTCAGAAAATAAGCCACTTTTATTATTTATTTTTTACATTTTGTGGTGTTATTTTTGAAACTTCCATTGTGATTTTTTGTTGACATGGGTTGTGAATTTAAAAATGACAGGGCCTAACAAGTAAAAGCTTTGTTTACATTAACAAATGTTTTTTTATAAAGCTGCTTTGAAACTATGCGCATTGTGAAAAGCACTATACAGATAAATGTGAATTGAACTGAATTAGTAACTTCTAAATCAACTAAAAATCACAATGTACTTGTACAGTAACATCACATGTTTGTTAACATTAATAAGGTTTTAACAAAAATACATGCTGGACAAATTGTACGTTCATTACTGTAGCTGCATTTTTTGGTTTTCTTACAAGTTGAGGGTCAAGCCAAATTGAGGGTCAAGTGTGCTAATGGACAGAATGCCGCCGATAGCGTTGATTGAGTTTAACTTATTATGAAACCAAACATTCAATTAATCCAGAGATCTGGTTACAGCTAAAGGCAATGGATCTGTGAGCTCATGGGCAAGATGTTGAGATGTGTTAGCAGATGCCTGAGGCAAGGCCAAACCTCCTAACTTCAGCCTGTCCATCTGAAGAGAGCTTGTGAAAGATGGCAGGGTGTCTGTCTCTGGAGAGCTGGGATACTTTGGATCTCTTCCAGCATGCCTGGCACACCATCTATTTCTGTTCCAGCTCTCACATAGGGGCAGTGGAAAGAGTTACTGCCATGTTCGAAATTCTTTTCCACTGATTTAATTAGATATCGGCCTAAATACGAAAGCAATGAGTGGATGTGGTCTTGGTGAAAGGATGGCATCTGAACTCTGAGGGTGTGTCGTGGTTTGTTTTCAGTAGGTCAGGTCTGTGTTTTTGTTCTCCTGGTGGAGTACGGCACGAGTAGCTCCATTTAGATCAGATTATGGGTTGCTTCCCCTGACAGCATCGCAGTACATTTTCTGCCTTCATTCAAGCCGGTGGAAACATATTACGACTCGCCATCTCACTGGAACGACTGTGACTCATCTGACATTTTAGTCTCATTTTAGTCTCGTCTCTGCAGCTCGGCTCACTCTCTCTCTGTCATTTTCTCCATCTATCGCTGTTCCTTTTTTTAAACAATAATCATCCTCGTGCCAGCGAGTATCACATTCCTCTTCAGCAATCATGTTTGCTTTAAACTGATTCTTATTGAGGTCTTTGGCTTCTCAGATGTACAAATGCGCATCAGTAGCATTGTTCAGGAAAATAATTACTGTAGCAACAGCTGACTAGCAACACTGGATTCTGGATGTCATGAATTCTTTACAGAATTTATGTTTATTTTGAATGTGATTAATCGCAAATAATCATTTGACAGCACTAATTGATTTATTTGCTTATGTATTTGCATAACCATATTTTGCTATTAACACTAGATAAGTCATCGATGTCACATTTCCAAAAACAGGAACATTTTAGAATTGTAACAAAACTATTTACAAAATTTTGGATTTTTGAAAGAAGTATCTTATGCAATAAGGTTGCAATTATTTAATTAAAAATAAAGGGGGGGGGGGCAACAATATTGTGAAAAATTGCAAAAATTTAAAGTAACTGTTTCATATTTGGTATTAATGCTTTTATTGTTATTATTTTAAAATGTACTTTATTCCTGATTCCTGAATTTTCAGCTTCATTACTCCAGTCTGCAGTGTCACATGATCCTTCAGAAATCATTTAATCACTTTTATTCACATAGCACTTTTAACAATGCAGACTGTAGCAAAGCACTGAACATTATCAAATAGGAGAACAAAGTCATGGTAATGTATAATGACAAGAAAATCAAGAGAAATTACAGCATCCTTCTCACAAGTAGTTTTTGTTTTTTGTCTCTCTGCCGGTATTGTTCAGGACAACAGAAAAGCAGAAAAGTAGTGACCCTCCCCTGGGCATGAGCTCTCTCTCCCCAGCAGAGAGTATCAGGTGTGCCACTGACTCTTCCAGTCTTTGTCTTCTCTCTATTCAGACGGTTTCTGCCTCTGACACCACTACAGTTATGCTGGAAATCCAAACAGTACAGCTTTGTGTTTGCCTCTAAGGTGAAATATCTCAAATAAAGGGTTTGAGTTCTGTGCCTCATATGCTGGCAGCACTGTGACGGCAAAGCAAAGCATCTGAGACTGAAGCTTAGCATTAAATTGCTTACTGTTGATTCTGGTATTTTGACCCTGATGAGCATGATGTTTATGTTTGAGATTCCAATAACTTCTCATGCCAATAGGTTCTGGCTTAAGTGTTAATGATACAGTTGCAAAGTATCACACTTCTAGTCATGAATCAACAGATAAAATGATCTTGCAGGTTGGAATTAGCTTCAGTCTCATTTTGAGCCATGATGTTTATTTTATAATCTATTCATGCATGAGTCAAGGATAAATCCATCCATTCATCTGATGGGTGGGTAGAAAAATAGGAATAATTCATTTAGAAATTAATCTTCAGTCATCATTTACTCGCCTTATGTTATTCCATGGCTGTACAACTTTATTTCTTCCATAAAACACAGAATCAAATGCTTAACAAGAAAGCTCATGCTGCTCTTCATTTACTCCCAGAATGATAACTATATATTTGCTTTCATACTTATAGACAATAACATTATTTTAATTATTTTGCTTTTATTTTGTCGTCTGCTGCTTAAATGCTTAATTTCATTCATGATTCATCAAAACATCTATAAAAAGTATTCCAAACATAGTGTTCCTCGTTATAGTTGATAGTTTATATAATATCCCTTATAGTAGTTATCATTATAGTTGTGGTGTGTGGACTATACTACAGTATACTTTCACATTTAGAACATTTAGTTTTAAAACTATAGTCCATATTTTTCAGTAAACACTTTATAATATATTTCACACACACACACACACACATATATATATATATATATATATATATGTGTGTGTGTGTGTGTGTGTGTGTGTATACACACACACAC
>JAUCMS010000025.1:6166786-6188447 GCA_032357445.1 Enteromius radiatus
ACACACACACACACTTTACTACACAAACTTTACAATAAGATGAACATTAGTTAACAACAATAGTAAACATGAACCAAGAATGGACAATATTTCTGCAGCATTCATTAGTTAATGTTAATTTCAGCATTTACTAATGCATTATTAAAATCACAAGCTGTGAACTAACATGAATAAACAATGAATGATGGTTAATTTAATTAACTAACATTAACAAAGATGAATAAATGTATTGTTCAATTATTTGTTCAAGTTTGTTTAATACATTAATTGATATCAACAAATGACACCTTATTATAAAGTGTTTTATATATCTTAAAGATCATTAAGCTAGGAAGCCATATCATAAAATTTTAAGAAAAAATCATGTTTTATCAGATCATTTTTCGAGAAAATTGCTAGAATCTACTCATAATGTAAAGTCATGAACAACATGAAGGTAAGTAAATAATAGCACAACTTTAAATTCATAAATAACTGTTTCTTTAAAACACTCTACAAATTGGCATTAATATAAAAGTTATGACTCTTTGGGTTTTTTTTGGCTAACTACTGGCAACTGCTCTAAATAATAGCCTACAGCAGTAATTACTAAATCAGTTAATATAGGGATTATATTCTAAATTCCAGTCAGATGGCCTGTTTATTTGCATCACCCTCATAAATATGACGCGCCTGAGGCTCTTTAAGTTTATACAGTGGCGTCATGTTCGTTTGGACATGATGTTTGCTACTGAGAATGTTTTGTCATATTTGTAGCTGAGTGTGGATCGTGATGTGTCAGTATGAGGACTGGCTGTAGTGTTGGACGGGGGAGGCGCTTCTGTGCTCTTTAAGCGTATGTTTTCCCAATAGAAAATTTCCTGTTGTCATACGCACCATAGATATACGCGCGCGCGCTCATCTCCATCACGGGGAAGCGCTTGGAGTTGTCAGATTTTACGGAATATTCCCGAAATATCAGCTTGTTTGCGCTGTGATAGAGATAATTTCTGCCATCATCTGAATGTGTAACCCGTGTGTAATTTCTGAGGACAATGTTTTGTGTGTGAGGTAAGTTAAGTCTTCTTTGGGTCAGAGGAACATTAGTAATCCTATTAAACATACGCTGATATTGACGCAATAGTGTACTAAATACGCAGCTTTTGTGATTTATATGTCTTTACATTTCGCAAATGTAACGTATTTAGTGTGTTTGTCCGACATAATTGCTCGCGTTGTGCATATTTGGGTTGAAATTGAAAGAAAAAGAAAATGCTCGTTACGATAACGTGCGCAAAGTGGATATAAACAGTTCGCGTGCGTAGAGCGGAGTAGTTGTCGTTTTCCGCGATGTTTTGTTACGTTCGCAATGATGCTTCAATGGTTTTCCGTCACTAGAGTTTGAACTACGTACTACGTTGCAAATTATGCAGCCAACAGGTTCGCCATCAGTATCTGTTTTAGATGTACTGTATTATTTCGCCTTCAAATGGCTTTTTGAATTTATGTCATGGATGCCAAAGAAGGAACAGGTTGATGTGCGTTACTGAGTCAGACATTAGGCGCTCAATGCAACAAAATACGATCTCACTTATTCACTGGAATCAACCTGTTCCTTTCACCCCAGTGCTGGCTTAACCATTATTATCATCGCTTAGGTTCAGCCAGCTTTCTTTAATGAATGTACTCCATCAACCGTGTTGTTCACAACAAATAAGTGCACTCCAGAAACTTGTATTAAATGAATAGGCTACCTTTGACATCTCAGTAGCCTACTCATAACCATTTGCACCTGTAGGATAAACCAAATATGCAAGTTAATGTGTAATATGTCCAATTTAATATTTTTCAACGTAAAATCTCTAAAAGCTGTTAATTTTGTGAACAAACTTTTGTGATGTGTGAACAAATCTTTGTTGTTTTAATCAGTTTATTCACAAATTAGTCCAAGTATTTTTTTTAATTTGTTATTTAAACCAAACCGATAAAATATATGTATATATTGTGAAATTTGTGTAAAATTAACATTAAATTTTAGTAATTTAGTTTTTATGCCATTAACCACCCTGCTGTAACTGAAAGGCGCTTATTTGTCAGACAATTAAATAATAATTGGCTTATTAAAATAATAAATAGGATGCACAGAGATGTAAAAATATAAAAAGTTTAATAAGGCGCTGGACTGATAAGTCTATTTGATAGATAATCTGTATTTTATCTGTAGTAAATAAAATGTAGTCTTTAAAAATTATTAAGCATCACTAATGCTTTATGTTGCAACCACTTGTTGAATGAGCTTGGATTGTTTCATTAGGCTATTGACAAGATTAAGCTGGTAGAGTAAACAAGACTCAGGTTCAGTTTACTGTTTTCCACATTTGGTGTGGAAGAAGGGCTGCCATTTTGGGGCTCGAGTTTCTCAGCAGGTGTCTCTCGTTCCCATTAATGCTTGCGGAGGTGGAATCAGACTCTGGGAGAATTTTTACACACGGCATCCGAGACCTGCAGCACCGAATCTGTGATGTGCACTGGTGTTGACAGATCCACAGACACATATTGAGTGATGAGTGCCTGTATGTGTGTGTATGAGGTTGACACAGCAGCCCATTACTGTCATGCCAAGAATATGTGTTCGTGCCACTCCACAGGTGGAGAAAATGAAGTACTGTGTCTGTAACAAAATTGCTTGGCTTCCAATGGAGAAGACATCCATTTAAGATTGAATTGTTGCTTCTAATTTACTGGCATACAGGGGTGATGTTTTTTTAGTGCATTTTTATAGACACTTACTTACCCAAAATGTGTTTTGATGAAATAATAGCCTACAAGAAACACACATTTGGCTTTAAAAGAATAGTTGCAGTTCTGTCATCATTTACATTTCGCTTCAAACCTGGATGACTTTCTTTTTATCATGGAACACAAAAGAAGATATCTTGTAGCTTTTTTCCTGACTTGTGAATTTGTCTCATACACAAATATGATACAGCTTGAAAAAGGTTTTGAGAACCACTGCAGAGAATTGAGTCATATCGACCACTTATGTAGCTTTTTATTTGGTCTTTTTTGAAGCTAGAAGCTTTACATTTTTGATTGATTTCAACATTTAATTTGTGATATATAAAGTAAATTTAGAAATATGGATTTGGGATGACGTGTGCCTGTGTAATGACAACATTTTCTATGCTGCATGTTTAGATGCACACAGTAAAAAAAGTTCAGGCCTGTGATGTTTTTTCTTTTCCTCTTTCTTTCTTCTCTTCCCACTTCTCCACTCACTCACTTGTATAAATAGCTGTGATAGTCAGCAGAGAGGCCTTTGACTCTATCAGCACTTTGGGCTGCTTAGGTTCATCTTTGCTCTTATATATGAAGCCTTTATTCCCTCAACACCTACAGTTTAGTCACCGGGTCATGGCACCAGAAATGAATCTTTTAACCCATTTTTCACAAAAATCTTCTCATCCACTGTGATTCTTAAAGGGCTAGTTCACCTAAAATGGAAATTTCTCAAATGTTCCACAAAAGTCATACAATTTTGGAACAACACCAATAAGCACCAATGAAACTAAATTTCAAACTCTGGCAGATGGGTGACTACTACCGCCATAAATTGGTGGTCCTTTTGCCACTGTGTGCCCAATCTTTACACATAACAGGGATATGATAGGGTTGTCTTTTTAATGTGTTAATTTAATGGAGTTAAATATTTAAAAATAACTAATAATAAATAGAATATAGAAATATAGACATGAGAGATGTTCAGAAGATCCGACCATGTGTTGCTTTAGAGAATGAAGCCAGCTGTAGCTGTGCAGAGAATGGAGGAATACATCACAGGTGCTGTTTGCACAGGCATCAGATATAATTCTTATTTAACATGATTGGTTTGATAATTGTGGCATGCTAATAAGGGTCAGGGCCCCATGCATTATATTTATAGGAATTAATGATATAGAGCCCCCAGGCATGATAGGGAACAACAAACAGAACTGCCGTCCTTCAATAAAACATGCTGATGTATGAAAGGAAGGCGGCAAAAACAGATGCTCTACATTCAGTTGTTCTTTCATGCCTGCCAGCAACTTGACCCCCAGTAATTGGAGGAAGCAGATTGCAGCACACTTGAAATCTGGAGGGGCATCCAAGGGCCAAAATTGGTGGCTGAATGAGCGTGTTACCTGAGAACATCATTGGGTCCGGAACACAAGCCTCAGCTGTGTGCATTAGTCACACCTTCAGAAGACAAAGACGTTTATTTCAGCTGTGAACATTGCTTTTACTCTGATAACAATGATGCATTTGTTAGTTAAATCCCTAGACATACATACTTATAAAATACAAAGCATTTTGGAAGTAATTTTATACATTACTAGTGTGTGTGATGTGAATATGAACATCGCAGAGTTTAAAGCATGCTTTTAACAAGGTATGTATAAATGCATGCATTGTGATGCACCAATCTGATAAAGTGCAACAATTATAATATAATAAGTATAATTCTTCAATTATGGGTACTTTTGACAAGTAATGTTGAAAAATCTAGCTTTTTCAAAACAATGTTCATCTGTATTAAAACATTTATTGCATATCCCTGGAAAAAATGGTCATGGCCTTGGATCAACCTTTAGGAGGAGTTTGGTATAATGTGATGGGAATGACATTTTTCCCTCAGTGAAGAAAAAGTTGGATAACCTTGGACTGGCTGGCAGGTTAGCTAGCAGTTACTGAATTCATAAAAAGGAATTCATAATTTTTTTTGACATTTTTGTAATTTATTAAATCAAAAAGCAGAATAGAATCTGAATAATAATACTCATGCATTTGTTATGGATAGTTCCAGTCCTTAATTTTGATTGGCCTAGATGTATTTGAAGCCACCATAAACATACGCTATAAACACACCTGTGTCAACTCATTACATCACTATTACTGTGCCAGGTATGCGTTCCATTCATTTCCATCTGTATGATGCTTGGTAAACAAAAAAAGTATTTATCAGTAAATTAATACATTTTTGTTTTCTTTTTAAGAAACCCTGTCTGTTTTGAAGAGTAATAATTCAGTCAGAGAAATTGTACAACCCTATTTTTAAACCAAACAAACTCTTCCAGAATACAGGCACAGGGCTGCCCTCTTGTTCTGTGCAATACATCAAGCTTTCTGTCTGACGAAGTGAATTCGCTTATAACAGGTTTCAAGCCTTGTTCTTGGTTTGATTAATAAGGGTCCTCCAGGCTCCAGTAAACACTTGCTCCGCATGGCCCCCACACTCTCATGCACAGCTCGAGGGACGGGAGTCTGACAGAGGGGCACATCTGCTGGGTACATACAGTAATTAAATCCATTAAACCGGTATTCAGCCATGCTAATGTTGTCTTTTACCATCAACAAGGAAGCTTCAGTCATCAACTCTTGTAAAGCACCTCGCTGGACTGTAAAAAGGTCCTCAGTTTAAAACGGACATAGAATACTTGTTTCTGTGACACAGTGGGTGAAATTCAGACAATGATTCTAACAGTGAATGCATTTTTGAAATCCCGCTTCCCGCTAGTGATTCAGAGCGTGCATCAAACTGCCAACGTCTCATGACTAGCCGAGTCTTTGTTACAGCAAAACTTTTAAAATGTCAATGGTTTGCTGTCTATATGTTTGTCTATGCATTGTTTGTCTCATAAGTTTGTGAAATGACACATTTATGAGTTGTAGGTATTGTTTTGATTAAGAAAAAAAAACAAACAAATAAAATTATATACCAGACTTCTAATTTACTGTGTTATAGAGGACTTGTTAACTGCATTTAAGAGGTTATTCTTAAAACAAATCTGATTTTTGGTTTAGGATGAAATCTGTGGAACTGACCCTTCGCAGGGAGTTACAAAATGTTAACGCAGAATCATAACGCAGAATCTGCTATTTTTGTCCAACAAACAAAACAGACAAGAGTAGATTAAAATAGGTGGATTCGAACTTGAAAAATTGTGTGCAATGACGTTTTTCCGCAGTTAAAACAAGATTATGGTTATCAATTATGGTTATTTTATGCTATAAATAAAGAGGAATAGATTATTTGTTTTATGTGCCACTTGAACTAAAGTTCGCTACAGCTGTCACAATGTATTTTAAAGCCACAAAAAAGGATATTTATTGTTTGAATTTCTTTAAAAATAGCAAAAATTCAAAGCGTAGACTTTGTTTCATACCTAAAGTAACCTGCTCTGTTGTCTGTCAGTGAGTTGTCAGTTTCCGCCATGTATTTTTCACTAAGAACATGATGTGTGGCATTAGAACTGCATAAAGTAACTTGGCAGAAATAAGGATAGTAACGAAGGGGAGCATGTCTTTGCGAAGGGTCAATTAAGTCTGGCCACACACTACACGATTTTCAAATCATAAGAGGTCACAGACATGAAGACATTTCAACACTTTTTTAGCTGTATAATCCTCTGAACATGCACACGTGATTCAACCAGACCGTTATTAACTGGTTCAGGTTTGTATGATTGAGGTTGAAGCTGAAATCTGCAGGATGGAAGTTGCTCCTAACAGAGGTTTCTACTTGTTTTTTCAAGCAGACTGACTCTTGGTTTGTTTTAGGTGCACCCAATGATCTGTACGATATCAACGTTCACTTTGAGATGACCAAGGAGAACTAAAAGACACCCTGGCGCCACCTCAAGGTTTCTATTTCTCCGTCTCCTGCCTCCGCTCCTCTATGGCTTCCCGAAGTCAGGGGTTCTTCCACCACCAAGATCACCATCACCACCATCACCATCACCGCAGTTCAGTGGTGCCCACGGCCGTCCCCCGACTGCTGCCTGAGACCAGCAGCCTATTGGGGGGCATCGCCCAGATCACTCCTTCCCTGTTCCTCGGCCGGGGGAATGTGGCATCCAATCGCAGCCTCCTCCTGTCCAAAGGGATTACCTGCGTGGTGAACGCCACCATCGAGCTGCCCAACTTCAACTGGCCACACATGGAGTATGTCAAAGTGCCACTGGCCGACATGCCTCATTCTCCGATCTCGCTTTATTTCGACAGCGTGGCTGATAAAATCCACAGTGTTGGCCGCAAACGGGGAGCTGTGCTGGTTCACTGCGCAGCTGGGGTGAGCCGCTCTGCCTCGCTCTGCTTGGCCTACCTCATGAAGTACCACAGAGTCTCCCTGGCTGAGGCTCACGCTTGGGTCAAATCCCGCCGACCCGTTATCCGTCCTAATGGAGGGTTCTGGCGACAGCTGATCGAGTACGAGAGGAAACTGTTTGGCAGGAACTCTGTGAAAATGATCCAGACACCATATGGGGTCATTCCTGATGTGTACGAGAGAGACCGCAGGAACTTGGCACCTTACTGGGGCTTGTAAAGAGAGGCTTGGACTTTGGTTCAAGTATAGAGGACTGGTCCGCCAAGTGATTTTTTTTGACTCCATTGTCTTCCGGCCTCTTTCCGTACATCCACAAGTCAATCCTGCCAGAGAATAAAGCCAGACGGGAGTGCTTTTTCAAGATGGAAAAGTCACTTTGAGTGCATATTTTATGAGGTCAGAAATGATAATTCATCTCTGAATACTGAAATAAATCTTGGGTGATGATAATGGATTTTAGGAGCACTTTGGGAACCAAGTGTGGTACTGAGAATCAGTAATTCGGTCCTTGGTTAAAACTTATCAATCGTGATATTGTGAGGATGTTTTTTCAGTTTGACTGTCTTCTTTGTTGAGAGGCAGCAGTCTGGTTTTGATTATTGGTAGCATTTGAAAATTCTATACATATATTAAAACTATTATATTACAAGGTATATTTAAACTTGTGCATACTAAAAGAAAAAAAGATTTTTGGAAGGTTTTGTGAAGAGTGACAAAATGTTAAACAGAAAGACGCTACAATGTTATTTAAGTTTAACAGATTTATAAGATATTTATGTAAATTAAAATAAATTGTATTGGCATATGTAATGTCGGTGCTCCAACAAAACAGGATGTTTCAAACGAAGCAGAACTATACAGTAAATATGGCAGACATCTTTTTTTCCAATGAATTCTATTTTGTCTATTTGGTCCTTTTGCAGTTCTACACGGTTTTTCATTTTTAACTCAAGATGTTTCTTTCAGATGTTTTCTGCTGTGAAGCAGCAATTATAACCAGATGACATCTGTCAGAGGACTCCTAGCAAAGCTTTTACTAATTTGTGTTAAAAATAACTGAATTCATGTAAAAGAGTTCTGATTTAATTAGTGTGTTAAAATGAATAAAGGGTGAAATATTTTAATGTATTCCTTGTCCTTTTTTTTTAGGATTTTTGGTATGTACACATTAAAGTGAAGGAGTGTTTCAATTGGCTGATGGACAGGCTGTTGTATAATGATTTATTTATGAATGTATGCCACCGTTAAAAATCCATGATGCCAAGAAGAACCTTCAACATTAATGGAATCTTTTAAAGGAAGGGTTTTTATTGTTAAAAAAAAACAAAAAAACTTTTGAACCCCTTTGTAGGATCGTGTCAGAAAATGCCATTTTGCTTCCTGTGTATTAAATCTTCCAATGCAATGTAGAAAGTCTGGATTAACATGGAACAGGAAGTCTCTGTAAATCTAATCCCTGCTGTTCAGCGACAACAAGGTGGATAAAGGTTGTTAGTCACGTGTGTATAAAGACAAGCACGTAACATTAGGCTTAACAGCCTGTCAAAACAGCATCAGAATTGCAAGCCAGTGTAAGTCGACTCAAATCCATATTTTAAACTACTTTTACTTATAAAATTTCAAAAGGCATGATTTGATGCAACAGGGTGGAAAAGTTCCTATCAGAAGTCACTCCTCGTCTTCTGTACATACAGACAGACTAAATCATGATTTCTTTTGACAATCATACAAAATCAAAGCCCAGTATCCTTGGAAACTGTTTCCAAGGTAATATTGCTGTGAATGGCAGCTATTAGCGCTGAGTCAGTGTGAGGGAAGTGCTGTGTCTAGTTGGCCCTGATACACAGACCGAACAGATGAAGCCTGACTTTACAGAATCGCAGAGTAATCACTCCAATGTGGGACACTAAAATTTCACATTTGCATCCAATACTAACATTCAAATATTTAATTTCCGCTTATCAACTTATAAACAGAAATACACACACAAAAAGACCAATTTAGTTGAAAACGCTCAAATTAAATAGAAGACAACAATAAAGACATTGTCAAGTCCTCAGTAAAACACTGACAAAGACCAACATGTACACAAAGCCGTTTAATCTTTTTTGTTTCTTGTTAATTCATGATGAGTGCGTCAATGCAAAGAAATATTTCCAGACCCACAAAAAAAATGTCTTGTGTTCCAGCACAACCATAAAGAAAACAATGACATAAAAGAAGATGTCTAAATGTTTCTCACTTCTAAGTAATATCTGCGACACTTCTTGATGCTATCAAACGCTTTACCTTTATTATTTTATGGGTCTTATATTACAGGTCTGCTATTCGTAACATGCAGAATAGTATGCACTTCACATTGTGGAGAAATCAGATCAGAAATCAACAGCAAAGAATCAACCAACCACTTTTGTGCAGAAGAGAAGCAGATCCAAAAAAAAACCAAAAAACAGACAGACGCATTTAAAATATTTAAATAAAGTGTTATTCAGTAGTACATCATTTATTTGATTTTAAACAAAGACAATGGCAGATCTAGACAGTTGCGTCCCAAATTCAAGTGATGAGAGCTGTACCGATTCAAAGGCAAACAGCGATGAACAGCTAAAGAGACCGAAGAGTTCATGATGCTTCAGCGCTGGGTTCTACAGCAGGTCAGGCAGGATGAGACCCGGCGGTTTGGGTTCCACGCAGTTAATCCAGAAGTTAGCACAGCTGGCGTGGTACTGGTGACCTCCGTACATCAGCTTGAAGTTGTCCGTCTCTGAATTAAAGGCCTGCAGAGGATTTGTGCGAGACAAGGTGAGAAATAATTAACAGTGAATAAAGTCTGGTTTGACTGCAGGGAGGAGGGCTGGGACTGAACTACAGGGCTTTGAGGGACTTTACTGGGAATTTTAGAGGTGGTTTTATGCTCCAGTACATTCCAGGTTCAATGCAAATTAAGCTTTTTTTTTTTTTTTTTTTTTTTTACATAATATATCGATGCCATAATCGATTATAAATGATTGGACAATATTAGAAAGATAAAATTTTTGGGTTAATTTTAGATAAAATATTGCTCATTTCACCTTATTATTTTTATATCTGCAATCATCTAACGCTCAAAGGAAAATTCCACAGTTTTTCCATATTTCACTGTTCTTCAATTAACTGACGAGTTGATATGTACCTCTCGCGTGATTTTCTAAGCGGTTAAAAAAAAAAAGATAACTATATTGTATGGCAGAAGAGCAATTTGACCTCGGCGCCATTTTATTTTGTGTCACCATACTTGTATAACTAGCCATGCAACCGTCTTTAAATAGGGAAAATGTGGAAGCCTTTGGTGATTTTTAAATATATCCTAGTTTGGATCCTAAGGAATGAATGGACTGAGATGGGAGAGATATGCATCAAATCTAAGTTGAAGGAAAAACACAGTGGAATATGGAAAAATCAATAAAACTTATTAAGAGAACTATTAAACTTAATTTAAAATATTAAAAGGAACAGTTAACGCAAAAAAAAAACAAAAAAACAAAAAAAACAAATTGCAATTTGCTCAAGATTTACCCTCAGGCCACCCAGTATGTATACAAGTTTGTTTCAGAACCAATTTGGAGAAATTTAGAATTACTGTGGAAGAGATTATTGTAGACTGTAGTATTTTGGGACGATGTGACGGATTACAGTTAAAAGAGTCTTGATCAATGTTTCTTGCAAAAACACACAGCTTTTCACTTTACAAGATATTAATTGATTAACATGGATTAATGTTTTTAATCAGCTGTTTAGACTCTCATTCGGACGGCACCCATTCACTATACTGTAAATGATCCATTGGTGAGCTAATGATAGTTAAAGCTAGTGTTGTAGTGTTGTAGTGACAAATTTGTTCAATCTGTTCTGATGAAAAACAAACCCATTTGCATCTTGTATAGGCTGAGAAAATTGTCAGCAAATTTTAATTTTTAGTCAAGCTATTTCTTTAACAAAAACTAGTTATTATACAAGCCATTTAAACAACCTGCTTTTATTAGTTTCTAAAAGCACATACCTTTTGGCCACTTGCAGTACGTCACAGATGCTGCCGATTAAAGCTTAAAGTGCACTGAACACAGAAAATGACTGCACTACATATACAATAAGCAGAGTCTCTGACTCAACCTGCGATTCTCTCTAAACTGCATGTTAGACAGCACATTTATCAAGTCATTTCTGACTACAGTGTGGCATATCATCACACTCCATAAAAGAGACAAGAGCTCAACTCCACACTGAAATAATTTGTAGGATCAATAGATCAAAGAAGTGTGCAATCCTCCCACATATGCCTATATATAGAAAAAGCGAAACAAGAACCCGGTGAACTTCACTCAATATATCGATGTGCAGCGCGTGAGTGTGCTTTCATTCTGAAAGGCACAGCTGTAGTTGTGCATTTGTGATAAGGCACTGATGATATGGATGTTATGCAGAATGAAGCGACTATGAAAAATCAGAGCTGATGCTGGAAGGAGAAATGACTCATGTTGTGAATCATGCTCTCCCACACTGATACTATGCACACACACACACACACACACACACACACACACACTATTTCTTTCACATTCTCTCGACAAACAATATTGTTCTGTTTAAAAGATGTTTGTTAAAAAAGCAACATGAAAATCACAAGGGGATCTTGATATTGGTATCTATTTGTGCGCACACTGCTTTCTTAGAGTTCTATAAAGAGATCTGCATCTACCCCAGAGCAGCCCCCAACTACCCCATCTCAAAATTTTCCTTTCACTTCTTGTAAATTGCAACTTTATCTCATAATGTGACTTTAAATTTAACAAGTGCAACTTTAATAATTGCAACATTATAAACATTATAAATTACAATGCAAGTTCTATCACAGCATTTTAGCGCCAATTACATTTTATTTGAAAATCTAAAATTGCAAGATGAGAATAACACTGAAATGTTTCAAGAATAATGTTCAAATTATGATAATAAAGTCAAAATGTTTAGAGAATACAGTCAAAAATTACGAAAACTAAATCATAGCAATTAAAGTTAGAATATTTTGACTTATTCTCATTTTGTCTCAAAATATTTAAACTTTATTGCTTTTTTACTTTTCATCTAAGACCTCACTAAAATATGAGATTCTAAACAATTTAAAAGGACCTAGAAATAAATTAAAATAAAAATATAAATTCTACATTATTTTTTATGTGTGTGTTAAATTAATCAGTCTGAAATGTAAAAAAAAAATCCTAAAATATTAATAACATTTTTTATTAATAATGAAAATTTTAAAATCACAATAGCTATGTTTACATGCCCCCAAATTAACAGGTTTATAATCAACTCAGACTGAAAAGCCTTCATGTAAACACTTCAAACTATAAAGCTGATTCAACTGAACGACAGGTGTAGACCTGAAAATATCTGATCAACGGAAAAAATACAACATATGCAAATTCTTAAATCTAAATCGTTTTCTCAATTCGGTTTAAAAACGCTTTGCACATATGCGCAATGATGTGATCTATAGGTTTACATATATTTTACGTCTTACAAATGTGCATCATGTTTATTTGTTTATCTTATGTCTTACAAACGGATTAGTCAAAAAGACTAAAATATTCTTCTAACATAGTCATCAAGGCAAAAACAGCAGTAGCTCTGATAACATTAATGTGACGGATTTTATTGGTTCTCAACTCCACGTGCTATAATCTGTTTTAGAATATATGTAATGCTCAAATAAACATATAACTGGATTGTGAAATGTAGAGTTCATATTGTATAAACAGCCCAGTTTTATTTCAAATTCTGAAAGTTCTGAGGAAAATTACTGCATGTAAACATACCTAATGTATACTGTATTGTAAGGTAGCTGTAATTGTAAAGGACATCAAACCCTAGTCAAAGGTTATTTTAAAGCATTCAAGAGAACAGATTTTGGACTCCCTGTCCGTCTCTGATCCACTTACACTTTCACAATTACTTCCTGCCTTTCCTTGTTGTTTAAAGTACGAAGCGGTGTCTGAATAGACAATTGAATAGACAATGTTGTGTGATGAAATGGCTGATCCAGTGGTAATACGCGCACGGGTGTGTGTGCACAGAGGGGCAGCAGCTGCAGCACAAGCTCTGTTTCTCTGCAGATGAACAGGTGGCTCAGAGTCGCTGAAAAGGTCATCCTAATTCAACTGACCTTGTTTAGCTGGCGGAAAGGTTAATTACTATCTGATTGCAAACACAGAGTGCATCCTACCTGCAAAGATGACAACACTTGTTACGAGCAGAGTCTGAAGCGTTTAAAGGCCAGTGGGGGACACTCTAGCTTTACCTACATTCACTACTGAGAAAATTTTAGTGGAATATTTACCCTTAATTTGGAGCGACTGTCTTTTGTCAGAGCCTGCAAGTAGCACAAACAAGTCAGCATCAGCATTAGTATTTTTCTCTCTCTCTCTTTTTGTTAATGAGCAAAATTACAGCACCAGAGAGCCCACACTGGAAGAAAGTGTCCATGTTAAATTAGAAGCTTGTTGCAAATTAGCCACAGCAGGAGACAAGAAGGGGCAACAGTGGACATGAAAATAATGGCATGCAGCTAGAGTTCATAACTATCATCAAACATAGCTTTGCAGCATAAATCATAGTTGTGTTGAGCATATATACAAGCATTAAAAATGCAGGTAATACTGGTGAAAGTTGACAAGATTTTTTTTGTTTTTGTTTCTGAAATATTTATGTTCACCAAGGCTGCATTTACTTGAGAGAAATACAGTAATATATTCAATATCTTCATATAATATTACAAAAAAAAAAAAATAATAATAATTTTCTCTTACTATAAATGTCTTTACTGGCACTTTAGATCAATGTAATGTATCCTAGTTAAGTAAAAGCATTGATTTCAAATTTCTGAACAGTACTGTATATGCATATATAAAATATATAGAGCAATGAAAATATAAATATTAAATAGAATCATGCAGCTCTAAAATATTTAATTGAGTAACTAAATACATCTATTCACTATACTATCGTCCATGATTTTGGCAACCCTGTGTAAATACAGGTTGCATTTAATTCTATTGAATTAAAAGACTGAAACGGTACTCCTTACAATATCCAAAACTAATCTTTATATGTACTCTTTTAAAGATTGGATAGCCAGACTCTGTCTCTCTATAAGTTGTTTAGCTAATCATGCTAATGCCTGACTTGATTCTATTAAGATATTTTTAACAGCCATTATTTAGAAAATCAATGAATAATTACAAATGCATAGAATTCAAATACCTAAATACCCAAAGGTTGATAGAATAATAATAATAAAAATAAAAAAGTACTACATTTGATAATGGACAGCTTTAATAGATCCAGCTCAAATACAAGCCAATCCTGATGGCTTCTTTTCAGCTGCTACTGATATTGTCTGTTCATATTAGCTGCATCCAGCTGTGCTACAGGTGCTTTGATTTTAGAATAGACACTCACCTCACAGAGTGTGGACCTTTAATAGGATACTGCATTAGTGACATTAATTTACAATAAATTGGACACAAAGCATAATCTATACACTGCTAGGTAAACATTCATTACAACAGTTGTTTACTGCACAAACAATAACTACTTAACCGACTTGAAGCATGCCATTTATAAGTTCAAAATACTACAAAAAAAAAACTCTTTTAGTTTACAGTGCAGAAACAATTATAAGTAAACACACACAACCCTGCTGTTTGAAGCCTTCTTATGCATTTGGCTCGACAAGTATCTGTATCTGTACAAGTATAGTGTCTTTTTTTTTTATAGTAATTTATTATTTTCTTACGAGTCTTAAAAAACAAGTTTTCAACTGGCTGAGCTTATGTTTAGAATAAGTTAAAATATTATTGCATTTAATATTTACACTACCATTTGGAGCAAATATGCTTTTTCAAGACAATAATAAAAAAATTATTAATCACCACTAATGCATTAATTTGAATATGTGAATAGGTTCCAAAACGTTTCTATTGCAAAATTGTTCATCTAAGTATCCTGAATAAAACATGCATTATGGTTTTCTGCAAAAACTGTTTTCAACATTAATAATAGATAAGTAATTAATATATGATATTAAGAAAGATATAAGATAAGTAATAATAAGTAAATATAAGTAATAATATATGAAATGTTTGTTGAGCAAAAAATCTGCATATTTATCTGAAGAATCTTGTGACATCGAAGACCAGAAAATTCAGCATTGCATTACAGGAATTACATTTTCAAATATTTTCAAATAGAAAACAGCTATTTTAAATTGTGATAATATTTTACAATATTACTGCTTTTTCTGCATTTTTAAGCCTTGGTGAGTATAAAAAAAAACCTTACCAACCCCAAACTTCTGAATTGCATATGCAGTTTCATTTTAGGTAAACAGAGATTCTATGCCAAGTGTTAGGTTAATACACCGTTGCCCATTCCTGTGGACAAATCCTGTTAGCAGATGCAGCAGGATCCCGTCCCGCCCCAGCGGGAACAAAAACCGAACGCTAGCCCAAGGTCAGTAAACTGAATCATCCTCACCCCAGTCAAATCTCCACCTGTAGCCCAACACCACCACCTTTAAATGCATCTCCTCTCAGAGATGTGCTCCACCTTCAGAACCCTGATTTCAGTCACCCCCAGACAGTGATGCTGCCCCCAAATACGTAATTAAAGAGCGGGATATTAATCGGATGTCAGGAGCAGATGGGAACAGCTCTATTAATCTGCAGCGGGTTGGATGTGTTCGGCGGATCTATTAGCACCTGTGTTTTGGTCACAGTGACTGATGGCTGAGCTGCATCTGCTCCTCAGACACCCATCCCATGATTCCTTGCTGCTCTGAGCCCCTCCTTCCCTGAGTGCATCTAGAGCACCACAAGCAATGTTTACACCCCTATTACATCAGCAAATCTTGACCGCTGCATTAATACATCGGAGATTTAGGAGGGTTTCAGTGAGACGAGGAATCTCAATGAGCGGATTGGCCATTGTATGTTAACGAGGTGAATGGTAATCTGACAATTACCTGTTTAAACCAATGCAGGATTGGATTTTATTTATGAATAGAAGAGTTTAAAGAGATAGTTCACCCAAAAATGTTTATTCTGTCATCATTTACTCAAAGTTACAGTGGTCTAGGCACGATTATTATAGTTAACTAAAACTAAAATCATTTTTGTTAATAAATAAGGCAAACTATTTTCACTCGTTTATAAAGCAACTTTTGATTTACGTTTATTTTAACTCCATGTACAAAAATAACTACAACTAAAATTAATACTGACATTTTTAAAAATTAAAAAAAAAATTAGCAATGTAATGCAACTGAAATTAAATTAAATTGACATTTAATTTTTTTCAATTAATAATAAATGACAAAAAAAACAAAAATATGATTAAAACAGTTACACTTTACAATAAGGTTCATTAGTAAATTTCAGCATTTACTAAGGCATTCTTAAAATCACAAGTTCACAATCACATTTGTTATTATAAGTTAATGCATTGTGAACTACTGTAACATGAACAAACAATATATTCTTGTATTTCCATGAACTAACATAAACAAAGATGAATAAATAGTGTAACAAATGCATCATTCATTAATTGTATGTTAGTTAATACATTAAGCAAGGAATAATAAAACTTTAGAACTTTCGTCAGCCAATCAGATTCAAGCATTTACCGGTCTCGCTGTATAACTTATGTTAACAAATGACACCTTATTGTAAAGTGTTACCAATTTATATATAACAACACAACAGAAAAAAATAAAATAAAAACTAAAATAAAAATAAAAACAGCTAAACTTGTAAAACAAAAAAAATGTAGCATTTGAATTAGTAGTGTGAAAATTACCAAAACGTTTTATGTGAAGATTGATTTAGGTTCACAAACTATAAGTTACTTTAAATATTAAAATTGATAGCTTTGTAATGTTGAATGGCTAATCAATGAATCAATCGCTACTACAAGAAATAAATATTGCAAAGACATCAGAGTGATGCTGGTCTTGCTATTATACAAATATTTTATGTTGTTATTACATTAATTGAAAGATTGAAATTATTGCAATATAAAAGTATATTTGAAAACTTTAAATGTTACTTGGGATTAATTGTGATTAATTTCATAAAAAATTTTATTAAAATAATAGTTTTGGGGGGTTTTTATCGATTGACAGCACTAATTTTAAATGTATAAAATAATCCAAAAATACTAATAAATATAATGTCTGAAACTGAGAAACTTGGTCATTCTGCTAAACATTCAGTTACATCCCATAGGGAAAAAAATGAGAGCAAATAAGTGACAATTTTTATTTTTGTGTGAACTTTTCCCTTTAATATGATATTTCCATTGCCCCATACCAATTTTAGATTTGTTCTCCACTGCACCAGGGTGCCAAAATGATGAATACATCACCTATTTGATGCCTGCCTCATGCTTTTTGGCTATGAGTCAGACTTACTCGCTGCTTCGGTAAGACAAACTTGTCAAAAAGATTTCTGTAAATGCTGAGAAAACGGGAGCTAAGAGTTTGTAGCCAAATTAAACACTAAGTTGAATGAAAGCATGGCCTCGACCGAGTGCCTGTAGATTTAGATGCATGAGTCAGAGCGTGCGCCTCTGAGAGCTTTTTTTGGCAGCCTGTAAGGAGACGAGTGGCGAGAGGTGAGTTCTGGTCATTTTGGCAGCAAAACACGGGAGTGATTGCCCTCGTGACCCCTGCAACAAGCTGCAAATTGGAGTCGAGGCAGTTTAGTGAATCCTACTCTTTTAAACAGGCGTCCAAAAGTGTTCTCGTCTTTCTTCTGTAGAATTGTGAACATCAAAGAAATAGTCATGAGGGATATTTTTTTTTGGTTTGTTTTTGATAAGGAATCTTAAATTAATATTCAGTTCAATAATTTAAAGCAATAGCTCACCCAAACATTTTTAATGCAATTACAATGAATGAGGACTGAAGCTTTAAAAGCAACATAAAAGCAAAAGCACCATAAAAGTATTCCAGTATGACTCTATATTGCTAATTTTTTTTTTTTTACCAAAGCTTTGTTTTTAAATACTCAAAATTAAATAAAATCAGTGGTTGTTGAAAAAAGTTTAATGTTGAAGCGCTAAAATTACCAATAAGTTAAAATAAGTAGAGAATCAAAATAGAATAAATAACAGCTAAATAGCAATTTTTAGTCAAAAAAAAACAAAATGGTAACATTTTACAATAAGGTTAATTAGTTAAATGGATAGGTTTACCCAAAAATTTTAATTACCCTGTCTTTTACTCACCTTTAAAGCATCCTAGGTATAAGTGACTTTCTTCTTTCAGACCAATCCTGTCAAGAGTAATACTAAAATTTGTCCAGACACCTTCAAGCCTTAGGTTTAAATGGGTGGTAGCTGTATTCAGTTAGGAAGACGTGAAACAATGTTTGCGTATTCGTAATACAACGTCCCTCACAAGGCTCTGGGGGTGAATAAAGTCCCCCTGAAGAAAATCCATGTGTTTTTGTATGATAAATATCCATATTTCAAATGCAATAAACACTTTTCTCTCACCACTGCTGACTGTGGAAACCAGAAGCAGTTTAGGTGGATGACGCAATTCGTCTGCGTTACATAAATAGTGATAAGCGTGGAGAGAGAACAAAAGAAAACACCAGTCATGAATTAGAAGCACAAACCAAGGATTTGTAAAAAAAATAAAAAATAAAAAAAATAAATAAAAATGGAGGATTTCGATATAAGCCAAAAGGAGACTGATTTTCCTTTGCTAAAGAAAAGAAACAACTACATTTCCCAGAGGCGTGTGCGTGATGCAAACATTCGCCGGGAATGCTTCCAATTTACACAGTCAGGAGACGTAAGAGAAAGGTGTTTACTATATTTGAAATATGGACATTTACTAGAACCAGAAAGTACTGTATGAGAATATTAGCCCGGTTCTATCAACACTCAACTGCTTTGTAGTCTGCTTTGACTACAAAGATCATATTTAAAAAATGAAATGCCTTTAGTTAAAAATTGAGTGTTTAATCTTGTCATTATACATCACTGACACTCCATTCCCCAATCTGATACTGTTCAGTGCTTTGACACAGTCTGTACTGATAAAAGCATTATATAAATAAAGGGGATTGATTGATTGACTGAACAGGCACACTTTATTTCACATCTTCCAAAGTGTAACGTTATCACTCGTTTAAGCCTATTAAAGATTGGAGGGTTCAGGACAATTTCTAATATAACTCCAATTGGATTTGTCTGAAAGAAGAAAGTCACATACTGTACACGTAGGATGCTTCAAAGGTAAGTAAAACACAGGACAATTTTCATTGTTGGGTGAACTAACCCTTTAACATGAACTAAGAATGAACAATACTTGTACAGCATTTATTAATCTTACTTAATCCTAATTTCACCCAAAAATTTAAATTCTGTCATTAATTACTCACCCTTGTGTCGTTCCAAACCCATAAGACCTTTGTTCATCTTCATAACACAAATTAAGATATTTTTGATGATATCAGAGAGCCACCTGTCCCTCTATAGACAGCAATACAACTGAAATAATCCCACATCCAGAAGTGTGGTAAAAATATGTTAAAGCTTATGTATGCAGCGCATTGAGATACTCTAAAATGGCAGAAGACATAAATCCAGAGAGAAGAGTAAATAATGTTATTTTTGTTTTATTTGCACAAAAAAAAGAATTCTCGTAGCATCGCAAAAGTGGCAGTCACATGGACTGTTTAATCAATGTTTTTTCCTACATTTCTGAATCTGGATCATTTTAGTTGTATTGCTGTCTATGGAGGGTCAGATGGTTCTCTGATATAATCTAAAATATCTTAATTTGTGTTCTGAAGATAAGAGGTCTTATGGGTTTGGAACAACATGAGGTTGAGTAAATTAATGACAACATTTTCATTTTTGGGTTAAGTAACCCTTTAAAATCATTTAATTTGTGTTTGTTCATCTTAGTTAATGCACTGTGAGCTCACATGAACTAGCAATGTATTTGTATGAACTAACAAAGATGAATAAATACTGTAATAAATGTATTGTTCATTGTTTGTTCATGTTAGTTAATAAATTCACTAATGTTAACAATTTACATCGTATTGTAAAAACATTCAAAATTAAAGATAGTAGTAGTAGTATAAAATGAATAAATAAAACTGCAATCGTATAAATATCGTAAAGATTGGACAAAAGATTTTACAAGATTTCTGCTTTTGTGATCCACAGAAGAAATCAATGAAATAAATGGAATTTGCATTTTTGGGTGAACTATCCCTTTAATATGCAAATTATTTGTGTTCTTTTGGAGTCCCTAATGGTTGTATGTAGCTGTGTGTGTTTGGTGTGTACAGACCTTGCTGCGTGAGTCCACGTTGAGCAGACACACTCCACACGCCAGCTCTTTGGCATTCTTAATGCCGTGCCTCAATATACAGGAGGAGAAGTCCAGTGAGCTTTCATCAGGCTAAAGAAAAATGCGCACAAACACACACACATCATGAATGCAGTTCTTAAAAAGCAATTGGGACTCCATTGCATCCTTCACACAAATCCCTGGCTGTCAGTCAAACTTGAGTTCACAGAGGCCGCTGAACCTCACAGCGGTTGATTGACCCTTCAGATCAATACATCAGCTACAGAATCTGTCCAAAACAGCAGGATGCAGGCAGAGAACCCGTTGATGCTCTAACCATGCTCATTTTTATTATGCTTCATAGCGTTTGTGGTTTTACGGCAGTGTGCCCGAGACTTCATTCTCCCAAGCTGATATAATCTGACCGCACAACTCTAATATTATCTGCTGGCATTGATATTCTCCCATGAGTACACTGCATGACAAAGCTCTGTTCAGCACTCCGCAATCTGTTCTGTACTACTGCACTTTCCACAAATAACACACACTTTAGTATCTCAATACTTATCAAGCATCAAGATGCACATACGCCCATTTTTTTGTTTGAGATATTCTTTGGAAATAATCAGAAATAAAAAAATAACACAATGTTAAAGTTAATTAAAAATTAAAGTGATTTACCCTGGCATTATATGCAAATTTACCCTATTTTTAATTTTTTTTAATTAATGCTATAGATCTTTTTGAGAACAATTAATCTAAGCTGTTTCAATTAAAAATGTTTGACCTTGTATTGTTCAATTAAAATGCCATGAATTTAGATTTTGTGAACATAAAACAAAACAAAACGTAAAATATATTTGATGTATTTTTAAGTTAACATTAAGCAATTTTAGAATTAAAAATAATATTTAAAAGGGATGGGAAACAAGACTAAATTCTTTTCTAATGATATGAGTAATTTTATTTCACTGTAACGATATCTCACTATACAGTATAGGGCAGTTTGATTTTTTTATTTATTTGTTTGCTTGTTTTTTTTTATAAAATAAATAGTGCTGGGCAATGATTAATCGCGATTAATCGCATCCAAAATAAAAGTTTTTCTTTACATAATATATGCGTTT
>JAUCMS010000025.1:6188547-6209337 GCA_032357445.1 Enteromius radiatus
ATATATTATGTAAAGAAAAACTTTTATTTTGGATGCGATTAATCGCGATTAATCATTGCCCAGCACTAAAAATAAATTATACCTTAGAAATTTCATAATTGTTGTCACCAGTGTCAATATCACAAATAATTAACACTTAGCAGTTAAAAAGTTAGTCAGCTAAATTTTTCAAAGACAGTTTTTTTAAAATTCAGTTACATAAAAATTTATATTAGTCTAAGGTAAATACAAAAAATAAAACCGATTTCTCTTGGCTAACTGCTAGTTGGTCAGACTAGCTCTTAAGACAATGTCTTAACATGAAAGCAAGTTTATGCAACTGGCAGAGATACAGTTACACGTTTTTTTTCTCATCTTTTATATTTCACATAAGACTTGCTGTGTTTGCAAGGATATTTGCAAAAATGCTTAAATGCACATGCAAATTTCTTCATGACTATGTAGCACAGGTATTAAATTATAACCATATTTCAATTTAGGCACAAATGTTACCAAACACCAAAATTATTTTTTATTGGTCCTTTTATGTGCCTATTATGAAAAAAATGTGTTATTAGTAGAAAGTGCTTACTGCTCCAAAGCTCACAGCTCACATAAACCACATTTATTATTATTATTATTTTTTTTCCCACAGACATATTCTTATTTCAGTTTTCAGCATTAATCAGTATGTGTCTTACTGGACTGTCCGTTGTAACATAAACACTAGTGTACTTACTAAAGAATGGTATCGTTTATTTCATAAAAACTCACAGTGAGATTTGCCAGCGACATGAAGCCCATCAGGTTGTTCCACACGCGGCTGATGTCTTTAAGCAACTCCTGTAGTTTCTCTGAACAAACGGCCGTGGCTTTTACCCCCAACTCTACACGCTTGGTCACACGATACACCTCCACCACACCTATACACAATATATAAAATAAAAAAATAAAACAAAAACTACATACAATAAAACGTTTTTAATCAGCTGGTTTTTCACTCCCATTCAGACAGCAACCATTCACTGCAGAGAATCCATTAGTGAGCAAGTGATGTAATGTTAAATTACTCTCTCTACTGATTTATTTCAGTTACACACACACACACACACATATATACACATATATAGGGTTAGGGTATATGCACATATACACACACACATAAGTACAAAAATTACATGTAATAAATAATAAAATCAAAAGTGATAAGAACACACATATACTGTATACACACACAC
This sequence comes from Enteromius radiatus, assembly GCA_032357445.1. NCBI lineage: Eukaryota > Metazoa > Chordata > Actinopteri > Cypriniformes > Cyprinidae > Enteromius > Enteromius radiatus. The sequence goes on from JAUCMS010000025.1 coordinate 6,189,765, forward strand.
ACACACACACACATATCTGTTCTGATAAAAAAAAAAAAATCTACATCTTTTACTTTTTCATGAAAATTTCAGATTTTTTGGGTGAACTACTCCTTTAACAATTTATTATTTAGTTTAATATTTCATAAATTTTTTAAAAACAGGTTTCAAGTCACTATTCTGGATTTAATGCTTTATGTAATGCAAATAATGCCAAATTGTCTCACTAATTTGCATTCTTCATCTCTTTTCACATTTGACATTTACCATGTTGAATAAGTGAATGAGTCAGTTGTTGTGGAAACAGTCTTTCCAGTTTTCTCCTGGCATCCTTACTATAGCAACCATGGTTAAAGTTATTTGGATATTCATAACACTGTGCGAACAAATGGATCAGTAAGGACTTCTGAAGATCAGATGTGAACACCAAACTAGATTTGTGTGCAGTGTGAATGGAGCCTGTGTTTGTCTGAGTCTCTAAACAGGAGAAACAAGAACCCAGCATCCACCAGTGCTGAATGTCCTTTTACACTGGACCCATTAGAGCGGCCCAGAATAGTTGCTCTGCTCTGTAACACCAGCCTCCCCCCGGACAGACTCAGAATGCCCTGCTCAGACTCCAGTCACAATCGCTAGAGCCGGATCAAAGAGCTTTAACGGTTTGTTTCTACGTAACAACAGCACCCTGTGCTCCTCTCCCACCGGCATGAGCATGTACTGCTCATTAAAGCCGCTCTGTGTGAGAGAGCGAGTACAGAAATAGGAAGCAGATAACCAGAACACCTGGCCTGTCTGTTTGACTGAAGACTGCAGGGGCTCATGAGGAGCAGGTATGAATGTGGATGAAGAGATTGTGTGACATGGCTGATCTTGAGTTTTACAGATGTCGGGTATGTTGGGTAAAGCTGGTCTCTGACCAGTAAATCGAGTGTGACTGCAGTCGTAGTCTCACCCAGCAGGTACTCCATCCCCTGCGCTGATTGGATGACCTCTGTGCACACCGTGGAGCTGCTGATGCCATTAAGGGTGTTATTGGCAGTGGTGATGACCTGGAAAATAAAAAGAAAGCTGTAAAGTGACCATATTCGATTTTCACTTCACCAAAAATTTCATATATAAACGCTGATAAAACATACAATAACATTCCATTCAATGGATGTTAATGAGGCCAAATTGAATTGCCATTTAGAAAAAAGCCATCTTGTACTAGTAAACACTGCAAAATGGTGAAAAGATTCTCAGCGACCAATTTGCACATACTTTCAGTGACTGCATAAGAAATAACTATGTAATGTCATCATAAATTTTGTGATTTCTTCTCACTATTATCATCATGTTCACATGACAATATAAAACAATAGGTCTTCAGGGCAAACACTGTAGTTTTTAAAAAATATTTAAGCTTCTTATTCTTGGCTTAATTACATCATCATCTCTGTTTTTGCGTGTTTTAAAGCAAAGCACACACGTTGAGGCGATCCGGCTTTTTCAAGCTTCAGAATGGCTCTGATCAAAGTAAATGAATGCAGTCAACTTGTTTTTTTGCATGTGCAGTGATTTTAGCAAGTGTTTGAGAATGCAACAGCAAGGCTTTATTTTCATGGCAGAAGATTACAGCATTTCACAAAGCAGCATTGTAATTTCCCTACTGCAGATCATTTTTAATAAGACTGCGACTGGATTCATCTGAAAGTCATATACACCCCTAGGATGCTTCGAGGGTGAATAAAACAGGTTAATTTTCATTTTGTGTGAACTAACCCTTTAAATAATTTGCAATAAATATTGTATTGTGGACTTCATATTGTATTATTGTATTGTTAGATTTTGATATTGTTACATCCCTTATACCAGCAAGTGGCAGTAGTCAGTATTTATCATTCAAAAACTGAAACAAGATAGCACTGCAGACAACCAAACCATAAAAAAGCAGTTCTACCAATTATTCAAGATGCACAATTGGATGAAAAGCCACCAATTGCAGTCCGACTATTGGTGTTGAAAAAATGACAAAAAATAGATAGACAAACTGTCAAACATGGCCCAACATTGGCTGAGCCTAAGCTTGGCATGGCATGGTCTATATGAGTTTGGAAAAGTAAATGACGAAGCATATTTTTTAGGTTAACTATATTTGGATGAGGACAACTTGAAATACACCAAAACCATCCTATGCAATAAAGCATAAAAAGTTGGGTTGCTCCTCATACTCGTGTAACTAAATATTAAACATCAAATATGCTTTGACTGACTGGGACTTTTGCTACTATACTGTTGACAATTGTATATAACAATGACCTGCTAAATAACAAGCAACTGCTGATTCAATGATCTGTTTGCGCAAGTTCTTATTTGGTGAGCTCACACTTTTATGGTAGTTTTGGTATCATGTGATCAATACTTTCTATAGACTAATAAAGTTTTAAAGTGTATGCCAAGCTTTTTATGAATGTGTGTGTTGAAGTATATTACCTGCAGAGCACTCTCCAAACACCTCTGCCATTCATACGCATATCGCTCACTCTCCTGCCAAGAGTGTTTGGACGAGAGACAGTGGGAGAAAAAGAGAGAGATGAAAGAGAATGAGAGCTTTGTTCACTGAGAAACCTCAGACTGTATTCAACAAGGAGAACCTGCCTTGTGTGCTCAAAGAGAATGTATGTACCAGAGAGAACAAAGAGAGCGAGTGACTGACCTCCACCTCTCCGGTGAGGTCCTTGTACTTGTCGCGGATGATCGGCAGCGCAGGTTTTTCATTTAGGGTGTTGGATCGGTCTCTGAAGGGCTGCTCAGGGGCAGGAGAGGGGATGGACCGTACGATTTCTTTCTCTCCCAGACTGTGGCTGCGCTTATGGGATCCTTTGCACAAATAAATGGGTCAGTGATAAATGGGATTGTCCATGACAAAGAAAATGAAACATCAAACCTAGAAATGTGTGTCAAGTTCTTAGACACATGCTTTTCATATGTCAGATTTACTTGGGTTAAAAACAAAACGAAAAACTATGAATACATAAAACTTTATAATAAACTTTACAAGAAAAATGTAAATGTATTAGCTGTAAAATTAAGTAATGTAACTACCAAGTAATAACATTTAGAGTACAGTAAGCTTACATTTATATATATATATATATATATATAAATATGTTTTTATTTAAAGAAAGAGATAAACCAATAGAAAGAATAGAAATTAAAATCTAATAAAAATGGAAAAAGTACACAGCAAAAATCACTAAATCTTAGTAAAATCTGAATATATACAAATAAGTGTCAATTCTATATATTAATACATATTATAATTAGCATATAATTAATACTAAAATACTGGAAGTAAAACCTTACCTTCCGATTGCCTGATATTTTTTCCAGTTTTTATTTTTATGCATCCTCGTCAAAACAGACTGATGTGGCAGACACATCATTTAAGTATTAAGCATCTAAAAATATATATAATTTATATTTTCTTAGAAGTAATAATATTTTTAAACTAAAGCTTTTATTCTTCAATAATTAATTTTTTTTGTTCTTCACTTTGATAGGTTGTACCACTCTGACATGTCTTACCAAAAATGAATAGGAATTTTAATTCAGAAATCATGCTCTTTACAGAAGAGGTTCATTCAAGCTACTGTAGGTATGAACTGCATTTCAAATACATCTGCATATCTAAGAAAAATTAAACGAAAAAGCATATTGTGATGTAAGAGAAAGGAATGGCACATCTTACCACTCTTACTACTCTCTCTAAATTTAAAGCACAAGTTTAATTGTTGATCCTGCTGTATAATTAAAACTTTCCGAAGCACTCAGACTGTCGTCGCTTATCTATGTGGGGCCACAACACAAACCACAAACAGCTAATTTGCAACAAATGATAATTATGTGCAAAAGAGCAGCATAGTAATCCAGGCATGCATTATTCATCAGGCATCGCTTGCCCAAATACACGGCATGCACACATAAGCAATGAGACGGACAGCGGCACGACACACTCGTGAGATGCAGCGACAGGTAATCACACCCCCGCTGGGAAGCACATCAGTCTCCGCATGGTTTCAGGCGCTAATCCATTCCTGTACCAACCTCACTCCTCAGATTAACCGCCTGATAGGAGGCTGGCAGAGGAGTAAACCCTCTTTTGTTTGAACAAATGAAATTTAGTGGATGTGGGTGGGGATCAATAACAGGCAAATAAGCTTTTATGTTATTGAGTAAGTGCTAATGCATTATGGGGGTGCGAAAAAGCAAAGGGGAAAGTGATGAGAGATTTGGGTGGCAGTGTTTATCTACAGACGTTGCTGTGTGCTTCAGACGCCACTCTGCCATCTGTTGATGTTCAGAGAGAATGCAGTTGGGGATATGCATTGGATCCAATACGCTCATTCACAAACAGTCATGTGGACTATTTTCGTATTTTAGTACTGATCACCAATACATTTTGTCTAATTTACCACACGTGCATGTGTGCATGAATTTTGTCCTTAAACTAATGGATCTGAAACACAGTAAGGGAGCGATTATAAGTGAGTACATTAAGAGCATATACGTCCTAGTGATTTTAATAAAACATGATTTTCACACAACCTTTTGTCAATCTCAGGAAAAATTTGCCATTTCTCACACAAATGTATGCATACGAACAGTGAATGAGACCCACTCACCACCTAATATCCAAGAGTAAAATAAACGTGAATAGTACAGTTACTGGTGAGTCATTTGTTAATTTAAAAAAAAAAAAAAACTTTTGTATGAAGATTTCACACGTTTTAGAGAACAATGCCCACTCTCTTAATATTTGAGCATAACATATTGTGATTATTTGATTTGTTGATAAATCATGAATTGTTTGTGAAAAGATCCAGATTTCACACACAGGTACTCTTGGTGAATGAGACCCACTGTCTGTTTATATCTGAGCATTACTGGTAAATCATGTGTTCATGAAAACGTTTGCATACAGATTTAACATGTTAATTTGTGCGCACAAACTTTGTGAATGCTTGGTCACTGTCTGTTAATATTAAACTAAATATTGCTTGGTGCATGAAACCCAGTGTCCGTTAATAGAAGCATAAAAAGGTTGCAATTAAAGTTAGTGTGGACACTGGTGAATCATGATTTGTTCATGAAAACATTTGCAGTTATTAAGACCCATCGTTAATATTTGAGCATGCATTATTAATGGTGAATTATGATTGGTTTGTGAAAACATTTGTGCGGTAGCAAAAGAGACCCTGTGTCTGTTAATATTTGAGAATGAATTATTGTACTCAGAGTTTATTAATATCCAAACATTAAATACTGCAATGACACTTACCCTGCACAGACAAGTCAAAGGTGGCGAGTTCGTTCTTGATCATCTCTTCACTGGATTTCACTTTGGCCTGCGTGCTGGCTTTCAAAAAGTCTGACTTGCCAAATTTGGGCTTGTCACCTTGGAAGGCTCCAAACTCATCCGTCAGTTCACCCTGATTGCCCTCTGCTTCTGTGGTTCCAGGAGGAGAGTCGGATTTCTCCGAAACTGTGCTGGCAAAGTCTCCAAAGTCATCATCATCGTCTTGACCGGCCTGCTCATTGGAGCCAAAGTCAGCAAAGGCTTCAAAGCGGCTTTCGGTGGTAGAGCCACCATCTTCGATTGGGAATGTGGTCACCTTGGCAACTGTGGTGTGGGTGATGTTCTCAGAGCTCCCGAAAGAAGTCTCTTTCCTCTGGATGACAGCTGAAGATGGCAGTCCTCCCTGGAGCTTCTTACCTTGACCAGATGAGAGATCTTCCTTGTCGGACCAGTCGTAGCTGCCAAGACTGCTGACGGCGGACGTGCCAAAGGGGTCAAATTTTAAATCATCAGACTCTGTAATGACAACATTGGAAATCCCATTCAAAAAAACATGTAGGTGCTGTAACGGCAGTACTACTGTTGTTATAGTTCAATTGTACAATTTAATACATTTTTTGTTGTAGTACCGGATATTCTGGGTTCAATAAAAGTTCTTTACTGAGAGCATCTGTGGTTAAAATAATACTTCAAGTAAAACACTTTTAAAAGTCTACAATGCATTCCAGAGGATTTATATTAATTCTGAATGATAAGGCATATTTCAGTTGTCAAGTTGACTGGATTGTCCATTCAATGGAGGGACTGCAGTTCTAGGCTGATAAGGTTGTTACAGTTTAAGTCTACATAAAGCAGTTCTCAACCAGGAAGTAGAGGGCTATTAGGGAGTATCATAATTATATACAATAATATACAAGAAAATTTACCATTAATACGTTACAAAAAATCATGCTAAAGTATGTGAACATTTTGAGGCTACTTTTTAAATTTTACTTACAAACTTTCTTATAATAGAAAAAGAAGAAGATTTCTTAAAATCTTCAAATGGTCTCTAATTCACTTTAGTTTTATCTAAGCTGAATTATACTTTTAGCTATTTACCATTCAGCTTTATTTGTTTACTCAGTTGAGCATTAGGTTAAAATACCAATGGACTAATTAACAAATATACATTTTGTTCTGTTTTTGTAAACATTTACTGGGTTAAAAACCATATCCATGATCAAGGACCTATTAGTCTATTACTGAAGGTACGGATCAGGATGACTCAGTATGTCACTACCTGTCTCGAGTGCTCACTCTTCATGATGTATTATTCCTGATATCTTCATATGATGAAGCCCTGGTTCATTAACTAGACACTTCTGGCACAAAGCCACTCTAATGATCCCCGAGTCCTTATCTTCAACCAGAAGTCGTTCTGAGTCTGGGAGGAAGCACTCAATGTCTTATTGACTAGCCTGGATGAGTGACATCTGCATGTGTGGACTGATGAATGTTTTTCAGATTTGTTACTAGAAGTAAAACCTCATTTTGAAGGTCAAAGTGGCTATGTCATCCCTCACTATTCATTTCTCTAAAATGAATCACTGATTGACTGAAAATCACAACTGGGCTGTGACTCACCAAGAGATACAATTTTCTGCCTTTCATTGTAGAGTATTGACGTGCAATCATTCAAAATCTCGTACAATCAACCACAGCGAAAGACAGACTGATAAAAGAACTGCAACGATGCATTGTGCTGCACTCTTTGAAGCTACTGCATGAACTTACTTCTAATACAGATGTGTGTGTTATTTATAAATGAGGTACTGGCCTCATTAGAGGCTCTAATGTTTATCATTTAAAATGAGCCTGATTAATTCACATATGCATTGAAACACCTATGTCCCTCACAGCTGAACAGGGCATGACTGTTCACACAATCTAACAACTTGTGAAATTGACAAGGAACCAGTGCAGTGTGATAATTCTGATGACTAAATCTGCTTTGGGCGACAAGATTGAAGGATGGAGAGAGAAATCAAGACGGCACGCATGTCTGCTGTACCATTATTCATATTTATTACGACAACATTGGCAGAGAGAGAAAGAGAGAGAGAGAGGTCACAAAATTCCATGAAAGATCTCATTACAATAGTCTTGCCAAACTAACAGTTAAAAAGTGTTTTTTTGTCTTTTTTGCATTTTAAGAATACAAGGGCATGCAAAGTCAGAAAAAGCAGAAGTGAGAAGAAAACAAAAACAGGACAGAAAATCCCAAATCCAGATGCAGAACCCAGCATTGAGAAGGCACATTCACAGATTAAGATTAGATTAGTTCTCATTGGTCAAAGACACACTGTAGTCTGACTATAAAAGGAAATAGCAACAAGAAATAAGGAAAAGTGATACAGAACATTTAAGCAAAGATCAAGGTGATGCTAATATTGGTTTTATGCATCTTATTAAAACCCTTTGAGAACCTGGAGAGACTTGTCCCAAAATGTATAATATATTGGCAAGCCGACCAATAGCTCTTCAAAACGTCCAACTAGGGCTGCACAATTAATCCCAAAAATTATGAATAAACTTCAATTAAAATGTGTTAATTTGGGTCTACAATCACTGAACATTGTGACCAATCATAGATGGCATTAGTTAGAAAATACACTGCAAAGAAAAGGCACAACAAATCTAAATTGTAATGAATCAATCAAATATTATTAGATTTAAAATTTGATCACTTTAAAATAAATAAATTTAAGCAAACAGTTCTTATATTGATAACCAATCTCAATATTAAGGGAAATTATTGAATTTTGTTAGAATTGTGCAGCCTACTTCAATCCAATTCTTCTAAATCAATCAGGGCTTGCATCAGTCTGTTAGGTGCTCAAAGGGTTAAAAGAAAACAGAGAAATCTATCCTAGAGCATTTATTGGTTTGAGTGACAGGTAAAGAACGACAAAAAGAGATAGTCCCCTTTTTCTCTCGCCATCCTGTACATCTCGGTTGGAGCTATTTTTGACCACATAAGTCAAAAAGGTAACAATTTCGTATCACGGCAAGCAGTATTCTCTTCATAAATACAAATAATACGCTTTCTGGCATAAGTGTTTCAACACAATCAGCAGTACTAATCAAGTCTATCTATATTCAAAATAAATAAGAGTTTATTTTCCTGTAATAAAAATACACTATTAAATTTGCATGTATACATTTCAATTCTTAATAAAAACAAGCAAGTATGCCAGAAACATGGACTAATCCTACTAATTGTTTACTGCGTGTAAATACTTGTCAATTTCACAAATTGAAGGCTGGCACATACTGGAGCATAGAAAAGCAAATTCAGAAAGAGTTCCTCTATCAGCGTGGTCTACAAGAGCAAATGATCATGACAAACCTGAAACAAAGTCACCTTCTCGTGGAAGGACCACAAGAAGCGGCTCTGTCCTGGAAAAAGAGAAGATACTCTAGGGTGGTTAGCTACACATCCAGGGGCATAGTGCAAGTGTTAGGAAACCCAACACTCTCATCCTGCTACAATATTTATGCTTGGGCTCTAGAGGTGTCCAGTAACTGAACTAGAAGAATTTGTATAAGATGTAACTAGAACAGTGTTTGACAAGGTTTAGGTAATGTTAGTATTCACAGAAGCTACTATGGAAAGAAGGCAAAAGGATTCCTACAGACAATCAATCGGAGCGGATGCCACGCTTAGCATGACGTAAATTAAAATGAGACTGTGAGGGACACAATCACAGTTAATTCGTGTTGTATTCTTATCTTATCTTATCTGGTTGCTGAACTTTCAGAGAACGAGAGTGAAAACTGGAGCACACTAAATGTGTCTTAAAACAAGGGTTGTGAAATATAGAAGGAATGCAATTATATTACAATTCTGGTTGAAACGATGAATGACGTGCTGACTCAAAAGTGTCAAAAGGTTATTCCACCACAAAATGAAAATGTTGTAGAGTATGAGTAATTACTCATGCTTGTGTCGTTCCATACCCGTAAGACCTTCATTCATCTTCAGAAAATACAATATATTTAATGGGGACCCTCCCACAGAGAGCAATGGAATTAACACGATCAATGTTCAGAAACGTAGCAAGGAGAATAACATCAGGGATTAAACCATAATTTTATGAAGCTATGAGAATACTTTTTATGCATGCAAAATGTGGTTCGGCTAACATAGAGAAGCGTACACTATTTGAGCTCAGTAGATGCTCTCCAAAATTGTTGAAGTTGTTTACATGTTTCATTTGTGTACAAAGTATTCTCATAGCATGAACCACTAATGTCACATGGATTATTTTACCAAACACTGTGCTACATTTCTGGACATTAATTCCTGTTAATTCTGTTTATTCCATTGCTGTCTATGGGAGGGTCAGAAAGCTCTCGGATTCCATCAAAAATATATTTATTAGTATTCCGAACATGAATGAAGGTCTTATGGGTTTAAAACAATATGTGGGGGTAATTATTGACAACATTTTCATTTTGGGGTGAAGTAGCCCCAGTGTACTAAAAGGGTATTTTTCATGACTGATGTTAAATGTATAGTTCATCCAAACATTTCAATTCTATTATCATTTACTCACCCTTAAGTTGTTCTAAAACTAAATTAATTTCTTTCTTTTGTTGAGCATTTGATGGTTATCATCAAATATTTGGTTCGAATTTTTCATTTTTGGGTGAACTATTCCTATAAGCAAGCAGTATATAACAACAAATACAGTTTAAATTACACAATTAAATATTAATAATTAATTAATAATTATTCCAGACTCTTAAAAGAACATAAAAATATTATATATATATTTTACACAGACAGTGGGTACGGAAAGTATTCAGACCCCCTTAATTTTTTCACTCTTTGTTATATCGCAGCCAGAGAAGCAGTCGGAAGATGGGAGAAAGTTGTAGAAAGTCAACCATCACTGCAGCCCTCCACCAGTCGGGGCTTTATGGCAGAGTGTATAAGATTCTCTGGTCTGCTGAGACCAAGATAGAACTTTTTGGCCTTAATTCTAAGTGGTATGTGTGGAGAAAACCAGGCACTGCTCATCACCTCCAATACAGACCCAGCAGTGAAGCATAGTGGTGGCAGCATCATGCTGTGAGGGTGTTTTTCAGCTGCAGGGTCAGGACGACTGGTTGCAACTGAGGGAAAGATGAATGCAGCCAAGTACAGGGATATTCTGGATGAAAACCTTCTCCAGAGTGCTCAGGACCTCAGACTGGGCCAAAGGTTTACCTTCCTACAAGACAATGACCCTAAGCACACAGCTAAAATAACGAAGGAGTGGCTTCACAACAACTCTGTGACCGTTCTTGAATGGCCCAGCCAGAGCCCTGACTTAAACCCAATTGAGTATCTCTAGAGAGACCTAAAAATGGCTGTCTACCAACGTTTACCATCCAACCTGACAGAACTGGAGAGGATCTACAAGGAGGAATGGCAGAGGATCCCCAAATGCAGGTGTTAAAAACCTGTGGCATCTTTCCCGAAAAGACTCATGGCTATATTAGATCAAAAGGGTGCTTCTACTAAATACTTAAGACCATGTGATTTCAGTTTTTCTTTTTTAACAAATGTGCAAAAATGTCAATAATTCTGTGTTTTCCTATCAATATGGGGTGCTGCGTGTACATGAATGAGGGGGAAAAAATGAACTTAAATGATTTTAGCAAATGACTGCAATATAACAAAGAGTGAACAATTTAAGGGGGTCTGAATACTTTCCATACCCACTGTGTGTATATATAAATACATAAATAAATAAATAAATGATAATACTGGACTACTTTATTAGGGGCCACAACATATTGATCAAATTACTTCCATCCCTCACAACCTTGTTTCATTTACATCACATCTCAGCTAAATATTAGGATCTTTAACTATTAAATCTGCAGCTGTTTCAGTGGTTGAGAAGCATTACACGTTTTTAACCAGTAAGAACAATTAAATTTTGTCTTACCAATATGGAAATTTAATCCAATGGGTGTTTACTAGTCAAAATGTGTAATTACTAGTGGGAAACTTTTGGCAATTCTGACAATATGTGGCAGTAGCAACAGGTCTGGTTGTTGGCTCCGGTGAGACCACACAAGTTTATGGGAACTCTTCTGACTGTGCTTCCTCAATGCCATTCAGTCTACGCACACGGGCTAATGTGATGGCGGACGCTGACTGAATGAAATACTGTGACTGTGTTCTCACCCTGATACATGATGATGATGAATGATAAAGTGAATACAAGCACACACACACACTTGCGGGTGCTTTTCATGCAAAACAAATAACATGAGAAGCAGAGAATGAGTGTAAATTAAAGGTGACTGACGTTTGGAAAAGACAGCTGATTACAAACAGGCCCATCAAGAGCTCATGGGGGGTCACAGAGTCCTCTAAGGAGAAGATCTCACTAACTTGGCGCCCCAATATGCTCTCAGATTTCTTGCAGTGGACTGGTATCTGATGCCTGTAGTATGCAGCTCAAGTACAGGGCAGCCGGTTCATGCGTGTGTGATATGACTCGGGTTAGATAAGGTAGTGCTTTGTATTTTTTGCTCATGTATGCACTGAGGCACGGCGTTGAAGATTTTCCATGCACATGCAACACGGATAACCATCACATGAACGGATGAACGGTTACATGCAAAACAAGTGTGACCAGAACGATATTAAATACAACACCTGTTGGCTATATCAAAGAGAGGCTGTTTTATGACTTGATATGAAGGTGGAATTGTAGATCAAATAAAGGACAGAAATGTCAAGATCATTTATCATGCTTAGACAAATCTGGAAAAACAGCCAAGACTTCAGCAAAATTTGCATATTAATCTGGCTGTTTATATAATCCATCTGTAATTCTGATGAGAGCAAAATGGCTTGCAAAATGATGAAATCAAAAATCTGAACGAATGAAAGTCAGATGCGTCGCGCTGGCAGAATTTTAATGAACAATGCCATATTGAGTAAAAATATTTTAGTGTTCTCTTAATCTTCTAATCTCAGATTTGAATGTGATCATTATGAATTTTGTCTTTGCACCAAAAAAAATATATTGGTAAATCTAATTCAAATCAGTTTAATTGCCTGTTGTTTGAAATAATGAATTCAGACATTTTACAAACCTGAATTAAAAAAAGCATAATATGAAATCGGATTAAAATCACATTTTCAGAAATTAAATTCAGTCTAAATGGTTGGATCGGATTTTAAAGAGAGAGTTCGGTCATTAATTACTAAACCTCATGTCGTTCCAAACCCGTAACACTTTCATTCATCCTTGGAGCATATACCTTTTTTTTATTTAACTTTCCGACTCATAGTCATGCATAGACAGCAAGGGAACTACCATGTTCAAGGCACAGAATGGCAGTACGGCCATTTTTAAAATAGTCTGTGAGACATCAGTGGTTCAACCATAATGAAGCTACGAGAATTTTTTGTGTGCAAAGAAAACAAAAAAATATCGACTTTATTCAACTTTATGCATAGTGGTACTCTTGTGAACATGCATTAAAGACACAAAAGAGAAGAAAAAGTAGAATGGTAGAAATTCTCACAGGCTAAACCACTGATGTTACATATGTCCTTGCTACCTTTCTGGGTCTTGAATGTGGCCCTTCCTGCCTATTTAGCTCTCGTTTTTTTTTTTTTTTTTTTTCAAAAATATCTTAATTTGTGTTTCAAAGATCAATTAAGATATTAAAGGTTTGGAACGACATGAAGGTTAGTAATTAATGACAGAATAAATTTTTTTGTGTGAATATCTATTTAAATTGTGTATGATCTTAAGTATGTTCCAAATTTCTTCTTTCCACATTATCATTCCAGCTATTCTCATTACCTTGACACTATGCTGACACTAGTCATTACTACAGGAAGAGATGAAAATATTACAGTGGCAACTAAACAAATGGATCTGATTTTACCAGTTGCTATATGTCGGTGTCGACAGACAGTTCTAAAATTCGGATAGTTGGAGGTGCAGCGTTTTGCGCTTTTGTGCATTCCACCATTAATATGTGCTGCTTTGGTTTGTGTTTCATATACATTGACGATCAAAACCAGGGAAACAAGCTAACCAATGAGACATGACGTCAGTGACAACATGAACAGATGGACGACAGGAGAGAAAACCAAGTCACAAGCTATTAGAATTAATTACTGTATATAAATGTGCTTTTGTAACTGCCTGATCACCTGATAACACTAGGAGTTTATAAATACCAGTTATTGTGCTGTTAGAGATAATACTAATCTCATAAGATTCAAATCCACAAGCACAAGTCTTGACTGGTAAAAAAAAAATTTAAGTAATATACATAAGCTAAATAAATAAATAAATATAAACAACAATAAATACTGTAGGTTTACAATTGTGCATGATTCAACTGGAAAAGTATATAACTTGAATGGGAATGACTGCATGATATGATGTATAGCAAGTTTTTGATATGTAACTTTAACTCAGCCACACTGAACAGACATACTGTGTTCCAACCGGGTGTCTGATAGGGCGGTTGTTCAGCCTTTGAGAGGCCTGTGTGGTCTGAGCATATGTGAAAGAAAGAAAGTGGCGGCAGACAGAGTAGGCCATACTTCACCAGAGCAAGCGTACTAATTCCTCACCTGCAGCTGGGGGTTGATGGGACGACAAACCAGGGAGATCAAGGGAGCTATCAGACATCACATGCTTCAGGTCTCCACCCATGTCCGACAACTTCATGTCTAGTTGTACTGAGAGCGCATCCTCAGAGTCCTCCTTCCCCACGCTGCTGCCCCCAATGGACGGGAGGTCCAGAGATTTCACAGAGGCAGAGTCCTCTTTGGCCTGCTTGAAGGCAGCCACTTTGTCCACCAGGCTCTTGTCAGACGCACCCAGCGCCGTACAGAATTTGGAGGACTGGAAATCTGCAAAGTCGTCGTTGTCGCTCTTGAGCGACGAGAAGGAGCCCCCGCCACTTTCTTTGTTATCGTCGTAGACCAGGCCACCTTCCAGTGAAAGCTGCTTGAAGACGTCGTACTTATCAGTGGTGATTTGCTGCCTCGGCTGGGATGTCTCTGCCTGGGCCTCTCCAGAACCGTCTCCAGAGTCGGTCTCGTTTCTCTGATCTCTCGAGCTCCCGAATGCCATGAAGTCAGCAAAGTCGTCCTGAACTGTCGTCCCAGTTCCTCTTCCTATTGTGGAGGTGGTGGGAGCTACTTCAGAGGATGCTGAGGGGCCAAAGAGTGCAAAATCACCAAAGTCATCACCCCCTACGCTGGGAGGTTTTGCAGCTGAGGGCAATACCAGTGATGGTGGCGCTGAAGGGAACAGGTTGATTTTGGTGTCAACCGTGGTGGTGGAAGCAGGAGCCATTGTTGTGAAGAGGTCCAGGTCTGCCATATTTAGAGGATTTCTGGGTTGAGCCAGAGAGGCTGGCTGTGAATGGGACAAAGACTGAGAAGATGTGAAAGGAGGAGGAAAAGTTGGCTGGAACTTGGCCTGATCTGGTGGGTCTAGTGGAGAGACGGTGTCGGCTGTTTTAAAGTCTGTGAAGCCATCGTCGGCACTGACAGACTTGAAATCAGCAAATCCCTCCCCTGTGGAAAAACGAAAAGAAAACAATTGAAGGGCATGGCAAACTGCATTTCACACCAGAACAACAAAGGACAGGGAGCTGGCACGGCACAATGCAGAGTTTGCCTACAAGTTGCCCAGAGCTCCATTTCATGGGTCTAAAAAGAGAAAAATGGATTAGCAATGCTTAACACAAGCTGCGTTTAACTGCTGAATTGAAACAAAAAGGTGGCACAATGGAACTGAATTTAAGTGTGAAGATATAAATCAACCTGACAATATAGCAAATTTACCAGTATATTTCAGTCTCATCACACAATTACACACTCACAATCAATCCATTCTCATTTTACTTGTAGTGAAGTGACTAGTGGAAGACCAATTAATCAAATAAAAAAATTTAGTTCATATGAGTTTTCTGTATCTCATATAGTGTAGGGCTGCTTTAAAAATCACTGACATATTCGACTGATGCATAAAAAAATGCATAATTGAAAAAATTAAATGAGTGATGTGCTTGATGTTAAAAAACATTATTAAGTCCAATGGGCCAAGAAAATAAATACAGAATAAAATATTAAATTGATTAAGCATTATCAGTATTATTTCCAATTTCATTTTGCACTGACTACACTGTATTATATCGAAAATACTGCCAATATATCAACCATTAACCACTGTGACCTTTCAATAAAAGGCCAATTAAAAAACACATATTGATCAACCACTAGAAGTGAATGACACACAGATGACAAACATTCTTCTATTTCAGCTGCAGCTTACATAAAGGAATCAAAGGTTGAGAAAACACAACAGAACCACAGGAGTTCTGAAGAGAAGATCACTGCAACCATTAACTTACTGGCTCTCTCAGAGCTGTCCCCACTGGATTCTGCTCTAGTGAGACAGGGACACGCACACATGCCTACATCAGTGTACGAAGCCCTTCAATAAACTTAACACACTTGTGCAATTGTATTAAAGTGCCCCTATTATGGATTATTCAAGCAGTGTGTAATACAGCTCTAAGTGAATGAAAGCATCCTGAAAAGATTTAAATCTGAAAGTATAAAATTATTGTCTCTCAAAAGACAGAGTAGACTCTGAATCACTGAAATGAGTCATTTTTAAAACTAATTCCAAGCCATCAACATGCAACATTAGCATATTGCCCTCCTACTTAAAATGAAAATGCAAATTCATTCTTTGCCTCTAGGTGCCTTTTTTGGAGCCTCTTTTGGATCTGTTTTTCCTGGTAACAGATGTAAACAATGCAGCACTGCACTCACAAATGCTGCATTTATTATGAAATGGAAATTAAATCAACTAATCACGGCAGATTCGAATCACGCAAAGGAGGGGTTTAGAAAAATTAACCACTGAGCAAATAGTTTGGGAATTGTTGAACAAATAAGGTAAAAATAAATGCTATTGCAAGACAATGTGACCTTGCATGCATGTCAACCTGTTGTTTTGTACTAGAGGACAGATATCCGACCCGAGCCCGACGGTACCTGATGGGCCGGGCTGGGTTCGACAGATATTTAGAAAGGATGCTCGGGTTCGGGCCGGGCTCGGTCACATCAGCGTGGATGTTTGCCTGTGTTATAACGGCGCATCTGACATCTCACAGATTTTAACTGTGTCGGGCTGGGATCGGACTCGTACATAAATATCATAATGACTGTCGGACGCGGGCCGGGCTCGGACAGAAAAATGTGGCCCGATCCGCACTCTGTTTTGTACTCCCAAAACCAAAATATGAACCTATCATATGGCATAACAGAGGCACTTTAAACGTAATATTGTAAAAAGCAGATCTAGATTGTGTATGTGATGTGTTCATGCTGTGTCAGAAATGCAGCTGCTTACCAACTGGTTTTCTGTCTGAAGGCTGCTCAAGCTCTCTGAAAACACTGTATTTGTCCCCTGAATCTGGAACAAAACGGTAAACAATGCCTGGGTGTAGAAGCAGTAAAGTGTGCTCTTTAACTAGACCATAATAATGATAGAAGGAGCTGCAGAAATGTGATAAATAGCAGGATAAATTTATGCAAAACACATCTGCGGGCCACATAATCTTATCGCAAATGCATTTAGACAAGAGAAGCAGTCTTAGAAGTTAATCCGATATGATAGCAGTCTTCTGAGAGATCTGCCTTTCTCAACTGGCTAATGAGGTGTATAGAGCTTAATGTGTTTTACCTGAGACAGAAGGTGTGGGCTCTGCAGGCTGCTCCACTGACAACTGTTTAAACACTGCATATTTATCAGAGGAGGAGGAGGATGAAGACCCAGACACTGGAGTTAGCATGGCAGGAACACTGCATGAAGCAGACAAAACATACAGCAGTCAGTCCAAACTGATCAAAGTGCTTTACAAGCTACAAAGAGTTGACAAAGAGAGTTTACAAGCTAAAACGTTATATTTAGTTTTGAGATACCTATTTTTCTTCTTTGATGCACATAAATGTTGACTAAACAAACAAAGCCTGAGGCATAATCCTAATTTGCATATCATCCGTGCAAGGTTAGTATTTAATGTGTCCTATTTTAAAACAAAAGGAAATTACAAATCCAAAGTTGGACAAACGTACTGCATCCTACTGATTTTCCATTGTATAAGGATGGTAAGAAATGGGAAATGAGTAAAGTGATTATAAAATTAAGGTAAAAAAAAAAAATGTAATTAAATGTACACATGAATACAAACAGCTTGTGAGAAACAGTGTCTGTAATATCAAGAACTGCGTTAATAAAATTAATAACATTTACAGTAATATTGTGAAATATTAAAATAATTGTACTTAAATATTTACTATTTGTAAATATTTTATTCCTGTGTTCAAAGTTAAAATTTTCAGCATCATTACTCCAGTCGTCAGTGTCACAAGAAAAAAATCATTCTAATATGTCGATTTGATGCTCAAGAATCATTTCTTATTATTATCACTGCTGTGCTCACTGTCACTTTGGATAAATTTATTGTATCCATGTTGAAAGCAAGCATAAGTTTTGTTCAAAGAAAACTTACTGGCCACTTTGGCAAAATGCATACTTTCAGTGTGGTTCAAATATGCAACTTGACATTCAGCTCAAGTTTTTTCTAAACAAAAGTTTCTTTCTTCCCCTTCTCTCTGTCTTGGATCACTTCCCTCATAACAGCGATATTCCCAGCACAGGAGAAAACCTCTGCTCTCACCCTCACTTCCTGTATTATTCTCAACACTTCTCATTTTCACTGATTTAATTAGCGAGCAATCTGACACATACAAGCACCAAAATATTCTTCTAAAACAAAGGATCCTTTGTGCTCAGTGAAGCTGATCGACCGGTAAAGGCCGTGGCACTCGGCGAATATACTTTCCAACCTCTCACTCCCTGCTTTCCATAATTGCCTTTCACAGATTTTCCCTGGGAGCATAAAATCGTGCAGATGTGAATAGAAATAAAATGAAATGAGCTTATCAGCAGTCCACTGAAATGGGTTTGTTAGAAAAGATGGCGGGGGTTTAATTGTTGCGCTGGGCAGGTTATTATAAGGCATCACAAAGCAGAGAGTGATTCCATGCTCCAGATGAGCAAACCAAGTCTAGAGGAATTAACGAAGCATAAAAACAATATCAGAAACTACTAATGAGAGGTGACAGGACGTTGCTTTACGATTCATTTCTCCACGCTGTTTGCATAACATAAAAATTATGTGCAACAATATGCGATGATGCGTAGATGAAAAGATGAGCTCGTACCCGCTTTGGGATGATGATGTCATGCTAGGAAACGCTCCTCCTGTCTCTCCTTGGAAATCTGTGAATGAGTCATCTCCAGCGCCGGCTTTGGGGGCTTCCTGGAAGTCCTGGAAATCGTCATCATCGGCCTTGGTAGCCTAACACAAGCCAACAAAACAATGAATCAGCTGAGCAATAACACTGCAGTTATTATCCATAATAAAGTGTCTGATGTTTACCTGAACAGGAGGGAAGTTGGTGATGAAGCTGGCGGGTGGCTGTACGGGTGGGTTCGGGGTCATGCTCATGACAGGCGGAGCGGCGACCGGCATGGCCATCGACACAGGTGGCTGGGTCATGATGGGCTGCTGATGCTGAGGCAGGACAGCAGGAATAGCCATAGCCATGGTGGGTAGATTGGGCACAGGCGGAGAGGGGAACTGACTCAGGATGTCCAAACTCATGACTGTAAGACCACTCTAGAAAATACAACCACAATATGCAACTTAGACCAGTTTAGTTAATGGCAAGTCATTTAAACGTTTAGTTCAGCCAAAATTAATTAATTGATATCATGGTCCTCGCTGCAGAAATGGGTTTCCCGAGGTTGCTGATTGGCTGGAAGTCAGTTGTCGTTAAAGTGTTGAGAGGCCAATGATTGGGCGGTGGCTGAAGAAAAGACTTCGAGACACGTCAGGCAAAACTTAACTTACACGACTGGGGGGCAGTCGTGGCCTAATGGATAGGGAGTAGGGTTGGGCGATGTCCCCTTATTTGACCATCGACGATGTTTACAATGAATCATCGTGATGGACGATGAAATCGGGGGGCGGGGCTTTTTTTATTATTTTTATTTATTTATTTATTATTATATATACCAAATTATATATAATATAATTGGGGAGCTATAGAAAGCTTTAAATTACCACTTAACGAAATAAAAAAAA
>JAUCMS010000025.1:6231470-6245159 GCA_032357445.1 Enteromius radiatus
CTTTTATCTGCTTCCATGTTGGATTTTAAATAATATTGATGTATAACTTAAATAAAATAATATAAATATATAGATGCATCTCAAACAATTAACATATCATGAAAAAAGTGAAAAAAGATATAGTGTAGATAAATGACATGTAAAGTAAAACGTTTCAAGAGTTTGTTTTTGTTTGTTTACATTTTGATTATTAGAGCTTACAGCTTAAAATACAGTAGAATATTTAATTTTCTAAGATCAATTAAAAAAAGCAAAACAGAAAAGTTCAAGTTCTTTAAAGTATATTGATTTCTGCACTCTTTACTTTCCTGAGCGATAAGCTCTAATCTTCAAAATTAAACTAAGAATTAAAAAAAAAAAAAGTTTTTTATTTACATGAAATTAGTATAGGATACATCAACATTTCATGTTTTTAAATAAGTTAAAGAACATTTTCACGATATTCTAATTTTGTAATTTGAGATGCACCAGTATGTAAGCGTGTACGTGTTCTTTCACATTGTGCCTGTGATATTCCTCATTTTTAAGATGCTCTTAATAAAACCATGTGCTGAATGAATTTTTTTTTACAACATTTTATGAATTTCCCTCCATCAACACAGATTCTTACTCCAACTGTGGTAATGAAGACCCATTTAGTGAGAGCAGCACTGCAGATTTTCCCGATTGTGCTTGCTGACAAGCCTACCAACATTCACCAAAGTGCTTTTGTTCTTTTCAACACTACAGAAAAGCTGTTAAATATAGTATACAGTGCATATATAAATAATATAGTATACTGTTTTTCTGCTGTATGTATGTTATTTTGGGTATTCAGGAGGAGATGATCAAGCTACCTACAGATGTCTTGAGGCCTATCAATTTCTCAAAATGGCCTGTGTGAATTTTCATAATCTGTGACCTCCATCTAGAACAAGAACCAATTATCATTGACTGCAATGTACATTCAATTTGTAATTGAATTGTGCTATTTTTGAGGTACATGAAATGGGAAATTTAAGGTTCTAAGATATTTGAGTCACATTTTTTGTTTGTGGTTTTCTCAAGGTGTTTTTTGATTATTTTTGATGTATAAAACACTGGTGTGTGTTGCATGATTTGGATTGTGATGTGCAGAATTGACTTTTTATGGTGATTATTTATTTGAAATTAATCTGGATATTGCTTATAAATAAACAATGTTTGATTTGTATTTATTTTAGTCTTGAGTTTATTAAATAATTAAAAATCTCAATAGAGGGTGGGGTGAGAGGGGAATATTAAAGAACTGGAATTAGAAAAATGGTACCTTGAAGCACCCAAGGTGGTTCCTGATCATTCTTAATAAAATGGTTCTTCTGGGAACCGTTAAAGCTTCTCAGAGAACCACCCCTTTTGGGTGCCTAAAGGTTCCACAGAGGGTTCTGCCATCATGGCAAAGTGAAGAACCCCAAAAGGTGCCTCCAGGAACCTTTAGTTTTTAAAGTGTGGTGGCCAAACAGGAGTAACACCACAGTAAAATCAGAGAAATGCACAGATAAAATGTGTAAATGTGAATGAGTTCCTTAAAAATAGAAGACTATCATTAAAATGACAACTCTTGTTTTATTAAAAAGGCCTGTATAATAAGTAAATGTTGTGAGTGTTTTGTTTGAACAGAATGAGGTAAATTCATCTCATTACAGCATTATATTTGTCTTGAGGGAGCCATGTTTTCTTAGTGTGCTCTTCTAGTCTATGGCATTGGCATAGGTTTTCATTCCCATCAACAGTATGCAGCTCATCCTCCAAGTTTAGTAATAGCCTATGTAGGGAATTTTAAAAAATTGTTGTTTTAGACCTGTAGGAGGAAAACAGAAAGCAACAGGGAGGTTTTCTTCCAGACATGCACTCCGATCCTCACTCACATTGCTGAACAAAACACAAATAGCCAACATTTTTCCCAGACTCAATCCTGGTATGATCCAAATCTTATTTAAATTCACCTGGACACAAAAAGTGATGGAATTTCTGTCATCATATTCCCACATTGTTCCAAATTTGTGACTTTCTTTTTTTTTTTTGTTTAACACAAAAAGAATGTTACAGTTGACAGTACCCATTGACTTGCATAGTATGGCAGAGAAATACAGTCAATGGGTACCATCAATTTTTTCAAAGTTTATTCGCCAAAATTTTAAAGTAGAAGAAAGAAACTCAGATTTGGAATGACATGAGAGTATGAGAAAAAAATTTGACAACTTGGATTTTTGGGTGAACTATACCTTTTTTAGATTGAGATCAACAAAAGCTCTTCATTCTTAGGTTTACATGATTTGAGAAGCTATATTATTGCAGGAAGGAGAGGTTGGTAATGGACTGGTAACACCCGTGTCATAAATATAATCATCTTGAAAAGGAAAAACTATGCAAGAGACAGTAAAATTGCGTAATAGTTGGGCAAACAATGTTATATTTAGTATGAGGAAATTCATATGATATGATCTACTTTTACATCTGAAATCAGAGACAGACCACAGTTATAAATCTTGAGAAACAAAAAACTTTACTTGAAACTTAAAAGCATAAATAATGATTTTAAAAGATTGATTTCATTTTTTTTACAAAAATAATACAATGTGGACAGAATCACATTTTGTATAAATCCAGCATAAAACAGGAGAATAAACCAGCACTGTAACCTCAGGTCAACTGGCAGTGGGAACATAGTCAACAACATTAAAAACAAACATTGAAATGACCTTTTGACAACTTTTCAAACTCTAGATGGGGGCGTGTGCACTAGTTTCTTCAAATTTACCAAAATGACAAAGTTAGTTATGAAATTGTGAACATAAATGCCAGCAAATGTATAAAAAAAATAAAGTCAAGAGCCACAATAAAAGCTATTTCACAATGTTTCCTGGTAGTTCAGGGTGGCGTGAGCAGGTAATACTGTTTAAAATGGCGAATGGGCTAAATTTCCCAACTTTTATGAAATTCCTACTGATAACCATTCAGCCATCCAATTTGACAGGACACTCTTTTCCCGTATCTCCATGACACTGACAGTTTGATTGTAAGTCAATATTTAGATTAGAAAGGCATGTCATGATTCACGGCCGTTCCTATCGATATCGCAAAGATGGTGAGCAGCTATGCGGATGGAGTTATCTGTCACTCCGTATCTTAAATCCACTACTTCTGTCCTGGCACAGAAAGATGACTCTTGTCTATCAGACAGCGCTAATGCTAATAGTCAACATTGACAGTAGCTTCTATTTTAAAACCAGGCTTGCAGGGAGATCAATAGGTTCAGGTTTTGTTGAATGTGCTTTTAACATTTATCTCGCTTTTTATGATTTGATGTCAACAAAGTAGTCTGAAATTGCATATTCCAATACATCATAGCCTACCTGTTCCATAGATTGTCACATCAATAAAACAGCACGGGCAATCGAATATTTACATCCTTCATGCTAACGACATAATAATTGCTTGTATTTACATTCAACTGTACAGATCTCACGGAAGACATCTTTGCATCAGTTGCACGTTACAGAAACTCCCACAGATGCTTCTAACATTGGCTGATTGTCGTTGGATCCACACAATTCGATTGTAATGTCTTCATTGAGCATAGGTCTTTCTTCTCCTTGTATCCATAGCTTTGTCTTGGTTTGTTCTTCAGGATCACCCATGTTGCTCAATGCGTTTTGTCCATCACAGAGAAGTGAAATACTGTCACTAAAGTGTGTACCCTTGTTGACCGAACAACCTTACAGTGTCCGTTCTCATCGGTCCTGCATGGTTTATTGACTAACCGCTCAGCCGCACTTAGTATGGGTTTCCACGGATACGGGCGCGAAGAGTGGGAATGGAGGTGAGGGCGATGTTTTCTGCGTTAAGGAAGTCAGGAGCTCACCATGCCTGAAGGGGACACTGCAAAATAAAGACAGAAAGAGAAAATGGTCAGGTAAGTATTCTGTATGAATGCGAAATTTCCTTATCAGCCACACCTGACCAAATATACACCTCATCCCTGAGCATTCTTTCCCATTGTACCCAACGTTTCTGATGTTGTTTGGGTGTTTTTGCTCTTTCTTTGGAGAGGGAGAGGCAGGTGACCCTGCCGTGACCCGCTGGCCGACAAACAGCCTCACCTGATAAAGGTGCCGGCCAGCTGCTCAGACTACACTCATTAGATGCAGGTCTCCAAATGGAGGTGAGTTTTTGTGGTGGAAAGCTCGGCAAACAGGAGGGTTATAAAGAGCGTGGTTTGTAATGTCCCCCTGAGCGCCCACTGCACCGCTCAGTCTAAATACAGCAGGCTGATAAGAGTCTGGAATTGCTCTCTCAGTCCTGGGGGTTGAGGAACCACCTGAGATATCTAAATGCCATGTTTTCAAAATGTGTTTCCATTTACCTCGCACAGGTGAGATTAAATTAAATTTAAAACTGAATTAAAGACAAGATGTTAATAAGTGGACCACATGCTGGTAGGAAGTTCAAGCCATCAGGATTGGTGCTGTCGGTGATGTGGCAGCGTGGGAAATTAGGCATGTGAAAACAGTGACTGCAAACCACATTTCAGGCTAGAGCGGGCAGAGAGCAGGGGAAAAGGGAAGAGTGTAATTACTGCATTCACTCCCGTCCACAAAAGGGGAGCCGAATGAGCATGATATGGCTTTGATTAACAGTGAGGATCATTTCCTAACCACTCTGCTAAAATGGACTCAGAAGTGACTTTGCATTGAGAGTAAGGAAAGCGGGAATGTGGAAAGAAAGTGTAAGGAAGTAAAAAAATAAATAAAAATGTAATAATTAACACATTAACTAAATATTACATTTAAATATATATATATATATATATATAGAATATAATATAATAAATATAATATGTAAATATAAAAAACAAATTAGAAAATGGATTCCACTGAAAGAAAAAAAAAGAAAGGAAAGAAAAAGAGAAACGACAAAGAAAGGGAAAGGCGGTTTCATCAATCATGCCGTGCTCAGGCTGGGATCACGGGTGACTGATTGGTCAAGCTGTTCAAAGGAAATAGGAATTCTGAGGAGTATCCACACGTTGACTCGCTTCAATGATTGAGATGCGCAACAAACCCGGCCAAACAAAAGACAGTGAAGCGGATTGGGTTTGTGCACAGATTGAAACCACGTTGACTGAAAAACTCAACATCAGTGATTTTCAGTCCACTCTGGAAAAGCTAAATGCTGGTTAAAGAAATGCTAGTACTTAAATATGGTTTAGACCAGTGACCACTATTTTGTATATATATATATATATATATATATATATATAATATATTTAAAATGTTAAGTACACTACAAATACACTTACATATTCATATCAATTTAAAAAAAATACTCTGCAATTGTACTTTTGGTTCACTAAACTATAAATTGTAAGAAGTCCTTGTTACACATTACTTGTACTTAGACTAACAAATAACAATAAATTATGCATAATTACATGCAAATAACCCTAACCCTAACCATACATTAAATACATGTAGTTAAATTATTTAGTACCTAAATGTATAATTTCACCTAATTTTGAACTTAATGCACTTTAACTATGTAGAAGTAGTGCTACAATCCAAATAAAGACATGCTTACCGCAAGTATTTCTGATTGTGTTAAAGTGAAACTACTGCAAGTATACTTTACAGGTAGATACACTTTAAGTACACTTTTAAACACTTTATTTTAAGATGTCATAATACAGAGTAATTACCTAATTAGGTACTTAGTAGTAGCAATTGTACTTACATGAAATAAAATCTACTTATCATGTAACTAACTTATGAAACAAACTATAATTACAGTTTGTAGATGTAACAGGCAGCAATTGTTACATATATGTAACAGACCGAGTTACAAAGCAGGTTTGTAACCAGGTTGTTCTGGGTCACCATTGACTTCCATAGTATTTATTTTTCTACTATGGAAGTCAATGGTGACCCTTAGTTACAAACTTGCTTTAAAATATATTCCTTTGTGTTCAGCAGAACAAAGAAATTCATACAGGTGTTGAACTAGTCTAGGGTAAGTAAATGTAACAGAATTTTTATTCCTTTAAAGCATGTTGATGAATGTTGTGGATGACTGACCTGTTTGCTGGAGGACATTGAGCTCAGCGTACTTAGGCTGTTGGCGTCTGTCACCACCATGGCAGGGGGAAACCGAGACGAGTGAGAATACTGGGGCGGCTCCTGCTTGTGTGGGTACACTGTGAAGATAACAAACAGATGGTCATTCAAAAGTCTTGAAAATGAGTTGATCTTGACTAAATGAGTAGATTGTGGACTGACTGTGTGAGTGTGAGACGGAGGCCATGAAGGGCTGCTGGCTCATGTGGCCGGGTGACTGTTGCATGAGCTGCTGGTGTGAAACGTTCAACTGCTGTGAGAACTGCACCGGCTGCAATGCTGCCAGACTGCCTGCAACGCTGTTGATGACTGGAACCGTTTGAGCCTGCGACGTGTTCAAACCTGGATGCAAGAACAATGACGTGTCACATGAGGAAAGCATGAAGAATCTGAGATGGAAAGCAAGGTGATTGGACACTCACTTTGTGCGATGGCCATGACTCCAGAAAGAGGCATTATGAGGTTGTGGGTCTGTTGGTGCATGTGGTGGGATGCATGGATGTTGGTCAGGGTGCTAACTGGAGGAAGACCTCCACCTGATACTGAGATCTGTGAAGAAAATGCACCAATAGAATGACTCAAATGCTTCTGTCACAATTGTTTCAACTGTACTCTTATCTTAAGAAGGTATCGGAGCCCTGACGGAGACACAGAGCTTTATTTGAATAAGCCGAGTTGAGAGGAGGCCATGCTCAGACAAACCGTCTGACTGCTCAGATAAGCTGCTGTCATACTCCCTTCCTCCTACGCTGACTTCCGCCTCGCATTGACAGACGTGCGCCTTAAACCATGATGAATTTTACCTGTCATGTAACGCCACAGCCTTGCCAGAAAAATTAATGCGTGGAAAACTGTCTTGAAACAAAAAGCTACATGAACATCTCGCCCAACTCAAACATTAGTATTCAGATAAGCAACTCAATTGAGCGCCGGTGTCACTCAACCGACAGAGAACAAGCACAACTACACCCTTCCCCTCCTCTGCGGGGCATTTAATCAATACAAACAGAATGTTTCTTTGTCAGGTTTGTTGGCACAGCCATGGCCGTGCCCCTTTCTCACTACCACCGGCTAACATTTGCTAAGATTGGCCCTGCAGTGCACTGTGGGCCAAGGCCTACTCTCTGCTTCTGGGTTAACACAATGCAGTGTTTGTAAGCCCACTTTGTGTGAAGGTAATATCTGTGTCAAGAGCAGATGTGGTGTTATCTTATCAGGGCTCAGAAGCACTCACCATCTTGGCGTCAGGTGATAGGAGGCTGTGGCCGGGGTCCAGGGCCCCTGGAGAGACCTGCTGTAACACTGACTGGCTGGTTGACATGGCACTGCTGCTATGGTGGTTGATCGTTGTGGAGGAACTGACTTCACCAGGACCTTGTTGGCTGTACCGGACACCTGTTGAGGGAGAAAGCAAGAGAAAAAATGGTCAGATTTAATCTCCTGACCTCACTGTGGTCTGTATCAGGCAAGTTAGGGATGAGCAAACAAACTGGGGCCTCTCTGCACCTGGTCCCTGAATGGTCAAGGTCATTCGAATGTGTGCATGTTGGTTGTCTGCAACTCTAAAAACTATGCCTCATTGACCTTCATAACTTTATTGGAATGATTAACACCAGGGTCCAAACCCTCTCTTGGAGAGCCACCTTCCAGCACAGAAGATCCCACACGTTGTTAAGGTCTTCTGGATTACCAGAAACCTCCAGGGAGGTGTGTTGGCCATCCAGGAGCATGACTGGACACACATGATGTGAAATAAAGCTTTATGAGGAATTTATACTTTAATTCTCTGATTTATTTTCTGAGGGTCTGTCTCTTATCGAATGGATATTTACCAACCCACAGATTTGAACAAGGTAAACATTACTAAATTAATGCTAATGTTAGACACATTTTTCAGTCCAAAAGATCCTCACTTCTAGATTAAAATACCAGGGTGACCAGTGAACTAAGATGATGGTATCTTGATGAATTTCAAATGAAATTAAATACACTTTGTATTTGTGGCAGCATCTTTTCCCAAACAAACAGCCAACTGACTAGCAAAACAGCAAAAAATAACAGAAATGTCGAATAAAAAAAAAAAACTATTTATCCCTTTGTCATCTTTCATTGTGCAGGAGAACTCTGCAGACAGAACTTTGTCCCTCTTTGCACACTTGTGGCATTGCCAGCTTTCAACAGTGTCTTGTAAACACCAGCGCAGCACAATAAAGAACTCCATTGGGCCTACAACCTGCTCAGCACACAATGGGCCGGCAACCATAAACAGTCTTTACTTTACTACCGTGCACCCACTAAAAGTGTCAGGGAGAGAGAAGGCTATTGTCTGACTCCGTCAGGCATTCACTGGGACTGCAGGGATCTCCTTGCATGCTCAGTCATTTAGGTCTGCGCTGTCTGGGCCATACTGACCAGCAGGAGGGCTCTGTTTCTCAGGGAACCAGGAACCAAAATACAACCTCTGAGAATGCGACATAAAAGTTACATGAAATGGTATCATAAACTAGGTCTTACGCTATTCAGAAAATGCTTATTGCAATATAGACAAAGTACAAGGTCATCAGCTGATGCAATATTTTCAAAATAGCTAAATACTGACTGATCAGTAGCCCTGGGTTGTGTTTCCTAAAAGCATTGTTTGCAAACTGTTGTTGCTTTTGGGAAATGCACCCCTGATCAACTTGTGGTCTGTCACTTCTTATGAATCTGTTTTCCTTTTTTTAATAATGCGCTTTGTAATCGTCCTTTGGCATAGCTAGATGGAGATGTAATTGCAGAAATTACTACCTTGGTTAACCTTGGTTAAAGGGCAGAGGGCGGTGGGAAATCCTAAAGGGGAGTGGTAGCAGTAGACTTCAGCAGGTTTTAAAAGGTTCAGCTCTCCCTGGGACGCATGTAATATCAAAGCCTTGCTCTTCATCCCCAGGCAGTGCTCATTATAGCATTGCCGCATATGAGAGGCCTCCTGGGTCTTAGCAGGACGTACGTGGCCTTTCAGCCTTTCCGTGTCTCCCAATAGACCAAGCAAGGACAGTTGAACTCTTCTGTCCTCTACTTGTCCTTTGCTATTACATGCAGGGGAGGGGCCATATTACTTAAAGGCTACATTTTCTGGTTTCCTTGTTTGTGGGGTGACAGTTTCAAATGAAACATTCTTCAGTTTAAAAGTTTAATAGAAATATTTTTTGTGCTGATGACTGCTTCAAACACATTTACCTAGATATGATCAAAGAGCATTCTGGAAACGGTTTGCTTTCCCAACGGCACCACAACACAAACACAGGGAAGATCACAGCCGGCCCCCAAAAGCACATATCGGTTGACCTTCCAGCAACGGTAAAATGGCCTGTCTGTTATCAACAGGCCAAACCAGAATCAATAAAAAAGTAGTCTCTCTCTGATCTGACCTAGTAACGACCTCTTTTACAAAACCTAGGTTGTGTAGGTCCCGAGAGGGGGGCTGAGATCGGAAATCACACGGTAACCTCCATACCTTGAGCAGAAGGGGCTCATCAGTCCTGTCTGGCCCAAAAAGAGCCAATAGTCCAGCGGACAGCTCCTGCTGTTCTGCTCAGAGCCCAGCTACTGCCTCTATAAAGGTGAGAGGGGCTTGGAGGTGTCCCTCCCCCTGGCCCAGCAGAGATAAATGAACCTCGGTTACAGTCACTACAGTCTTCTAATATGCCACAGACAATAGGATTCCCTGCTGGGAGAGGGTAAAGAGATCAGGGAAGAGGGGAGTCCCTTATCAAAGGCCTGGTAGATGTAGTAGCCAAGGATTTTAATTGTCAATTAAGCATGCATAATACAGGCCGTGCCCTAGCAACGTGATGAGGGGTCCTGCTGTGCCATTCTTGTCAGGCCAGCTTCTGACACCAAAAAACAGCTGATGCTGCTGGCAGGGACACCTTGTAAGTCCCTCGACTAAGAGCACGGAAGAGAGTACCGACCCCATCCCATTCCTCCCCCTTCCTATCCAAATGAACACCCAACCTGAGGTCACTGACTGGTCAGGTGTGCAGAGGGAAACACCACACGCAAACAGACAAGCCACTCATTGCCGTGCCACAGGTCCAGAAACAAGCAACACACCCAAGGCAAAAGCACTCAGACTCAAACATGAAAGAGCAACAATAGGTAATAAGCTGGTTGAGTCAAAGAGTGTGCTGCTTTTACTGCCCAAGTCTTGCCATATCAAACTAAGTCAATAAATCTTTCTGGGAATACAATTCGTTAGATAACAGAGGAGCGGAGCAATGACTCTACAGGTAAAACTAGGCCTCAAGAGTGAGCTGAGCCGTATGACCCAAGGATGACCCTGAGTCCCGTCCAAGGGTGGCTGCTCTTTGTGTCTTACTCTTGCCTGCTGACTTCAGTAGAGCTGAGATTGCAGGTACAATGCAGATTGTTCTTGGTGTGTGTTTCAAAGCTGGGAATAACAAAGCCATTTGCTCAGCTCACTCTGTCACTCTCATTGATCACTGCCGCTTTCCCTCTGATCTCATCAACTACGTCATCTCTTCTTCAACCGCTGGAATGATGACGATGAAGATTGCCCTAATTAGCATTGCTAGACTATACCGTCGAAACAGCCGATGATTGTATTAAGAACATTAAACAATATATGTGAAGTTACAGTGAGCATGTCAGTACCTTGCATCTTACTTGGTGGGGAGTTGCTGGTTTGAGGGTGATGCGGGGAGCTGTGTGTAAGAAGGGAGTTCAGATTGTGTGTTGGCCCACTATAGGCATCCATAGCCAGTTTTTGTCTAAAGGCCTCTTCCTTTCTCCTGTTGGCAAACCAGTTGTAGACTCGCACCTCTGTGACCAGGTTGGAGCCAAGCCCGTGAGCTTTAGAAGGTGATACTCCTCTCTGGAGGCATTCGGCTCTAAATGTAGTCAAGAGAAACATATGAGCATAACTAGGATGAATGTGAATAGGTATTTTATAAAATTTAAAGCAAGTCCATCCATACCGGTTGCACTCCTCCACCAGTGCCTCCCTCTCCTCTTTGCTAGGATTCTTCTGTCGTTCGTAAGCCTGGTAAAGGATCTGTTGGGATGCAGGCCCCCATTTGAAGCGGTTGCGTCTCAATTTCTTGCAAGCAGGTTCAATGCTAGCATCATCCCCTGACTGTGCCATGCCCTGTCCGGACTGACTGAACTCTGAGAAAAAAAGTAGCACCTGATCCTGGTTGACTTTGTCTGACATGTTGCTGATAGAGCCTTGCGAGGCGTGGTTGAATTCTGAAACATAAAAGTGAGGGATTTTGGTGTCACTTGCAAAATTTTCATAATAACATTCAGGGTGTGACGTTACACCTCCTGTGATAACCTTTGTCCCCTGGTCATAATTTTATATGATTGTACTCTTTATATGTCATTGTGCTTTTTATGACAACATAAACACAAAATGTGTGACAAAGGTGATGCAATAAGAAAAAATATATAGTAGGCATATCTTTAAAAATCAAAAATTGCCTAATTTTGGATTTTTTTTGTTTTGTTTTAAATTCTATTGAAAACTGCTTCTTGATACCGTTCAGTTTCATTCAATTGAGCCAGGAAGTTTAACAGGCTTATTTAAACTGTAATAGAAAACTGTCACATGCAGCAAGAAACACAAATATTAACTTACGCCGCAAGATCTCCCGCTGTTTCCTGACGTACCAGGTGTAGAGCGCCGCGCGTTTCTGCGTTTTCATAGGCGTGCCTTTATTCAGGTGCTGCGACAGGTGCGACTGATTGAGGCCTGTCACATCCACCACCTCGCGCTGAGGGATATTGTGCTGCTGCATGTAGCCTTTGATCATGCGGGCCGCGCGCCACGGGTCTTCCCTGAAAAGAGCGGAAACATAAAACATAACACTCTCATTTTATGTGATCTTCTTAGTTTGCTTTTAATTCTCGGTTTCGATTATTTCACATTTATGATAGCGTATTTATAATCTGTTTAAGATGTAAAGTTCTGTAAGTGCGGTCAATTGTTCCCAGCGCTAATAAACAATCGTTCATCATTGTATTCAATAGGTTGTAAATAATTCCAAAGGTTAAAGACTTCATTGCGTGTGCGCAATTAAACCACTGATTTAATTACAAAAGAACAAGTTAGAGACAACCGAAGGACTTAACGGTAGCTGTATATTGTTCACCAAGACAATTATAAAGCCATTTCAACACAAAATAGGCTACTCGACCCTAAAGTGTAGTTTAACATTGTTTTAGAAAGAAGGAGAAAATATTACATGAGTCGAAATGATTATTTAAATTAAAGAATTAATTTGATATTAGTGTTTTATCTAGGCTAAAAGTAGGCTATAGCTTAATAAAAATGTAAATACGGTATTATGATATTAGCTTCAAAATAATATTTTATTTTATAATATGCTACAAAGGTGATAATCATAATATTTTTAAAATAAAAATTGCAGTTCTCATACATTTCTTTGAATATATGCTATTGCCTTTATAGGCTAGCCTATATCATATAACTATAAGAAAAAAGAAAGAAAGAATTACTCGAAACATCTGCTTGTGCTGCTGTGATTAAATTTGCTGTTGATTCAACAAAAAAATAATTATTAGTGTACCAGTTAGCCTACTGATACTATTAGCCTATATAAAACGGTGTAATGTTTATTAGACTATTAGTTAAGTAAAAACCATGCTCAAAAAGTAGCCTATTAAACGAAGAAAAGCGAGCAGAGCATTGTCGAAGCGGTTAGTATAGAGCTAGGCTACATTAAAACGAAATTAGGCTTACCATTTTTAGTTTAGGCTAAACTTCTGCTCCTGAAATCTGTCCAGACGGTTTGATTTGGAGACTGACAAGACATATGTCTGTGAGCGAACTTGGTTTATAACTTTCGACAATGAATAACTAGATCTCCATTCACGCTAATCATTCGTCAATGTGTGTCTTTCAGTTGATGATTTATAGGATAAAATTAATAACTCAGCTCCACGTGCTTTAGTTTTGATTTTCATCTTTATTTTCCATATAGATTATCCTACAGAAGTATGCTGAATTATTAAAAAGAAAAAAAAAGTAATACGCAATTAAACTTTCATTTTAGCCTATAGGCCTAGTCGGTGTAATATTTATGCAGCTATTGTTTTTAAACAAACTTTTAAAAAATAATTATAGTTATAATTAAATATAATAGTCTATGATAATGATAACGAATATTTTTACGTGATCTAAAATAAATGTATTTAGCTATTGTAAGAAATCAGACGACAGTGCGCGTGTATTTATTTTCTTTCGAGAGTGCAGAGGTGGTTAATAATAAATAGATCTTCTTTAGTTGATATATCTCTAAGCTAAAGAAATAACTCATGTAGATAATTAGTAACCAGAATGTGAAAAGAGGAAATACTGGCGCGTGCTTTTAAAATTGTAAACACCGGTAAGTAGATTTATCTTTTCAGAATAATCTTTACAGAATTTCGTTTCCGTGATTTCAGGCAAATTTTACGCCGTTAAAATGTTTTCTTCGGTATATAACTAGCCTACATATTTGATTACATCTATTTCAACTGCCACAATTATTTCTAT
>JAUCMS010000025.1:6253734-6271988 GCA_032357445.1 Enteromius radiatus
CGTTTGATTAGGGTTGGAGCTAAAATTTGCAGGACAGCGGACCTCCAGGACCAGGATTGAGAAGCCCTGATCTATACAGACAACCCCCAAAAATTAGATAAAGTTCAGACATCAATTGAAAACTGCTTAATACGTTTATTTATGTCCATTTATTCCATTTAAATCCAGTTAAATATACAATTGGG
The DNA here is from genome assembly GCA_032357445.1 of Enteromius radiatus. NCBI lineage: Eukaryota > Metazoa > Chordata > Actinopteri > Cypriniformes > Cyprinidae > Enteromius > Enteromius radiatus. The sequence continues at coordinate 6,253,920 of JAUCMS010000025.1, forward strand.
ATATGAGAAGTCTGCAGGCTGACCCTTAAAGTAATTATAAGTAAATATAACGTGGCCTAATGGATAGGGAGTTGGCCTTAGCAACCCAAAGGTTGTGAGTTCGAGTCCCAGGTCCGGCAGGGACTGTGGGTGGGGGGAATGAATTACCAGAAAGAATAATCCCTCTCCACCTTCAATACCATGACTAAGGTTAGACCCTTGAGCAACTGCTCCCCGGGCGCTGCAGCAATGGCTGCCCACTGCTCCAGGTGTGTGTTCATAGTGTGTGTGTTCACTTCTCACTGCTGTGTGTGTGTGCACTTGGATGGGTTAAATGCAGAGCACAAATTCTTAGTATGGGAAACCATACCTGGCCACATGTCACGTCCTTTCCTTTCCTTTTGTCCTTATGAAAAGTTCAGAAAGATGCCTTTATAGCCTCCTCCAACAAAGGGCACTGAACCATCAATTGTACAGTCTTCTGTTGTTCATAGGCAATAATGTCATAGCCTGCTTTTATGACTATATAAAAGACAGCAATATTTTGTATGCAGCATGCTACTTTTATGTCTTTTCACCTTCAAGATCTGTTCAAGGACACCCAGCATTTTTACACCACCACTTACCGCTTCACTAACTAATCATTTAACAATTATTTTTACACAGAAAGAAACCTTGGTTTATATTCCTATAACTCTACATTGAATATTTGTCATCTACAGTGTGGTTTGGTTTTTCAACAGTTACTTAATTTATGCACAAAACGCTTGTCATGATATAAATCTTGGGTCTCGTGGGTTGATTCTTATTGCACCTATTAACTGCGCAGGTAAGCCAAAACACCAGAAGTGTCAAGAGTTTTTTTTTTTTCTGTCAGCAAATTGTCATCCTGTTCTGACGGTAGCAGTAGCAAGTTATCTATTTCCTCTTTATAAAATTTTTTTCCAGCTGTTAATGAATAACAGATAGGGTGAGGAATCAGCACATTTCCCTCTAGCTCAGACACTAATCAATGTTGTCGTGGCCTGTGTAAGACAGATCTAAATGAAGGTATTGTTTTATGCGCTTCACTGTAAACTGTCCACAGCTACAACCCACACAGCAGTATTCAGGCTTATCTGAAACACAGTATACGGTAACGAATGAGGAAGGATAAGGTGCTGGTTAACAGTATTTTTGAATATGGCTTTCACTAAAAGTTATTATTAATATTATTTGGAAATTAACCTAACTGAAATGCAATTAAATATTATTCATTTAACACTATTGAGAACACTGAACACTATTGAGACTCAGAAATAATACGTCATACACCAAAAAAGTGGTTCTGGGTAAGTTCTTTGGGGTGATTGATTTAGCACCGCTCCTGTATAAAGAACCTGTTAAGCCCAGATAATGGTGAGTGAAGTAACATATCTAAAATCTAGAACGGGATTCCACTAATGTTGCACCATCATCACCCTCAATCACTTTCCTTTCATTCCAAACCTGTAGCATATATGGATCTTTCTTGTGTTATTTTGAAGAATGCTGGTAATAAAACAGTTGTTGGTCCCCATGGACTACCATATTATTTTATCCCTACTGTTTGGTTCATCAAAATATCTTCTTTTGTGTTCAGCATAAGAAAGAAACTTATACAAGTTTAGAACCACAATTTAGGGTGAGTAAACGATGAGAAAAAATTCATTTTGAAGTTAACTATTCTTTTAAAGATGTAGGTGCTATATAGCACAAAGTGGTTTCCCTATGATTATGAGCCAATTAACCAATTTTAGTGCTATTTAGCACCATTTGTGTTCAGAGTGTGTAAAATTAATATGGAAAGCAGATCAGAAAGTGGAAATTTCGGTAAAAAGCTGAGACTGAGAATCGTTTTGTACATATTTGACAAGATGCCATAATTGAGATTAATCTCTTTCCTGAATCTCTAGTCGTCCAAACAAAAACTAGTGCTATCAAATGATTAATCATATTAAAATAAAAGCATTTGTTTATAAAATATGTGTGTGTGTGTGTGTGTGTACTGTGTATGTTTATTATGTGTACATAAGTACACACACAAATGCTTATGTTTATATTAAATATATTTGCATTTGTGCTGTTAAACAAATAATCGCATGCAAAATAACAGTTTTTGTTTATGTACATATGTACTGTGCATATTTATATATAAATATATATTGTATTTTTATATACATATTAAATATATACAGTACACATATATTATGTAAACAAAAACTTTTATTTTGGATGCGATTAATCGTGACTAATGGTTTGACAGCACTAAAGAAACCACATCTGATCTCAGACAACACAAGCAGGTTTCATTTCCAGTGTCAAGAGGTTGAGTGGATCTTTCGATGCCCCCCTGAGATCTCAGTCTTGTGCAAATACCTGGCAATATGCCACCTAATGTTAAACCCAAAGTTATACATTATTTCATGAGTAAAGAGAAAAACTTCACACTCAATCAACCATGGCGTCTGTCCTGACATCTCGAAACACCTTCGCTCCCTTCGCCATCATGGCACATGGATTCATTTACCACTTTACCACTAATGTGCTGTCACGTAAAAACCAAAGAAAAAAGTGCTTAAAAACAGATGGGTGTTTGCACGACAGCATCTAAAGTGAGAAAGAATTGATCAGATCTTATCAAAGCGAGAATATTTGGACAGTCTTGTCATGTTTGATGTCGTCTCTATGGTGCTGGTGGGCCTAAACCGGCCCCCCTTTTTCAGAATGGACTCTGCCTTTTGTCCCTTTGCCTTTCCGTCTCCACGGTCCTGTGCTCCTCCGCTAATGAATTCATCTGCACATCTCCTTTCCTCAGCCAGCACATTAACCCCAACCACTGGAGCCATCCTCATGGAAAAACGGTCCCTCTCCAAGCATGGAGAGGCGCATCGGATTGACCTTTCCACCTCAGCCCCCCTCTTGACCCCTGGCTCTGAGTCTAGGCCTATCTGCATTTCAACACAGTACCAGCGCATATACTCAACCTCCTGCCCCTCACTCACTCACTCACTCACTCTCTCCAGCCATGACACATTGTCAGCAGCCCAAGGGGAGCTCAAAAATGGCCCCCGACTGCATGCCATTGTATCCTTCACTACATTCAGGAATGAAGCTGTTGAAAACGCTTGGATGATTTCTGTGTTTACAAATGAGAGAAAGAAATTGAGAACCAGTGGCTTGTTCACCTCCCAGACTGATACTGTGATGCTTCCCAAACCCCCTGCTGAGACGGTCTGCCACAGTTCATATGAGTTCAGATGATTCATCAACAAATTATTCTAATGAGCTCAATCTTCCAGTCAATCAAAAACAAACAACATAACCAATGCTATAGATAGTTCAAATAGAACTCGTATGCCACTGAATGATATAAGCATTAGATCAATAATATACAGAGGGTCAAACCTAATCATGTCATCGTGTCATCCCTGTTACCCACATGTCAAAACCTGTTACTCTGAAAAGTAACAGGTTGGACGATTTCAAACTAATTTGCTAATTGCTAGCTAATAGTCAAGTTCACAAGTGTTCACAATTTTATTTGATTATATTAAATTTAAGAAACAATTGTTTTATAATAGCATGACTGACATTGCATGATGGCCCTCCTCAGTCAAACATTATAGTAGTGAGAGAGAGAGAAACAATGATTTATATTTTATAGAAAAAATGCAACATTGTTTAACAATGAGACTATATTTAGAACAATATGCAAATATGATTTTTATATCATTTTGCAAATTAAAAGTCCTGCTGAAGAAGAAAAATCATAGGGAGGGACAGGCCAAAAATGTAAATGATTTAAAATAATGTTTAATTGACTTTTTATGTGCTATTGATGAAAGCTAATGAATGACTTTAATTTAATAATCCGATTTTAATTTTTAATGAATCACAAAGCTCAATAGGCACAGTCTAATTCCCAAATAAATTACTGTTTTGATTTGGGGTTCGTAGAATTGTAGAAAACAAGCACATTAATCGCATTTTCTAAAAGAATGATAAGTGCAAATGCAGTCTTTTAATGATATAACGGAGTCAGATTTCCAAACAAATGATTTATGAGCCGGATCATTCAGTGAATCATAAACGAAGGCAACAAGTGCAATCCGATTTCTGAATGAATTTCTGCTCTGATCTTTTCGGCAAGTTATAGACAAAATTTACATGACTGCTGCAAACCACTAATTTTAGTGAATCAAATACATATAACTGTGAGTCCTTTTGGTTGCTGAATGGTAGTTTACATGACAATGTGAAGTTTAGTGAAGAAACTAAACAAAACAAAACCAAAAACACATTTTAGATTGTATTTATATTGTTGTGTAGTGCAAAAGCCAATTATTGGATTACATTTATATCACTCTTAAAATTCTTTAATCATTCAATAGAAAAGTAATTAAAAAAAAAACTTTTTTCATATTTCATAATATTTCAAGACAAAACTTATATATCTTATTCCTTAGACTCATCACAGTGGTCTTTTTAGATTAAACCTTAACCAATTCATCCTTCTCTCCACATCGGCACAGTGCAAACATGAGCAAATGACTTCGCAAAGTCTGGGGACAGTGCGAGAAGCAGGCCCTTCGGCCAAGTGCTCAATGAGCGTGGAACGAAGCCCAAGTTTCTCAGGAACACTCATAAAGCATTGCACCGCTTTACAACCCCATTGCTCAACATCACATGCCTTGAGAGAAGGGATATTACCTGAGATAAGGCGAGAGGGATCAAGCTTGGCACCAATCTGACCTCTCCCTCTATCCCTCCTCGCACACACAAACTCAGGGAGTGGGACATTTTCATAGACCTCCCAGGGCTTTCTGTATGACATTAAAAGTCAGGCACTGATGCACAGTAGCTATGTGACATATTTGCTAAAACAAGCTCCTTCTCTCTCTGAACCACTGACCCTGGGACTATAATATGTCTTGCTGGAAAGCAGTAGAGTGCAAGATGTTTTGGCAAAATCAAAGAGGATCAGTGCGGCACTGCAAGGACTGTGTCACTTGTAGATTCTATAAATCATGTCTCGGTGATAAGCTAATTGCCTTATCCTTGACAGCAGCTCACTGAGAAAGCAATAAAGGGGCAGGATTACAAGACGTAGAACCATAAAGAGCAGGCCGGTGGTGGAGAAAGAGGGAAGGAGAATGATGAAAGACTGGGAATTAAGAGAAAAGCACAATAAGAAACTAACGTTAAGAGTAAAACAGGAGAAGAGGATCTTCAAGCCTGATGAAAATGCATGAGTTAAGGCATTAAATAAATCTATTGGGAAAGTCTAGGAGATTCAGGAAGTAACTATTCCTTCTTTGTTGAGTGTGGAATAAAGGTCAACAACTTTCATCAAGAGAGTTGCGGCCTCATAAAAGACTGTGTGCAGCACCTTTAGCCTGTTTCCTGTAGAGTATCACTGACACTGGTCAAAAAGATCACAATAAACTTTCTCCAGAGGATTGGGCTCTATCGCAATTGTATTGTTTTTATGTGTCTTATTCTCATCAAGACTGCATTTGTTTGATCTAAAACAGTAAAACAAGTAATTTGTATAATGTTTTATCTTGTTAGGTCACTCAAAAATGAAAGATATTTTGAAGAAAGTTTGTAACCAGGCTGTTTTGGGTCACCGTTGACTTCCACCGTATTTTTTTATGGTGACCCAAAACAGCCTGGTTAGAAACTTTCTTCAAAATATCTTCCTTTGTGTTCGGAAGAACAAAGAAATTCATACAGGTTTGTTACTACTCAATGGTGAGTAAATGATGACAGAATTGTCATTTTTGGGTTGCTGTTCCTTTAAGCTTCCCTTTTGATATATTTTCAAATGTAATTTATTCCTGTGATGATAAAACTTAAATTGCTACTCATAAGATTGTCCTGTCTATCATAAATGAGTTTTATTACTTTGGAATGTTGAGTGAAAATGAGGAAAAATCACTTGAAATGAACTACTTTTTCCATGTGGACTACAAAATGGTACTAAATAACTATTAGCAAAATTGAAAAACATAGTAAGTTGCATAATGGGTATAAGAGGATCTCTCCTGTGTTCAGTGGTGTTTAAAGGTCCGGTGTGTAAGTGTTCAGCCTCACTGCATCAGACATTTCCTGCATTACTTTGCTAGGCCCCATGGCTGCCACTCAATTTAGAGCAAAGCTATTAGAACAAACTGCTCTTGGGGGCACAAAGGTCGATTGGGCATGACGTCGAGAAGCTAATCGTCTAAATGCCCCCTGTGCAAGGACAAACTTTGAAGAACCAGGGACAACTGATCCAAAATGGAAAGAGGATCTTAAGGAGCTCATGAATGTGTAATTTGAAATAAAAGCTGTTCTTCTGAACTTTCTATTTTACATTAATAATAACATTACAAAAATAATAAGCAGCACAACTGTTTTCAATACTCATAATAATAAGAAATGTTTCTTGAGCAGCAAATCATATTAAAGTAATGACGGAAGGATCATGTGATGCCACATGACAATGAAAATTCAGCTTTGAGTCACAAGAATAAATAAATACATTTTAAAATAGAAAACAATCATTTTGTAAAAATGTTTCACAATATAGCTCCTTTTGAGTATGATATATTTTCAAAAATATTTTTAAAAATCTTACAGACCACAAACTTTGGAATAACGAAAAAAGACGTCATGCAAGTTTATAAATTTATACATAAATAAATAAACACAAACAATGTGATAATATTTCTGACTGCCATATTTGCTTTCTCTTCTGCCTCAAACAGCATATAATTAGCCATTTTAATAAAAGAAGTGAGGAAATCATTAACTTTCCTGGGGAAATCCTGTCTGCCTTATCCTTTTCAGCCTACAAATATCACAGGCCCTTCTTGACATCACCATGAAAACTATGTGATCTTGATAAGGACCATGGGGAGTTTTATCAAAATAGACTTCTTTTGTGGTTTGCAGTACTGGTCATCAGAAAATGGGAATTTTCTGGCATGGGACAGAACTTTCTCACCTTAAGTGGGAAACTTCCATATAGTATAAACCTACATCCATCGTCATATTACAGTATGTATTTTGCCTTTTTAAATTATGTGGCAAAAAACAACAACAACAACATGGGACCAAAGACCTGCCTTCCAAAACACTTTACCCAGCTAGGAATAAACTTGCTAAACTGCCACAGCCATAAAATCAGAATGTGGAGGAAAAACAAAAGCCACACTCCAGCACATCTTATTACATGTAAAAGAAACCAAAAGACTCTTTAGCTCCCCAGGTGTGATTTGGTATTAGCAGGTTAATGTCACACCAAATCTGCTCAGGATAATACCAATTTTGGTAAGAACTACCAAAATACCCTACTAGCAAAGCACTCTCAAAACAACATTCAGTCTACCAACATGATATGTATCGTTATGCCAATAAATCATATGATATCCTCTTACTTTAAACTTAAATAAAGGAGTATCTTATGATCCATGTGGATACAATTATGAAAACTACATGCTAGTGAACCAGCAAAGATTATTAGAAAGTCTGTTCATGGGAACAAGAAATTGTCGTTACCAGAACGTTCTGGTAAACAAACATTATTTGCTGTATCCCAATACAGTTAAATCCAAGCTTTACAAATTTAAACAAGGTTTTGAGAGTTTAACGTGGTCTTCATTAAATTTGTTTTATGAAACCAAATTTGAGAGCCATATTTAAGACTTGATTAAGACCTCATTAGCAGGTTCGTAAAAGCTAAACTCCCTCTTAAGTTTCATACAACAGCAGTTGTGTTAAAATCGACCCTCCATCGCTCACCGTTGTAAACGAACGTTTCCATTTCAGAGACCGTAGGCCGCACAGATGCGTAGCACGATGAGAGGGAGCCCTCTAGTGTTTAGGCGCTAAAGTAGCAGATAACGCGCTGTTAATGGCTGCTGCAGGCCCTGGCAGAGCATTAATCCAGGCCCACGTGAGAAACATACAGAATGAACGAACACAAAATCTTTCAGTCACATATTTTAATGAATCTGACAGGCCGCTTTTGTCATGGGCGGTACCTGAGTGGGCATATGGTATATGCTATGTGCAAACTATACAGTCATATGATTGTGCACAGGTCAGAACTGTAAAAATATGGCAAAAACAGACACATGCAAATTAATTCTACTCTTCTGGAACAGCAGACAGGAAGACGGCAAAGACAGTTGCTGTGAGATCTACTTACATTCAGAAACCTGTTCGCAGATTACATTAGATGACTTGCTTGATGGCGTTAGTATGTTGTAATACGAGTTACAGATTATGTGTTTTTGCTTTTAAACTTTATTACATGTGCACTTCAATTACATCTAGTCCATTGTATATTCAGACATTTTAAAGTCAATATGGGTCCTTCCTCTCAAACACAATACCTCTCAAGCATTAAACGAAAATAAAATATAAATTTACTGCAGAGGTATTCAGACACAAACATCCTTTCTATAACAACAGAATGCTTTAAATCAAACCATACAACCAAATGTGCTTCTATCCATCACCCAAATACCCCAAAAATGACATACAGCGCATGGCATTCAATGTATTACAGCACTAAGTCACCAAAAATATATCCATTTATAGCAGACATACGTGCCGGTCAATGCTTCACGTTTTCTGACTTTATTATACTTTTTTTTTTTTTTTTATAATTTTTACAACAGATGTGCTAGGAAAAACCTGCAAGGACCATTAACAAAACTTGGGCCTCTAATGAAAAGCAATTTAACTGCAACATGTACACAAGTAGTATGGGACATGATCCATGCAGTTGTGCACAGCCAGCATAGTCATGGTATGGTCTTGTTTAATATTCGTAGATGACATCAGCCACCAGTGCATCACAGTCTTCATTGGAGATACATTCTACGGTCTGGTCTGGCCTGGACTCAGCCAGACTTGAAGAGGAGAATGGCCACCTGGCCCAAGTAGAAATAGATGAAGTGTTTTGTCTCATGGGTCACGTAGCTGCCGAAGTTCCTTCCAACAATGCAATGCCACGTTGGATTGTATTTCTTATCGAACTCCTGTAACATGAGACGATGTGGTTTAAGCACGGGAGAAAATGCAAGCGCAACAAAAATACAAGTTAGGAGTGTAAAATAATAGTACGGCTCAAATCTCGGCACGACTCACCTTTTTGATGTATGCGGCAATGTCCTTCTCTATGTTGTATTTCTCCATGGCCTGTGTGGCACAGTCCACTGCATCCTGCTGCATGTCTTCAGACATGTCAGCGTTCTTGATCACAGCCTTTCTGTCGGTCATGGTTCCTGAAAACGTAGGAATAAACAAAGATCAGTCTCCACTGAAAGTCAAACAGTGGGACCATTCATGGGTGCTTCTTCCCAGACAATGCCAGGCAAATTCCTGACAGAATGCCATCAACGGAGAGGATCTGATTTGTTAAGGCAATTCAAATGACACTAGATACTTTCATGAGAACCAAGCAGGTCTTTCAGTCCAGCACTAGCATTTGAAGCTAGTCAATAAAGGCCGTATTTGCATACTGTTAATGCTGGACTCTGAAAACCAACTCAAAATGAAACTTTATGGAGACAAATCCAGTACAATCGCAGCTGATCAATAAAGACCATATTTGCATATAGTTAAATCCAGCATACTTTTAACTAGCAATACCAATACTGGGATAAATATGTAAATTCTAAAATAAAACTACTTCAAATCAGTTAACTAGCAACCAATGCTGGGGGCCCTTGTACATTGCAACAATGTAAATGTGTTTGCAGAGCAAATGCATAAACATTAAAAGCAATGCCATATACAGGTATTCAATAAAAGCAATATATGCATACTACTAAAGCTAGGCCCATAAAATCAAGTCAAAATGCTCTAAATTTTTTTTTTTTTTATAAATCCAGTAAAAATGTACTTCAATTCAGCTATTCTGCATTCTATTAAGTCAAATTGGGCTAAAATTATATTTATGTAAAATCCAGCATTTTAAACTAACGTTAGTTAACCAGCAATATTAATACCGGGACTAAAATGGCCCAAATACATACAGGCAAACTAGTAAGAGAACCACTAATAGATCGTACACGGTTGATATAAGCACTTCACACCACGTTGATTTAGCAGTTGAACTCAATTATTTGGTGGCAGTCAACTGATGAAGGTCTGGATTCATCTATCAAGTCACTGACAGGTCAGGATGGAGGAATGCTACGTCACACCTCCTCCATTCACAGCGTGCGCGTTTGATGTTCCAGCAAAATCAATGAAAACTCAGACGCACGCGGTGTTTTCGCTGTAGCGTCTGAATTTCAAAGTCAAATACACGCTTCACGCAAGTGATTTAAATGTTGCAAAAATAAATCGCCATTTGTATATCTAAAACGAACGTATCAGGCTCCAGATGCATGCAAGATTATTCTTGTACATCACCTGAGAATGCAAACTGTTCAACTCACCTGTCAGCAATATTTGGCAAGAAAAATTTGCAAGTGAAAACAGTCGCCGTACGAGCGTTCGTCGTTTCGGATGTCTCTTTGCTGTTATGAGAGGAACATAAGGATCAAGTCAAACGCCGACTGGTGCCCGCGCTAAAATCCCTGGCTCTCCACAATGCCATCCTACACAGCGCTCGCCATTGGCTGCAGACCAGCCGCTCCCTGCGCCCCTGTGCCAGCATCTTATTTCATCCCACAATGCATCTTTAACCGGAGACCAGAGGGAAATGTGCTTGTTTGGTTATAAGCTGCAGGACTGTGTGGGCCAGAAAATAGCTTAAATTAGACTCGGTGGACCTTCACAATAAAAACACTTCACAATTAGTGAAGGATACTTATTGCAAGGTTATATGTATTAATCTGTTGTTCCTCTCATGGTCGGTCCCACGCAGTGTAATGCAACTAGAAATGTAAAGCTTCATGTAACATTTCAACGATTTTCTTATCATTTCATATTAATATGTGGAAAAATGAAATTAATAGCAGACTGTTAAGTCCAATTTAACTGAGAGATATTTCAGGTTTCGAAAATTAATATTTAACATAACTGTGCAAAAGTTGCTCTTACGTAATTTTATAGGCGGTATGAATATTCACAAATTAATACTAAAATTGCTTTGTCGTTTTTAAATTACCATTATATAAATTACCAATTACATAACAGTTCTAGTTCATTTTAAAGGACTTGAATAAAAAATGTATTGTAGTTAAGTAAATGATTCACATTCATTTACCAAAAGAACCGGCTCAAACGAGTCATTCTTCAGAGAGTCGGGAAACACTGATATGTAACGTTGTACCTTTCTCATTTACTATAAAGATCCGACTTATCTACTGCAATACACTTTTTTTCTCCATAACTAATTCTTCCAAATATAATTATCTTAACAGTCGACGGCTTACAGTTACTAAGCAACACTGCTAAGCATATTAATATAGAATTCAACTTTTGGGGCCAGATCCTAAATTAAATGGACAAGCTATTTTTTTTTAAAACGTCATTCAGCATGTCCTATGCCAGGGGTGGGAAACATCGGTCCTGGAAAGACGCAGCCCAGCAGAGTTCAGCTCCTACCCAAATTAAAACTCACCTGTCTGTAGCTTCCAAGTAACCGTTCAGACCTTGATTAGCTCGTTCAGGTGAATTTGATTAGGGTTTAAGCAAAACTCTGCAGGGCTGCGGCTCTCCAGGACCGACGTTCCCTACCCCTGCCTTAAGCTCTCATAGCACAGCATGGTGTTAATAAGGTAATGTAGACTACTCGATTCCCAGATAAGCGGTCCTCATTTATTCCACCTTTTCAAAACTGCACAACACCATTTTGATCAATTGAAAAATGTGCAACTGTTTTGTTCCCATTTACTAAAATCCCTAAATGTGTGAATAATTTTACATTTCAGAAGAACTGTCCAAAAGCCATAGTTTCATAATGCTCAAACATTCAGAAACAATCAAAAAACAAAACAAGAACACTCTTTTGTACCAATGAAATCTTTATTTAGGCAAAAAGTGTTTACTAAAAAGAAACTAAATGTGGATGTTAAAGCATTTACCATCCTTATTGGGACAGTGTAAATCTAAATATGCCTGAGTAACCCACCCCCTCCCATCCATCCCAAATGCACTTTTTAAAGTTTACCATACTGTTCCTGTCGATTCCATTCCCAAAGACCGCTCCAGCCTCTGCTCCGCCAATGTTTAAATAAAAAAAAATATAAAACAAAGAGAAGGGCCAAAGTGTCTACATTTTCCACTGAGTTAAAGAAAAAAGGGGCAAGGAAGTACTTTTGAATTGCAGCCTTAAAAATCCTATGATCCTGGGAGAAATTGATCCTGTTCCATGTATCCAGCATTCCCTATCCTATCTTCATTATGTACCGATCCGGCATCCACTGAGCCTCTCCAATCCAAACCTTAAGATCCCAGCAAAATCAAAACAAAGGAGGCAAAGAGTTAGAATCAAATCCACTCAAACCTGCCTTCTTTGATGCATGCAGCATTAAGGCCAAGACAGACTATCAAAACTAATAACCTACCATGAAGACTAAATCAGACTTTATGAACATGAAAGCTGCAAATCTGTGTTTAGACAATAACGAAACCAGGAAAAAAAAAGTGATGTAAAATTGGTTCAGTTACCAAGTACCAAGAATTTGTTTTGTTTTTTTAAATGGTTTGTTCTAGAGTTCAAATCCACCCTTTTACGCAACAGATTAGATTTAGCAATCCTTTATTACAAAGCATCAGTTCTGGGTCACGTCTAGAGGAAGACAGCATAAAACAATCGAGAAACCCACTATCCCATGAATAACTGTCATACATGGCATTTACAAAAATATTGAGAGACATTACAGAACCCTTCATTTGGTATATGAAAACTTCCATTTTGCAAGAAAAAAAAAAAAAAAAAAAAAATTAAAAATGCATATGTAAAACTAACGGGGGGGGGTGGGGGAGAGAATGGTCTCAAAACAACAAGGGTGGAATTAAAACATGGGGTTTGTGTAAAGACTATAAAAACAAATGGTTCAAGGGCTCCAAGGGGACACGTTTAGGAGCGAGAGCGGGAACGGCTATGGCGTGGGGAGTACTGCGGGGATCCTCGGCTGCGGCGAGGGGAGTAGCTTCGGCTACGGTTGTTGCTGCGGCTGCGACTCCTGCTGCGACTGCGGCTCCTTGATCTTGATCTTCCATAGCTCGGACTGCGGGGTCCGTCCACTCTCACACGGATGTACGCGGTTTCTCCCTGGCAGAGACAGAACTTTCCATTGAGCAAGTGTTGCTAACATTGTCACTATACTTACCAGACTTCCTGCAACGAAACACTGCTCTTTGGTTGAACACCAGTATTCAACCAGTAAAAACCAACTACATAAAAGTTTAGCTTTGGTTAGCTCTGTTCACAACCAAGAAAAACTTTAAAAAAGATAACCAGCAGACGATATTGTCAGTTTTATTCTAAGTGCATGCCATCTGCTGCATTAGATTCTGGAGCTTATGGCAGGATGGGTTCCAATTTGCGGTCAATGTTTCGGTTCATCAGCTGGAAAAAATAATTCTAAAAGGATTCCTACAATATTGTTTCTCTGTGCCTTTATCATCTGCTAGTCTTTTATTTTGAGTACGACTTTTAGAACTAGATCTTTATAGATATAAATCTTAATGTGAACAGGCCTGTATTCACAAGAAAGGGTCAGCCATTACTGGATTTTGACAACAGAATTAGCCAGCCATAACTATTCAATACTGCTTAAACTGTTGCATTCAGTATGTTCATTATTGGCCAAATAGCTACGTCAATATTGTCACCAAGACAAATGTACTTAAAACTGAATTTCTCAGCACAACATTAGGATTTGCTTACCTTAGGAACATTCCAATGCTAAGCATATCCAAAAATTCAGATTTAAATCTCAAACCTACCTCATGCGATCGGAATTTTGTGTTATCCAGTTTGCGAACAGCGTAGGTCATATCTTCTTTGCGGACAAACTCCACCACCCCAGTTCCATCTCGGAAAACGTCAGCGTAACATACATCACCTGCTTCACGCATGTGATCCTTCAGATCCTGCCAGCTGCCACTTGGTGGAAGCCCTGAAATCAAATCCAACGGTCAATACAAACGTCAAACACTTCTTAAATGAAAGCTGTGATGCTAACATACCTGATACGATGACTCTGTATTCTGAACGTCTGGAGGGGGGTCCATATCTACCCCTAGGAGCCCCACCACCACCACCCCCACCCCCACCTCCTCCTCCGCCGCCGCCACCAAAACCTCCTCTCCCACTCCTGGGAAACTCCACCCGAAGACGATAACCATCATAATCATATCCATCACGGGCATAAACAGCGTCTTCTGCATCTCTAAATGAAACAGAACAGAAAGCATGTAAATACCAATCTGACATGAAACACCAGTCAGTGTGGCTAGAGGTCGCACTGAGTTAAACTACAAATAGAAACTAACATTACTAATTAGTAATGCAAAATTGCCTCGAAAACAGAAATGGTCTGTACTAAAGTTGCGTGTAGCAAGAATTCACTGAAACCAAAGTAGCCAACATTTGTAGTAAAAAAAAAAAATAATAAAGAGTGGTCCTAAAACAAAACCGCGTTTTGGTTTTAGGACAGCTTTGTTAAGTTTTGATCCATTAATTTGCACATCCAAGCCTAAGGCAGGCACTAAAACCTAATAAAGCTAGATTATTTTAACTTAAAACTAAAATTTTACACATTAAACAAACATTGTCAAAAACCACTAAGTTGCAAAGCATGCACTCATTGACTAAAACATTGTTTATAACAAACGAAGCTCTGGAAACATGGTGAGCACGGCTAAGCTAATTAACGTTAGCAGGATATCACTGAAAGCAAAACTAAAAAGCTTACAAAAATAAAAATAAATGCTCACTAGCGCATTTATATAGATAGACAGATATTAAACCATCGTTTTCAGGTATTTTTTGTTTTACATAAATAACTTAAAGAAGTGAAACCCGCAATGTTGAAACAAACGGACTAACGTTACGTTAGCCTTTAAGCTAAAGGTTCAAATATACCCACCTTGGGTCTTCAAACTCGACAAAGGCGAATGGAGGTCCGCCTCGTCGGTTTTTCAGATCTATGTCTCGAATGGCTCCGTACTTATAAAACACATCTTCGACATCTTTCGTGCGGATATCAGGGGGCAGATTCCCGACATAGATGCGGCAGTCGTTGTTTCCAGCAGGGCCGCGGATCACACCACCAGACATCTCTGCACTGAAATACCTTTACCTTCCTGCTGGGCAGACAAATAAACGGCACTTTTTGAGTCTGATATATAATAGTCGCTTTTTAACTTGCGAAATACGTTAAACAAACCGCAACACCAGTTAGATACAAAACAAAGAGACTTACTATTGTTTGAAGCGCCCCTTGCACGCGTACAACGAAAGCGTGTTTCCGCTGGAGAAGCGCGGGTCGCTTCCTCTTCAAGCGCGCTTTACACACAGCGGATGAATATGGGAGAACAGGCTGAGGGGCGAGTAATAGAGCAGCTACATCCGCGACGCTACATAGTGCGGATAGTGACATCTAAAACAATAAAAATATTTTATATGGGAGGGTATTTAGTATGAATAAGGAGCGAAAAGGTATGTCCAGCTTTTATTATATACCGAAGCGCCTACTTGTTTGATCATCTTGTAAAGTCAACACTCTACTTATTGTTTGCACCTGCTGCTGAGGTCAACTAGATTACCAATTGACACACATGAAGACAAAGTTGAAAAAAACAATACACCATTTACAATTATTCGTATACCTTGCCATTTTAGACATATTTCATTATTCAAATATATAATAGTAGCAATAGCATTTATAGTATAGCCTAATTTACATGCAAATGTATCCTACTAGTGTGTTATCAAAGATTGTAGTCCAGACACATCTTCTATCTTCACAATTTTATTTCAGCTTGTTCAGTTTGTATTCAGGTTGTCAGTAATTTAGTTTCACTTTTGTTTTGTCAATAATGCATCAAGCCGGACATTCAGAATCATCAAATAGGCTACTCATAAACCTGTAACCCATGCTGTTATTATTCATCAGAACAAAGGCTTTATTAAAGCTTTAGATGATGAAAGGGATCTACAGAAGCATATAGATCTTTGTTATATCTATGCTAAGAAACTCTTAAATGTTGACAATAAGTGATAAGGATCAACATAACACTGTAACTTTATTAATACTCCATTACTTTCCTAAAGAATTATCTTGGCAACAAAAGCTATAATTTTACAATGTTTTTTTAAGACAAGCAGAGAACACCATAAAATTTCACATCCTCAAAAACGTGCTTAGCCATCGCTTTCATGTGCTGTTTTACTGTATAGCAACATCACATTTAGGAGTAAATAATTATGTTTGAGTGTTTTATATGGAGGTGGCAGTGAAATCTGCTAGATTTCAGCTAATGGATGACGGGAATCAGCAGCATTTCAATACGCATAGCTAGAAAGGTAATGAGAAAGACCAGTGGCTCCACTGCTGTCACCAAAAACCGTGTACTTCCCTTGAGAAGCCAGACTGTTGATCTGAGGAGAAAAGAAGTAGAGAAGCAATTAGAAAGAAGATCTATTTAATCTATATCTATCTGTTTGTTTGTCTGTTTGTTTATAGGTTTAGTTGGCATGCCTCTGCTCGTTTGATAAATTCCTCGGTTGCAGCAATTTCATTCTCTCTCTGTCCGCGCCAGGTTTTCAGAGCTGAGGCCTGCAGAGCTCGGCCGAATGAGAAGGTGAGAGCCCAGGGTTTCACAAGTGGACAGTTATTAATGGCATTTAGGTTAATGGAGGCCTCCTCCTCGCTTTGACCTCCTGAGAGAAAGGTCACCCCTGAAAATGCAGGAAGTCTGTATTTATGCAGTGTTCAGACTCGTCACTGAATCTGAAATCAGGTTTAGGGTTTGTAATGTATCCTCACCTGTCACTGCGGGCGGGACAGTACGCCGCAGAGCAGTGACTGTTGCCATTGCAACCTCCTCTGCGCTGTATTTGGTTGGGCAGCTGTGTCCAGGGGTCACCATGTTGGGCTTGAGTAGTGTGCCTTCCAGATACACATGATGATCAAACATGGCTTTGTAGACTTCTGCAAGCACCTGAATAAATGACAATTAATGTGTAAAGCACAAGTTCACTCAAAAACTGAAAATACTCATTTACTTGCTCTCATGTTGTTCCAAAACTGTGTAACTTGATGTCGATTAATTCATCTATGCTCATATGATGTTTTGGACCCCATAAACTTTCATTGTTTATATGAAACAGAAAGTCACACAGGTTTGGAATGAAATGGGGGTGAATAAATAATGACAAATTTCTCATTTATGGGTATATTATGTGTTTAAGAAGTAGAGCATGACCAACCCTCTCTGTAACAAACTGGCAACGCTTCAAATCATGGTCTCCATCAGGTAGGATCTCCGGTTCCACTATGGGTACTATCCCATGCTGCAAGTAAAGTTCAGGACAAGAACTTGAGCATGACAAATCTTCATTTGCACCTCTTATAAATGAATGTAGCAGAATGAACATTTACCTGCTGACAAATACTAGCATAGCGAGCCAGGACTTTAGCATTTTCTTTAATGCACAGGTTTGATGGGGTGGTATCGCTGATTTTCATCACACAACGCCACTTCGCAAAGTCAGCTCCGTCTTTTTTATACTGAGCGCAGCGTTCTGAGAGCCCATCCAGACCTGTTGAGACGGCAGAGCTGTTCAGTTGTGATGATCATTATGTTCTGGGTCAAACTGACCCTAACTGGATTCAAGACAATTCACACAAAATCTCAGTATGGAAAATAAGCTTAAACATGAACACTTTTTAAATATTACGAACAAATAAAAGTTTTTGTTTGCATAATAATTGTGTGTACTGTGTGTATATATATAAATACACACATGCATGTATATATTTTAGAAAATTTTTATGTTTATATATTAAATATATTATATACACAATGGGCCAGTTTCCCGTACAGGGATTAAGACTAGTCCTAGATTAAAATAAATGTTAAGAGCTGTATAAACTGGAAAAG
>JAUCMS010000025.1:6285364-6301824 GCA_032357445.1 Enteromius radiatus
CGCCCCGTGTACGAACATCGTATGCCCGATCGCTTATAAAAGATATAGCACACCATTCCCGAATAGGCCGCACGATTTGACGCCCGTTTCGTGGGTCTAGGACAAGTGGGGTGCGGGACTAGTTACGCGCCGAAAAGCGTACGGAAGAAGAAGAAGAAGAAGAAGAAGAAATGTGAGATAATAATAGTGAGCTTTGCCTTAGGGCAAGCTCCACTAATAACAATAATAATAACCCCCCCAAACACACACATTCTTAAAAATACCCTCTTTTATGTTAACAGAAGAAAGAAACTCAGGTTTGGAACAGCTTGAGTGTGAGTAAAGATAGCAGAATTATCATTTTTGATAATTCGCTTTAATTTACATTTAAAACGGTCATACTTTATTCTAAGGTCCAATTTTATTAACAAACCATTGCTACATAAACTAAAGTGTAACTTTAAAATATGAGTTACATTGCATTAAAACAGCAAAATATAAAATCAAGTAGCATTTTAAGATCGCAGTTAATTAATATGATAGACTATGACGTTATGCCCTGTCCGTGTCAGTAATTTTAAGATAATTGTATAGCAATACACAAATTACAATAGAATTCGTTTCTAGTGTTATATCTATACATATATTTTTCAATAACTATCAGTTTTGTGAATCATAGTGTAATGTGATGTTACAGGCTTGTTTTTGTGTTGTTTAACATCTGCAAATATCAATATCATCTAGTATTTCAACAGTTCTCAAAACAGTAAACACATTTGACTGAATAACACTGAATAACATCTCACGTGTCGATGTAACGTTAACCTGAATTTATTAATTATGAAATTGCCTCATGAAATTGATATGTTAGCCTCTATCTAGTCTCACGAACCTGCAAAGCACAATCAATATTTTTTATCAGACCGACCCGTGTCCACACAGCGTTACTCTAGTCCGGACAAGCTGTGTTATTCATCAGTGCGAGGTGTTAATAATAGAGCAATAAACATATTTACCTTATTTTTACTCCCGTCGCCGCCCATCACACGCCCATCACACTGAATCAACAAGAAATGAACTACACGCGATTTTTCGAAAACAAATCTACTCTCACACAGATTAAAAGTGAATGCTACGTTACTTAAACCAGCTTTGCACACAAAATAAGGCTGTTTCAGCAAGCACATTACCAGTGTGCAAACCTTTACACATGTAAGAGCGCGAGACTCCGCCCCGCCTACTCATTAATATTTACACATAAACAAAGATCACGTTACAACAATGCACTGCATCCACCAGAAACGTCATAATTGATTGATTATGTAACTATCAGACGTGACCTTTTTTTGTCTGCTAAGAGGCTTCTGTGGACCAGTGAAGAATCAATGTAGATTTGTAAAAATGCAATGAAGAATAAAACACACTTAGCTAAAACGTAGTTAGCTATACGTGACAATATTTTATACTCCCATATTATGCACAACTTCATAATTAAATTAATACATTATTTATATGTGACTGTATTATTTTATACTGTTTATAGCATGCTCCTCTTTACACTCATGTCTTAGTTTTAAATAAAAAGGTTACTGAAAAACTATTTTAATTGCTTTAAGAAGTGTTTTTAAAAAATGCATCTACTTTTTTTTCTGACATACTTATGAGGGATTATTGAAGATGTACATATAGTTTGAAAATAACTGAATTTCAAGGCCTCTTTGGGGCTTGCATTTATTTTATTGACAAATATTAATGTACATGCTTGATGACATTTAATACCTCCCATAATTTGTACAAAGATAAATACTAGGCCCATTGCCTTATACAGTGGGGCGGGGAGGACCTAAATAGCGCTCATTTTTAAACATTCAAGCTCAAATAACATTGTTCACTTTTGAAGCTGACAAGCAAAAATCAGCAGCATCTCAGACATGACACAGAAGATAACCACAGATACAAAAATATCAGAAAATACTTTGTGTAAAAAGTGCCATAGTGTTAAAATTACAAAGCATTAATCAGACAGGCTGCAAAAATGGCATAAAACAAGATGCTTCCCATGATGTCCAACTGCTCCACACGCAGAAGATCCTCAGTCCATTTGCTTTTGTATTGCACTCTGTAGTTAGTACAGTAAAACAGTGGTCAGCTAACTAATATCAACCTTTTTTTTTTTGTGCTTTTTCACTAATTGTGTGATAATATGGGTTTTAAGTATATGTGAATTTCAGATTCTTTCCATTCTGGCCTACTAGAATCTCCTGATCCAGCAGGAGATGTGTCACAAAGCTCCAAACACACAGTATAGATGAACCGTTGAATTGTAGGACACTGTCTTAAGCTGTGAGGAAGTTATCTTACTTAAAGGGATAGTTCACCCAAAAACGATAATTTGTCATTAAGCATTCACACCTCATGTCAGAACACAAATTAAGATATTTTTTATGAATTCGGAGAGTTCTCTGACATCAGTGGGTCAACCATAATTTTACGAAGCAACAATGGTCGGAGAGCTCTCAGATTTCATCATAAATATCTTTATTTGTGTTGCGAGATGAATGAAGGTCAGGTTTGGAGTGACATGAGAGAGAGTAACTAATAATAGAACTTTAATTTTTGCATGAACTGTCCCTTTAATAAATTATTTAATGCTGTATGTAGTTAATTTAAATATACTGAAATGATATGGCACAACAGGAGCACATAGAAACAATGTTAGGTGTACAGCACTCATATTAGACAGTAGAATGACAATCCCTTCTTCCATAGCAGGACCAGCACCTGCAGTCATGGTTTGACCGTGGTGCTGGTTCCTGTGTCCACTCCCAGCGCGGACGTTTAAAGGCACCACTGGTGAAGAGGAGAGAGACCTCGGACTGGGTTTGGTTATCATCGTTCATCCATTCTCCCGCAGACTGGGACTTGGTGAAAAACAGCAGCGCTTCTTCAAGTCCAGCATCTCTGAGGAGGAGCTTCACTTCCGGCGACTGAAGATGCTCTTTTTGCTGGAGCTCTTGTCGGCAGTGCTGAAGCCGATCAGAAGTCTTGCTTTCTCGTCCTCCACCTGCTGCTGAAGGCTGCTGTCCATTTTCCCCTCGGTTGCTTTACCTCGAGACTCTGAGCCTGAGGCGGGTTTCAACCGCAGCTTCTCCTTTATCATCTATTTAATTGGGACAAAGGTTTAATAAAATGTGAACAGAGGCCTACTACATTCTTAGAAAACTACATGTAGTTTAAAGTTGAGTTTGGGACTGAGGGATTTGCGAGTGATTACCTGAGCGACCAAAGCTTTACGACTGTCTCTCTTGACAGCCATAGCAAAATCCAGCCAGGTCCAGGTGTTGTTATGATACTCCAGACAGGGCAGAACCAGGTTCAGATCCTTCCAGTCTACACTGCTCTTCTCTCCCTACAGACACATCCCAAGAGAAATGCATACAGTAACACCAGGACATGCAATGAATCGCATATTAACTACGTATATTTGCAAAGACTTTGCTGTGGAGGTAAAACTTATCAACATTACAATGACTTTAACGTTCTTCTTACTTTTAGGCTTTCTAAAAGGTTTATATATATATATATATATATATATATATATAAAAACTCAGATCTCTGAAATGGTTTGATTTGCTAATGTGTTTTCTTTAAAACATGATGAATAGATTAATAAATATTACTTTTATTTGTTTATTTAGTGAATAATAAAATAGCTTTACTGTATTTTTAAATAACTTATCAAATTATTTTTAATCCAATGACAACCCTAATATATACAGTATCTCACAAAAGTGAGTACACCCCTGACATTTTGGTAGATATTTTATTATATCTTTTCAAGGGACAACGCTAAAGATACGAAACTCTGCTAGACTGTAAAGTAATCAGTGTACTGCTTGTATAATGGTGTAAAGTTGATGTCCCCTCAAAATAACTCAACACAGCCATTAATGTCTGAACTTCTGGCAACAAAAGTGAGGGGTATACTCACTTTTGTGAGATACTGTATATATATATATATATATATATATATATATATTCAGTGATTTTTTTTTATATAATTAAGTTACGTGTCAATTAATTAAATTACTTGCAAAATAAATGTAAAGATTATTTAAAGCTTTTTGTGTGTTAAATGAGAAAGTATCAAGTAGACATTACAAATTGTAGTTTTAGAAAGAAATAGGCAGTGAAGGCATGCTAATACTGGTGTTATCCTTACAATTATATTATATTTATAATACACATTTATATGTGCATTAAAATGGTCAAAAGTAACAATAAGTGCATTTATTGTTTTTTTTTTCCATTTCATTTGTCATTTTTTCAGAAGTTGCATTTCACAAAAATGTATAAATTCTTTTAAACTTTCTATTCAAAGAATAATGAAAAATAAAATTGCATATGTTTTAACAAAAATATAATCCAGCACAACTGTTTTAAACCTTTAAGATATGTTTTTAGAACAACATATATCTATTTCTGATGGATCATGTGAAATTTACTAACAGCTGAAAATAAATAAAGAATAAATTATATTTGTTTTATTATATTCAAACATTATTTTAAATAATAATGATATTTCACATTATTGCTCTTTTTACTGGAATTTTAAGCCTTTAAGTCAGGACCAACCTTATAACTGACGCAGAGAGGAACCTGAGGAATCTTGATGTAGATAAAAGAATTATTCATGGCTGCTCTTTCTTTCATCTTATCAATGTCATCAACTGGATGCTGGGTGGGGAAGACATTTAGGTCAAAAAAACTTTGCTACATTCAATTAATGACAATAAAAAGGCAATAAATATAATAAGTTGCCTAGACACTGTAATTGTAATAATACAATACCTCAGGTGGTTTGCGAAATGACCTCCTGACACCAGCGGTTCGATTTAACCCTTGCGCCACCCCTTTCCCGGGTCCAAGCCCTCCTATGGAGTCTTCAGAGAGCTGCCTGGGTTTCACAACACCTGTAATTTAAGAAGAAAACAAGGCTTAGACACTCAGCAACACACATGAAAGTAACCCTGAAGCCATACCAGACACAAAACCCTCCAATGTCAAAGCTTTTAATAGCTCAGGATGGGCCATCAATGTGACCTAGCATCAGCAGACAGCAATCTAATACTCTCACTGGAGCACAAAGGAGAAAAAAGAAATGGAGAAAAAAAATCAATGTAAACTGATATTGATCAGGATGGGCTGCACTATGGATGTCAGTACAACGAGTTCAAAGAGTGGTTAAATCAGGAACGTAGAGACCAATCTGGATTTCTAGAGGATCTGGATTATTTTCACTTCTTGTACTCAATGAATTTTTATTCTATTTATGAATTATTTGCATTTGATGTGATTGTGAACGCCATGATCATGACAGGAAACAAAATTTCACAAACCTGTAGTAACCAATCTAAACTTGTCTTCCTCATCTCCAACTTCCTCTTCCTCCACATTTCTTCCGGGGAAGAAAAATCCCATCATCCTCTTGAAGAACTGGTACATGAGCTGAATGGTGAGTGGTACCACATTTACCTACAAATAAAAACAGGAAGAAGAGGACAGCTGTATGTGTGAATAGAATCCTTCAGTGTTATGATGTAAACAAGAATGGATTTCATGATAGTCACCTCAAAGTGCTCTTTGACAGAAATCCCTCCCACGGGGGGGCGGACCTTACTGAAGATACGGAGGGCGAGCTGGCGTCCTGATTGGCAGGGGCTCTGAGGCCGCAAAACCACCTACAACACAAAACATCAGCACAGTTTCACCCAACTGACTGAAGCACTTGTGTTTGTTTAGATGCAAACTACAAAACAGGAAAACATACATTGCTGTCTGCTGGTCAAAGCTAACCGAAAATGATTGGGCAAATGTAAAAAATTATAATTAAAGAGAGACAAAAAACGTAAAAGTGGAAGGCAATGCGACTAGCCAGCGATATCAAACTAAAAGTGAGAATGCAGGTGAATTTTGTCTAAACAGGAACATAAACTTTCTGAGCAGGCATATGTCTGAATGAGGTCTTGACTAACAAACATAGAATTTTACCCACTCCATATACATACCCGTACATGCTGCACAGGAGAAACCAAGAGTTATAGAATTAACAAATAGTAACGATGTGCAAAAAACTAAAATGTTCACAATTAACTAGTTGCGGGTTGTCTGAATGACTAGTCCTGTGTAATTAGACTTGTTTAGGGTCATGCTCACAAGAAAGAATTAAAACCATAATCTCAATACCATTTACGATTACATTTACCATGGATGAAAATATTGGAGTTAAAATGCTCAACAATAAACCAACTAGATGACGCCTAACTACTCAACTAGTTGGTTGGTTGTTCATGTTCCTTGAACTGTCTAGATGACTTCTAACTAACTACTAATTAGTTGGCTGCTGGGTACTGGACGTGAAACTAGAATTTCATAGCTAAAATATTAATTGACACCTGATTAATTGACTAGTTGTTTGTTGGATACCTTAGTGACCGTAATTGGTGAAAACTGACAAGATGGTTAACTGGTTGGCAAACCAGAATATAGGTAATATGTTACCTTAAATATTACAGTTAAAATGAAAACTACTAATTTAGTTGACCCCTAATCCACCATGAAGGGACAGCACAATTTACAAGTCAACTAGTTGTCAAACTAGAATACAGTTAACGTGTTACATTAAAAAGGCTACTACTCCTTTAGTTTACCCCGAACTGATTGATTATTTGGTTGTTAGTCAAATTAGTAAACTAGGTGACCGTCAAGAAACTAGATTGTTGATAAATCTACTGGTTGTCTAGACTAGAAACTAGAAATGCTGTCAACATGTAAAAATAACATTTAAAATACTAACCATTTGTCTATTTTTGTATATTATGTTTATTGTAGTAAGTTCAATTGTCTAGCTGAACTAGACCCAATTGTTTGTTGGACAATTAGTTAACAATTAGTTGTTGGTCCTTTACCCACTCTACACAAACTAAACCAGCCCCTATACAGGCTTCAGTTCAGACGTTTAAATGTGTAAACAACAACACAACGACATTTGCAGAACTTGGAGATCAATAACAGCAAATTTTCAATGACGCATCTCAAATGTCACACGGTTTTGTTATTTCCCCGACTTGGACATCCAGTGTGAATCATTAAGCAGCAGTACCTTGTACGCAGCATTGGGAAGCAGGTTATTCATGGTGAACCAGCCCAGTTCCAGGAGATGTTCTGCTGTGTCATCAGACTTATTCAACTGTGGAAGAGAACATCATAGCATGGTCATATACACAGTAGCTAACGTTTTATCAATGATTAGTAAAAAACATTCAGCAACTTAAACCAAAACATCTGTCCTTGCACACACACCTTGCTGTACATGAACCTCTGCAGTTCAAGCTCAGCTATACCCAGCTGTCCATCTTCTTCTGTGAGACACCAGCGTGCCTGAGCAAAGTAGAACTCAGTACGACGCACAACGCTAACGTCTTCTGGGGGTTTCCGCAGCTCCAGTTTGTTTGCTCTTTGCAGCTGGAAGTCCTTAAAACACCTGAGAGAAGGCAAATAACTTTTATATATACAACCATTTTTAACTAATTTTGGCAATGAACGATCAACTGCTAGACCTATGCTAGTGACCAACCGGATGAGGATGTTGAGCTCCTCACTCTTCATCTGCATGTCCGTCTTCTCTTGGTTGAGCTGATTCTGCAGGCGCAAGTTGATATCTGACAGCTCGTCTCCTCTGAACTCTTCTGACTGGGACTGTATAAGTTAGTTAAAAGGTCATTATTAAGGAACCTGAAAGTTGTTTGCAGAACATATAAAAAGCTATATGGTTCAGGTGAACTAAACTAACCTAACCGCAAATGTGCACTAACCCTCATATTGGAGTAGATCTGTTTCTCCAGGCAACGGATTTGAGCCAAATGCTGGCGAACTGCTTCCTGAAGGTGCAAGATACTGCTACGCTGCTCCTCAGGGTTGCTGGAGATCTCCAGCTGGAAACGCACACGCTGCTTCCTCTCACTGTGCTCCTAAACAAAGCAAAAGATCTGGCTGATCAGCAGGAATTCATTCTAAAACAGACCAATTACAATACGTTCAAACCTTGCGCCGGGGCTCCACGTGGAGCAGCAGGTTATTGACTATGTCCAGGATCATGGAGTACTGTACTGGATTGGTGGAGATCTCTAGGTCATTGTGGATGAGGGTGAAAGTGTCGACGGCACCTGATATGACCAGAACAAAACAATAATCTCTCTCTGACAGAACAACTACCAGTTTCATAAGTAAGTTCCTGTTTTGCTTGTGGTTGCATACCAGCTTGTTTCTTTAAAAGGTCCTCCTTCTCATGACGGTCACGGATCTCTGGTGGTTTGATAGAGGTGGCCAGTTCAGGGTCGATGTCGTGACTGTACCCGATATAGTACATGCGACAGCTACAGCGAGAGATTATACGCTGGACCTGCTGGGTCTCCTGCACTTGGGATGGTTGGTTCCAATCTAAATCAGAGCAAGAAGAAACAGGCTAGATAGTAGACTGTGGCTATTGATTGGACATGCAAAAGTTCATGCCACAATGCTACAAGGATGAGAAATCGTAACACTCAATGGCCTTGTCCCAAATGGAAGCAGAAGCCCTCATGTTCTTCCCAGTTTTATGCTTTTTTTTGGCAAACTTTTAATGCTTATATGTAGCATGTCATGTGGTAGGAAAAAAGTTTACACACTATGGTTCCAATACGCCACTTTGAAACTGTATTTTTTTTTGTAATATACTTCAGAAATGTGGCTTTTTGTCAATGACTGTCCTACTAACTACAGAAATCAACACTGAGTAACAGTTCACTACCAGTTACAAAAGACATGGTAGCTGTAGTTTCGCCTCCCATGGTTTTAAACAAATTTGAAAATGGTCTAATGTGCAGCCAGCTTTAACAGACATGGTCAAGAAGTGGTCTTTGTAAGTCTGCAAATGGATGTGCCACTGGCATTACCAAGATGTGTGTTGAAGGGACTTTTGATTTAAAGCAGGGGTGCCAAACTCCAAAGAATTGTATTCTCCAGGATTATTTGGAAACTACAGGTATGTGTACTGGAGCAAACTCAAATTTACAAGACTGTGACCCTCCAGGAGAGTTTGGCACCCCTGCTTTAAAGGGTCTTTGGATGTCCTGAGCACTTTTAAGCTGCTATGCATTGCAATGTGGCACATCCAATGAACTAAATGCTGTTATAAACTGGAGAGTTAAAATGGCACACCTGTGGTGGTGCTGACCATGCCTCCGACAGCCTGGCCACTCTCCATCAGCTCCTGTACTGAGTCCAGGTTCCTCTGCCTGTGTTCCTCAATGTTCTTCACCTGTAGGTCCACAAAATGAGAAGTGATTGCTACATGCAATGTTACATTGGTTGTAAATGCAAGATAACTGTATTTCTGAGCCCACCTCCAGCCACAGCTGCCAGTCCTCCTGTTCAGAGGGGTTTTGCTCCATGGTGGCAAAGTACTGCATACCATCCAGCAGGCACGTCCAAGTAGTCTTCTGCTTGAGTGTGTCGTTGTACCAAGCAGGATGGTGTTCACATTGCAGTAGTTGTGCTTTGGCAGCAGACACCAACACACATCCAGCAGTCTCAGTGCCTCGCAGCATCATCTGAACACCATGAACATGGGAAGATGTTTAGGTGGGCTAAATCAGTACCTTGCATTATGGGTTACTGCTCTTAAAGCGAAATTCATACCTGACCGTTGACAAGTTCTATGAACCAGTTGCGGTTGTAAACGTCATCCGTCTGGCACGCGGCAATTCCACAGAGCTGGTCGCTCACTCCTGCATCCTCTTCAGAGAAGACCACAAACTTATCAGTCTCCTCGATAAGCTTCTGTAGCATTGACGTTCCTATAAATGACAAAAACACATCAACTGGAGAAAAAAAAAACTTGGTATACTGAAGACTATGGAAGCCTGTTTTTCGCCAAAGAATAAATTAAAAAGGTAACTGTAACTTTTTATCTCACAAATCTTACTTTTTTTCTCGCAATTGCAAGTTTACATCTCACAATTTTTACTTTTTTTAGACTTTAGAACTCAAACTTTATACAGTGTCTCACAATTGTGAGTTCATTTCTCAATTGCGAGACACTGCATTAAGTCTGAATTGCTCAAAATAAACTCACAATTAAAGTCAGAATTATGGGATATAAACATGCTATTCTGAGAAATATACTCACAACTGCTAGATATAAAGTCAGAGTTGCTTGAAATAAACTCGAACAGTATATAATTTTTTTTAAGATTGGACTTTTAACTTGTAATTGTGAGTTTATATGTCAGAATTGCAAGATACAAGATATCGCAATTCCAAAAAATAAAGTCAGAATTGCCACTTTATATAACAATTCTGACTTTACAACCTGCAATCATGAGTTTATATTACACAATTTTTTCTCACAATTGGCAAAAAAAAAAAAATAAATAAATAAATA
Organism: Enteromius radiatus; assembly: GCA_032357445.1. Classification (NCBI taxonomy): domain Eukaryota; kingdom Metazoa; phylum Chordata; class Actinopteri; order Cypriniformes; family Cyprinidae; genus Enteromius; species Enteromius radiatus. The sequence goes on from JAUCMS010000025.1 coordinate 6,295,827, forward strand.
AAACAAAACTGGCAAATAAGCTACAAAAAAAAAAGATGTTTTTTAAGGCGTCACAAAAAAGCCTACCTTCATTCTGACTCTTCTCTGGGCGAGTGGTTGTGGTGATGACTGGTGTAGCAGGAGCTGTGTTGGAGGAGTAGCTGGACATGGTGCGCTTCAGCTTTTTCATCTGCACCTGGGTGTCAATCCGCAGACCCTTCAGAGCCTCGGTGGAGAGGTTTCTCTTGAGCACAGCTGCTTTCTTATAGCCGTCATACAAACCAAAGGCAATATTTCGGTTGGTGGTGGTCCAAGAAGCCCTCAGATCCACCAAACACAACTTGTGCGTGTAGGAAGCATTGCTTTCATCTTTTGAGTTTACCTCCTGAGACAATTTAAGCAGAGACATTGTTGGTTTGTCATTAATTTTATATTAAATAATGTACAGAAAAATCATATTTCATATTTTGTAGATATATCATCAGTTGCAGTGATTAATGCAGTTTGTCATTAATGTAGATTAATGACTAATGCAGTTTGAGTGTCTTACCTCCTCTATGCGGTTGCTCTGTCTTTGGTAGCTGAGTGAGGACAGGCTGAGCAGATGCGTCTTCTTCACCTGGGCATTGATCTGGTGATCGGCTGTCTCGTCCCATGTGGAAGCCATGAGGTGCACAGTGACCAAAGACAACTCGCTCACCATCTGAGTAACATTCCACTCAGAGATCAGTCGCCTCATCACAGTTCCAGCTGTAAAACATGCATTGATCACTTCAGCAGAACATTTTAATAGCATTTCAAGTGACTGAGACTGTTTGCTCTCTCACCTTGTGGGATGAGCCTCTGTGCTCCTCTAGTGAAGACATGACCTTTACTGCACTCCACTTGAATGCCCCTCTGCTGAGCAAATGATGCCCAGTAATGGACCTGCACAGGAACAATAATTCATCACAATCACAAATAAATCTTTCCAATATGACTTTTCCAATATCCTTTGAATGATAAGAACATACTATTGTATAAAGACAAATGATCTATATAGATACACAAGCTTATAAAGTTATGTTATATTTTATTTCATTATAAAAGTGTGAAGAAGCAGGTGTGTCACCTGTAGCTTTGGAAAAGATGCTGTATAGGACATTTGTTTGTAGTGCTGGCCAAGCTTCCTACGGATGGGTCTGAGGCTATGGAAGAGCTTGCCTCTGCAGATGGGCCGGGACACGCTGGTCCACGTGGCCCAGAAATTCTGCATCCAGCGTAGGGTGCTGCTATAGAGGAGGATTCTGGGTTGACTGGGCTCTGAGAGAAAACACAAACCTTTAAAACCACATCTGAAATTACTTGTGACCCATTTTTATCAGCATAGGCTATATTTCTAACCTTTGCCACAGTGCTGGTCGAGGTCCATGGTGATGGAGAGATTGAGGTTTTCAGAGCGGAAGGCCCTGTAGGAGTCATGAGGCTGGCCTGAGGTGACATCTGCAACATTTTCCACAGCACAGAGCATTACAGCATGGTGGTCATGTGGATTTCCATGGCATAACCACTGGAGGTCAAGGATCATACAAAGGCTTGGGAGGTGCAGGAAGCAGATATCGTCATACCTGTTTATAAACAGACCAGACAGATCTAAATAAAATCAAATTCAAATCAAAATATCAGGTTGTTATGCAATGCAATTACTAGTCACATACTTGGAAGCTGTCCTAACATTGACATCCAGGTCACCCTTAAAGACAAACTGCCCAGGATTCCAATCAAAGTTCAGCTTCATCCACTCCCAGTGCAGGTTCTCCGTGGTGTTGTAAGGGTCCTATATTATTGTATAACATTATAGATTTACACTAGCTATTTAATGTGTTAGTTCACCCCAAAATGACAATTCTGTCATTACTTACTCACCCTCATGTTGTTCCATACCTATAAGACCTTCATTAATTTTTTAATCATCTTTGCACAAAAAAGTATTCTCATAGCGTTGCAAAACTGAAGTTTAGCTACTGTTTTACCGATGTATTTACTATTTTTCTGGACCTGGAATATTTCAGTTGAGTTGCTATCTATAGAGGGTCAGATAGCTCTCAGATTTTATAAAAAATATCTTAACTTGCGTTCCGAAGATGAACCTGAATATTTTGGAACAACATGAGGGTGAGCGATTAATGACAGAATTTTCTTTATGAGGTGAACAAACTCTAAAAATACAAGAGGTTTTTAGCAAGAAGCCCGGGTGTGCTTGTTAGTACCTCAGTAGCGAGCTGATGTAGGTTGGCCTGTTCGATGTCCATCACCCAACGGCCATGCAAAAGAAGTCTGCTTTTATCCCACCAGGTTAGAAGGGGGGACGGGTCAGCTGTGGGTTTGGTCAGTAAATCAACAGCCTGGCCGATCAGAGTCCAAGCAGGATCCCAGCACGGCCCCCACACAATGGTGTAGTGGGAAATATTCGCTATACAAACAATTAGACCAGTTGAGTCACATTGATGCAATATCACGTTATACAGACTCAAAAATCAAGAGTGACTCACAGTGGACATCGTAGTAGAACTTCAGTGGTGGCATATTCCTGTAAACGGTCACATCACCCCATGGCTGTCCGAGTTGTACCACTTGTTTGCGCTTTGCTCTCAGCTGCCCGTCCTGCTCGGTGCCCATCAGGCGTCCCGACAGGGACCAGTCTCTGATCTCAAACAGGTAACGAGGATAGTCCCGTATTCGCACTGAAACACACAGGAAACATGAATGAAAGTCATCATGGACTCTTATATGTGACTAAAAACAGTTCTTGTAATACTAAGCAAAAACACTTAAAATTGACTAATTAATTGATATTAGCATGTTGCAATGCTAAAAACTCAATATTCTGACAAAAAAAATGAACAATTTTCAGTACTGAAATTAACTACTAATTGGCATATCTTTTGTACATTACATATAAAACAAAAAATAGAAATAATATAATTCAAAACAAAAATAAAAGCAAATAAAACATAACTAAAAGCAAAACAAAATAAATAAATGCTGAAATGTCATTACAAAAAATAAATTCAAGACTGAAATAAATTAAAATTACTTACAAATATTAAAAAACTAGTAAGAGACTAGTAATGAAATTATTAAAAATAAACTCAAATTAAAACAAAAGTAAAAGCTTACTCAAATATTAATAATAAATTATAATGGTATATTAATCATACTAAAATAACACTACTGGCTTGTAGCAACATATTTTGGGCTCACATTCTCTACTAAGAACAAACTACGATGCCTTATGATTTTTGTATTGCAAAAACAAGACTTCATAAGGCTGCATTAGCATAACCTGTTAACTTAAAGTGACATTACTGTGTTTGGAATGTGTCTCAGATTACTGATAGTAGAAATTTACTAACAAACAAAACAAACATTACTCATTGGATTAAAGTGCCCCTATTTATGCATTTATGAAAATGACCTTTCATGGGGTGTGTAACACAGCTCTAAGTGAATGAAAACATCCTGCAAAGTTTTAAATCTGAAAGTGCACCATGTATAAAGTATTTTTTTTCTCAAAGGAAAGAGTTGACTCTGGATCATTAAAATGATTTGTTTTTAAAATGAATCCCAAGCTTTTTGATAATGAGGTCAATCACCGCAGATTACCATCACGCAAAGAAGGGTTTTTTGTAAAACATTAATCATTGAGCAAATTGTTTGGGGGTTGTTGTGCAAGTAAGGTAAAAACATATGTATATTATAAGACAATCAAAGTGTTTTTTGACCTTGTATGCAGTAAGCCGCTTGTTGGGGACCAAAATATGAACCTTTCATTACTCATAATAGGGGTACTTTAAGGTAGAAGTGCCCAATCATTAACGAAGAGGGTCACTGTCCTGTAGTTTAGCCACAACCCCAAAAAAACACACCTAAAATCAGCTAATCAAAGTCTTACAGATTACTAGAAACATCCTTTATATTTAAACATTTCTCCTTATATTGCATTTATAAGGTATCAATTTTATCAGTTTGTGCATTCCATGGGAACCAAACCCATGACCTTGGCATCGCTGTCAAAGCTAAAGTAAAGGTGTGTTGTGGCAATTTGGAGCTAACCTCTGCAGGACATTGGACATCCCTGTATTTAAGTACACTTGACTTACCCAGAAAAGCAGTTAGCTTGAATTTAAAAGCACGGCACCACTGGATCACCAGCTGCAGGCCGTCTCTAGGGAAGGGGCTGATGCCATCGATGTCCCGCAGCTGCTCTCGGATCCGCTCGGGCCCGTGCAAAGACTGATCCGCAAGCGCCACCAGCTCCAACTCTGACACCGTCCAGGTAAGCAGGGACTTGCGCATGGGTGTGTTAGCGTACAGCCGCTTAGAGCGTTGAATGTAGATCTCGATGTGTTTGCGCTCAAGGGAGGTGTAGAGCTCCTCGATCTTACGGGCCGGCAGGAGCTCACCATGCTGCTTGCGTAGGTCGGCCACTTTCTTGTCCAGCAGCTGCAGGCGCTTGGCGCTTTCCTTGCTTTCGTCCTTCATTAATTCATAATTGTCGCGTAGTTTGATCTCAAAGACATCGTCCAGGAACACGAAGGAGAACTGGTTAATGCGGACCAGCAGGTCCGGAGGAAGGCAACAAGATTCTGTTGATGGGGTGGAACTGCTGTGTAGCGTCTTCAGCCACTTCTGCACGCTGATGGCCTTATCGAAAGTGTCGGAGAAGTTGTACTGGTAAGGAAACTCAATGGCCAGGTTGGGTGCAGTGAAGAGCCAGGTGCGATTGCGAGATGTCTGAAGGAAAGGGAATTGAGATCTATGCTGCTGCATCACATCAAGCTCATTCAGCATCTGCACCTCGGCTCCAGAAAAGGAAAAGATGTCGTTGCCGTCAAAGTTGAACACCAAATGAGGAGTCTTCATCAGCACGGCTCCGGGTCGTTTGGAGAGCGACAGTGCTTCTGCACTGAAGGTAATGAAGTTTGTCTCGGCAACATGGGCGGTGAGCCGCGTACTTGCTAACTCTACACAAACTAACATGCCTGATGAAGAGGCTGCAGGCTCATTTCCATCTTTCTGTCCTGGCTGCAGAGATTCAGACAGTGCCTTCCAATAGCTTTGGCTCTCTGTGACATGTTGATACAAAAACATGTGATCCGAAGGGGTCCACTGCACCGTTAAAGCATTTTCACTCCGCACCTGATCAGACGAAGATGGGAGGAAATGGAATAAAGATGTGGTTAAAGTTGGCATGAAATGGATACTATGGTCATGTTTTCTTCTCTATTGTAATGTATATTTACGTAAAACGATTAACGAAAAATGCAGGGCGGGGAATTATTCTGTTCATTATGCATTGATTGGAACATTAATGTTTGCTAATTGTTGTGACCTCATGAGTGACAGGTTGATGATATTTTCCCTTGTGCTAATGCACGTCATCAGAGAAAAAAATATCACAACCAGAAGAGACAAAGTAATTTTTTTGATAATTTATGAGGGCACTTAAATTTTAAAGGAATAATGTAATCATGTTTGCAAAACACTGGTTTAAAATGTACTGTTGTGGTCAAAATTGTCTAAAAAATCATAGTCATTGTTGGAAAGGGTTCAAATATGCAAAACATGCTGCAAAACCAAAGAATCTGGGGGATTTTAAATTTTCTAAAAAAAATAAATAAAAATAAAATAAAAAATTATTTTGCATTTTGTATCATCCCTCTTTTTTAGGTAAAATAATTAACATTTTGCAGACACTGCAAAGTGAATGCAAAATTCTGACCACAACTGTAGGCTATATTCCAAAGCAAATTCTATAACCCAATTAAAATCAAGTGTGCAAAATGTGCAAAGCACAAACGTTTGGATTCATGTAAAATTAAAATGGCACTTTTTGTAAATCATATTTCCCACAACTGCAGGGAACTAAAATACATGGTTACAAAAAGTTAAATTTTTTAAACAACAAATTAAAACTAAATTGTACAAATTAAATAACAGTAACATCTTTACATTACTGAATTAAATTACATTTAAT
>JAUCMS010000025.1:6302130-6312411 GCA_032357445.1 Enteromius radiatus
TAAAATATCTACCAAAATGTGAGGGGTGTACTCACTTTTGTGAGATACTGTATATATATATATATATATATATATATGATTTTTTTCTTGCAAGAATCTATTGAACCGAAAGTCACGATTACAGTACTGATACAAATATGCAAAGGTCAAAAACCCTTCAGATTTTCAGTTTTCAATTTTAACCTAATTTTTGGACCCTGCGAAATTTGTTAAAGGAATTATATATGAAGTGACCAATCACTGCAGTCACTTACAACCACACCTAGTGATCACAGCCTGTAAAAAGTGATCCTAGCTGATGGAAGTGATGTATTACCTCCAGACTGCGGTCACTGATGTGGTAGGAGACAGTAAACGCTGTTAGGGTCAGGATGGGGTTGGGAGTTTGGGCAGCTGGGCAGCAGGGCTCCATACTCTCAGTGAGGGCCTTCACCACAGCCAAAGAAACACCTTGGACAGAAACATTCGAATTCTCCCCCGATCCGTCAGCTACCACTGTGTCCACCCTCACTGAAATAGCCCCTTTAACGCAACACAGAAAAACAAACAAACTAACATGTACTGAGTACTTTTTTGGATACATAGGAGAAAAACAAGAATGTGGTTGTTATTTTAGGGGCTTCTTTGAGTTCTCACCTGCCACATTGGAGAGTGTGAACGTGTTCACATCCTCAAGATTGAGTTTAAACTTAAATAGAGGTGGTAGACGGGTAGGAGGCTTTTCTGGAGTGGAATGCGAGGAAACATTCTCTGCTTTGTCCAGTTTGAGAACAGAAAACAGACGTGACAGACACAGAGTGCAGGTCTCTGACACTTCCAGCTGCAGGCCTTTCAGACTGGATTCCACACAAGCGCTCCCAGAAGGGCTGGAGTTCACCGTCCTTGACTTACTGTAGCTGCCCTGTAGGCGAATTAATTAAAATGGCATAATGTAAAGCCAAATGCCCTTCTTTTTATAATAAATGATAACTTAATACATAAATGCATACTGATCTTACCTGCAGTGTGAGAGAGTCTAGGATAAGGGCTTCCCCCCAGACATGTTTCCCAGCTGGGTGAGGAGCCTGCTGGATATGGGAACCCTGTCCCACACGCCACCAGAAATGATCCAGAGACAGAGAGGCTTTCTCAGTCACAGTCAGACTCTTCACATCATCCTCATCTGAACCCAACAAGTGCTGCAGTTCTGTGAGACACGCCAGATTCAATCACGCATCACAGCAGAGACACTTTTGAACTGCAGTGTTCAATCAATTTTATTTTACCAGAAACTGAACTTTATTCATTTTGAAAAGACATTTAGTTATGGTGGTTCCATTCAGTGTTGACATTATTAACTAAATCAATTAACCTAGTTTTTGTGTAACTGAAATAAAGTTTAAATTAAGTAAATGATAAATATAAGAATATTTATTTTTGAAAAATTCAATGAAATGTTGGCTTGGTGACCAAGTAAAAAAATTGCTACAGCCAAAGAACTAAATTATTAAAACTAAACTAAATAAATTAAAGCTAAACAAATATTTAATTAATTTATAAACCTGACAAAAGAAACATAAAATGACCAAAACTAGCCTTTAAACAATTAAAACAAAACAAGATAAATGAATCATTCAAAATATTACAAATACTATAAGGGTATATAAATAATACTACAATACCTCTTCCTGCTTTGACAAAACAAAGTGACATTTTTAGATAATTAAATTATTATGATAACATTTTTATGGCCCACTTTATATCAAGTGGCCATAATTGATATGTACTACAACTACAAATGTAACTACAGAAATTGATTACAGATGTAATTACATGCTAGTATTTTTAAAAATATAATTACAATGTAAAAACATTTATGTATACAATAAGTGCACTGTATCAAATGACTAGTTTAAATGTAAGAATATCTTATTTAATGCCACCTAATATAAAGTGGGACCCAGTTTTATTTATTATAATATTTTACAGCAAGAACATATTTTAATATAGATAATATTAACAACATAAAGTATTCCAAATTGTATATATTTAATAATAAAAGGTGCTAATTTTATATCAATGTAATAAAAAAAATAATGCCACATTCAACATTTGAAATTATGCTTTTTAAAATATCTATCCTCATGAAAACATCCATAAGGCTAGGCTACAGAATCACAATGTAAAAATAAGTTCTCATTCATCTCTAACTGGTAGAGAACAAAACCTTCTGTTATTTATAGTAATTCCTATCTCGTCTGAATGGGTTGTTCAACTGTCTATTGTTTTTAGCAGCATTGAATAGCCATGCTTCTCTATTTACCAGTGTTGGCTGAGATGAAGCCCAGGGCAAAGGGTGGCGTATCTCCCAACTGCACGGACACATTGACATTAGAAACGGAGGAGGTTATCATCACGGGAGCGTCCAGCTGAGGGAAACGCCTGGGAGACAAAAGGACACTTATGAGACAACAATAAACAAGACCTCCATTACCGTCTAATCTGGAACGCTCAGAAAGCAAGTGGCCGATTAATACCTTTTTTTACGAGTGTTTTTTTTGTGCGAGAGCTGGTCCCATGACAACATGTCCAGCCAATGGGAGAACTCTTGATGACGGTAGTGGATGATACAAGTGTTGATGGTGACCGTGCTAGAGATGTCAACTGATGTCACCTTAAGAGAAAGCCAGAAACAAATAATGAATAACAAAACAAACATGAAGCTGCAAAGCATACATCAAAGAAATATTTTTATTTGCATAGAGAAATCATAAACTGAGCAAAACAACTCACCTGAAGTATCGTTCTTAGTGTGTTTAGACAAATAATTCTCTGTCGACTTTGTGACAGTAAAAGACCATCTGAAAAACACCCAGTACCCACAATACATAGCTTTAAGTGAGTGTTCAGATTCTTATCTCGAAGTAAAATATTGAGTGTGTTAGTGTGTATTTTACCCTCGAGCAGAAGCTCCAGGCGGCTCTGTGGGAAACTGAGCTCAGGGGTAAAACTCTTCAGAGGAAGCTGATCATCGTCACGATCATAACCCAGCTTCAGAGATTTTAAAGTCCAGTTCAGATGTCTGCGAAACAAACATAGTTTGTAAAATAACACTGAAGATCAATCACAGTAACTGTGACATGACTGCTCACCTCTTCTGACTGTGCATGGAAAGTGTGATATTAGTGTTTTCAAAATCCACATTGACCTTCTGTGGAACCAGGTTGTGAAGACGCTCAACTGCTTCAGTTTGGACGTAAGAGTCTTCTTTGTCATCTTAAAGAGGCACAAAAATCAAAAAGCATTTTTATTTACACAAAGGATAATTATTATATTATAGTAATATAAAAATAGTACATGAGTGATACTACAATATTATGACTAAGTGCATAGCTTAAGGTGTGAAGCTTGAATGTCAAACCTGCAGTATGAGCGGCACCGACATGAATGCTGCAGACAGCAGGGGCAGCTCCTGGAGGTTTGGGGAACTGGCTGAGGAACAGGCCCTCATGAAGCTCAGCCAGCAGAGTTCTCACACACAGTCCCAGATGCCCCGGCCTGAGCTCAGGCAGACTCACGTCACCATTCAGGGCCAGACTCAGCGACACCTCAGCCAAACACGTGTCCTGCTAATGAGAGGACAGGCACTTAGTTAACACCTTCTAACCATTTAACCCAAACATTTATGTTTTGTACACAAAACAGTGAATTAACAGCTTAACACATGAATGTTTATTGTACTCACCAGTCTGCTGCTCTTCAAAACTTTACTGCTAAGTTGTCCCACTGAGAAATCCCAGGCCAACCTGGCAACATATCAGTAAGCTGTCATTTTAGTAAGCATTTTTTAGTAGGCATTAACTTGTTTCTTATAACTTTTCAAAAATGGTGAAAGACTGTGGCTTGATCCTCACGGAATAGGAATAGGCATTCTTCAGTATACAGGTATATTGGTTATTAAAATAAAAAGCACATTTATCAGTATCAATAGATATTGGATATTTAATTGTACATGTTCATTAACACTAGCAACCAAAAGTTCGGGCTTAGTAAGATTTTTTGTTACTTGCTTTAAATGTGTTTTAATGTGTGTTGTTAAATGATTGATTGTGATTAATCACAACCAAAATAATGTTTTTTTATGTAATATCTGTGTACTGTATATTTATTATGTATATATAAATCCACACACTTACATGTATACATTTAAGAGAAATATGTTATGTGTATATATTAAATATATGTATAATATGAATTACATAAATAGATACATGTATTTTAAGGTTGTGTGTTTATTTACAAAAAATAAATGTATAAACAGTACACATACATATTATGTAAACAAAAACATTTATTTTGCATGTGATCGCAATTAATTGTTTGACAGCACTAGTATTAATTAATGCTTGTATAATACAATGCAGTACAATGTTTAGAATGTTGTCAAACATTTCCTGTTCCTTTAAACCTTTATTTCAAAAAGGATCCTGAAAACAAAATGTAAACTGAAAACTGAAAATTCAGCTTTGTTCTCAGAAAAATAAATTACATTTTAAAAAGTAAAAACAGAAGTTATTTTTGTTTTTCTAATCGATACAGTTTTTATTGGATTTGTGGTCAAATAAATGCAGCCTTGGTGAGTATAAGAAGCTTTTTTAAAAACATAAAAAAACCAAAATCAAATAAATACGTACACAGCTATTAGTCCCACACCACCATGCAGAAGTCTTTAAAAAGAAGTTCTTCTTTTTCACATGTTAATCACCTTTTACTTTGATGATCCAGCAGCAAAGTGATGGCAGAGGAAGTCATGTGCCAGAGGGACTCAGGCAGGGCCAGATTCAACACCATCACATTTATAGAGTTAATGTGGAACGACAGCAGCTACAAAACAGACACCACTGGAAACTTTAAAGGAACGGTAAAAATATATCTACAGTATTGTAAAGTCCACAGAAAACGGCATTTTTAAAAACACTTCTTTCATCCAAAATGATGAGTTACATGGCTGAATATAATTTTACCAGACCAAATGAGTAAGTGAATATCAAGGAGTATACATTTTTTAATCTTGTAGTGATATTTTGGAAATAGCATGGGCTTTCTGTCTTGCCCCATTGAATTTCATTGCAAGTGCATTACCATAAACACACTTTTTCTTCCCTTCAGAACAATATATATATTGCTCTTCTGTGATCAACAGCATGTCAGCTTTGCATTGAGCTTAACTTTTCAACAACAACAGCAACAAAAGAGTCAAGTTGATTACCTGAGAGAGGAGGTGCAGTGTAGATGGACTCAGAGGAGGTCTTTTTGAATTCTCCTCATTGCTTTTATAAGCCTGGGGCCTAAATGGCTCCTGTAGGTCAAAGCGAACCCGGGCCTCACCAATACACAACGCCAAAAACCTCCTAACAAATACAACGCAATCAAAATAACCAATCATCAACTGACAATATTTACAGTAACTACGTCTTATAATACTTACGGCAAATCCGGGTTAACTATTTTGCAAGAAATCCATATCCTGTCGATTTCCTACAAAACAGAAAAAGGTTTTATAGTGCTTGAATACATATTAAAGGGGTCATAAAATGTGATTTCAAAGTTTCCTTTCTCTTTAGAGTGTTGCCAGAACTTGGGAGCAGCCTAGGTGACTATGTCTGCTGCTTCTGACTCATAACCTTTAAGTAAGTTACGTTTTCTTATTAAAATAATCTTACTTACTATTCAAACATGAGTTCTGAGCAGTGTAAAACTTGACGTGTAAAAAACAAGATTAATCATGATAATCAATAATTATGTCCTCACTGGATGCAACAAAAAGTGTTTTATTGTTTTGGTGTTATAGCACCGGGACACAGCATCATAGGAGCGTAACATTTCCTCCAAACGCTTGAGGTATTCTGCCAATCACAGTGCACTGGATAGCGGACCAATCAGAACACACCTCACTTTCTGTTTTTAGAACAATGGGCTTTGTACATGTTTCGGAAGGCGGGGCTTAAATGACAAACGATAATGTACAGTATGTGGAAAATAATGTGTTCAACTTAATCCACATACATTGCATTACACTACATACACAAATTAAAGTTCTTTTTAGCAACATCATATGACCCCTTTAAACATTACTGCACCACATCATTTACAACAATTTTTATAAAAAAAAAAAAACGCACAAATAACTTTTATATGTAGTAATATTTCAAGATTTATTTGGCACTGAAGCAACTTATCTTTAATTAATTAACCATTTATTAAATCACTTGTGAGCATCAAATGGAGCATTTATTTGTATTTACATTATTTATTATCTCTCAATCGTCATTGCACTACACAAAAAAAACTACAGAGAAAAATGTTACATGTATATATTAAAATTCATGTAATTTATACAATAAATAAATAAATAAATGTAAAATATAAAGATAAAACATTCAGTTAAATATATACATGCATCTGTTTTTTCATATATACATAATAATAAACACACCCACAATACAGACAAGTCAATTGATTTAAGATAAATCACTATACTTTTTTGCCCATATAAATATTAGCAACTGCACCAAATTCATATTTTTGCTTTCCTTCCTCATATATGACTTCTAGATTCTCACTATATCATACTACATGAGCCATAATAGGCTGATACAATAAACAATATACTCAACATAAACCAAAATACTTTGTCTAAAAGTTTAATAGATACTTCTAAATAAATAAACAGATAGATAGATACACTATTATTTAATGTGTTAAACTTTACAGGAATATGAGAACAGTAATAGAGCTGATATTAGATGCAATGTGTGTGACGTATGATTTATTGATGCAAAAACCAAAACTCACCAGAGTGTGTTGAGGCTGAAACTTTACACTGATTCCTCGGACCGAGAAAAGACCCACAGATCTGATCTTGAGCTCCGCATTCAGGACATCGCGGAAAAAACGAACAGCCAAACTGCAAGCAAACCATCTAATAAAACACAAATTGGGCAGATTTAATAGGTTTAATATTGCATTTTCAATGTCTGTACATATTAAAGCAAGCTGGCTTCTTACCTAAAGATCAAAATGAATACAACTGCCAAGACGAAAAATATTAAGATGGCAATCAGCAGGGCAGACATTGTGCTGCAAATGTTCCTTCACATTTGGCCTACAACCATGGCACCTGACTTCAGACCACCTGTCAAACAGTCATTCACATTAACTCCTGCAGAATTATCTCAAAACATTTTAGCTATTAGTGAATACGTTCAAGTGAAAAGAGAAAAAAGGGAACGAGGATGCAAATGCATTAACATTATAAGGCAAATGAGTGCATTTTATTTTTTTCATTCAATATGTCGTCTGAAATATTAAATACGTGTTTAAAATTGTGTTTGTTGCAAACAAAACGAACTGGATAGTGTGACAGAAGCAGAACATGTTGCAATTATTATAATTTTAAAAGCCAAATTACAGACTAGGGGTTTTGTGCGATAAATAATATAACGATAACCCTGCACAGATTTTTATTCTCGAAACAACCTAATCATTGTATCGTCAAAGTCTCGTTGTTGTGCCACTCTGGCACTGCAAACAGAACTTGAACTGTTTAGCAAATCAACATTAGCCTGTTAGCTGCCAAAAGACAACCGCGCAATTCCTGGCAAGAGTTATTTAACGTCCTAATTAAGGCGTTGACGGTAATTAACACCTTTTAATTCAGGTTAACGTTACCCACCTGAAAGGGTTTGTAATGCAGACAAGTGGATCTTTACGTGTACAGCGCCCCTCCGTCTCATGCTAGGCTAACTGCGCTAGCAGCTGGATCATGACAGCTCTCTGTCAATAAAAGGACATGCTAATCATGTTTATCCGCTTTCTTAAACACACAACATTTTAATTACATCCGCTGTTAATCTGATAAACCACGTTTCATTCTGATTTAGGATTTTTAGTAATGGCTTTCCTCTTGTAATACTTCGAATTCAAGTGTGAAGGCAGAAATACTAACTTTTTAGAAATTGATTGTACCCAAGTTTTTCATAATAAAAGTCCCATGAGCTGAAAACAGAAATAAATATTTTTGTTACTTATTTTTAAACTAAAGTGGCACAAAGGTTTAACGAGTCCTCACATGTTATAGACTTTATAAACTCTACAATTCTCAATTTTCTTATTTTAACTATTATAAATTACAGTATGTAACAGTACATTGCAGTACATTGGCAGTTTTATGATTTGGACAGTCAGCTGACAGTCATCTTTATCTCAGACAGTGTCGCATGACCACAGGTCACCTTGCACCAGTGGTTCTTAATCTTTCTGGCAACATTTTGGTTAACATATGTAGTGGGCAGCACATTCCAGTGGCCCAGTTTATGGCGGGGCCCGCCTCAGACCACAATAGTGGGCCTAAGTTTGCTACATTTTGACTGGATCTTGGTGGACTAACATAAGCAAACTATCTAACGCCATCAGATAAAGATGCCAGTACAACAGCCAGATGCCTCTTAGAGGGCAAGAAGAAGACCTTTGGTAAAACCTCGAGAAGAACAGGACTTCTCATTGGTCAAAATGCAGTTTCTGCCCTTCACCCAGCAACAGACAATCATCTGCTTAAACTAAAGCCCTGTAACTCAAACGCTACCCAGATCCAGCAAAGGGAACCATTAATTAGAGTAAGACCATCTATTTTGGCAGGCAAAGATGACAATGCAGAACAGAGATGTTAAGAAATAGGAAAGAAGAGTGAATTAGAAAAGGTAGGCAACTCTCCCATAAGCGACCCCAACCACAGAGGGTGCACACCCGCTCCACTGGTTCATCTGTAAGGGACCCCCTGGTGAATAATCTTTCACAGGGACAGTGTTACCAGGAAAATGGCAGTCTTAGAGTTGTATTTGAAGGATGTAAATGCAGCCTTGACATACTTTGTGAATGTGCAGAACAACTGGCAGATGTTCTCACTGACATCTTCAACATCTCTCTGAGCAGCGCTGTCGTTCCCACATGCTTGAAGCACCATCGTCCCCGTGCCGAAGAAGTCTTCTGTGTCCTGTCATAATGACTACCGCCCTGTTGTACTCACTCCCATCATCACAAAGTGCTTCGAGCAGCTCGTCATGAGACACATCAAGACCCTGCTACCCCCCTCACTGGACCCACTGCAGTTTGGGTATCATCCAAACCATTCGACAGACGACGCCATCTCCACCACACTCCACCTGGCACTGACACCTTGACAAGAAGGACACTTACATCAGAATGCTGTACATAGATTTCAGTTCAGCATTCAATACAATCATCCCCCAGCACCTGATCGGGAAGCTGAGTCTATTGGGCTTGAACACCTCCCTCTGTAACTGGATCCTGGACTTTCTGACTGAAAGACCTCAGGCAGTGCGGATTGGGAACTATTGTTCCCCGCCTTCCCCTCTCGCGCTTGCAAAACTCAAGTAAGTGAGAGAATCGTGCCAGAAATGTAAGCGCAAGGATAAAGGAAACACTGTTTACAGGCTTGCAATGCATTTGGCAGTATTTTGGCGAAAAAATAGTGGCAAAAGTCTATGCGCAAAAAAATTTAACTCTGAAGAATACAGATCATATTTATTTTGCATTAGCATGAAGCTGCAGTTTCACAATACATGAATTACACTTGCAAAAAAATTAATAGACTGCAAATCTTGTTTTCCTCACGCTTGAATCTCGATTTTCGCCTTTACAATTCTTTTCTTGCACTTGCAAATTTAATGTACGCTTGCAATCTTATGTACACTTGCACAACACGTACTCTTCACATGCAAATCTTTTAGGCATTATATTATCTCCATATTATAAGCCCCGTATGTCTTTGTGTATGAACGGATCATTGATGGTGTATGTATGTATTGTATCTATATTTAAGCAAAATATGTTAAGTTTATATTAGGGGTGTCCCCGACTAAGCATTATAAGATTAAACCTGGTTGAAACCTTAAGAATTCACAACATGATTTTACAGTAGTGCTCTCATTATAACGTCAAGACAATAGTTAATAACCCAGTCAACACGTGAGATCATGCGATGATCACAGTGACATCACACAATTCTCATACTGTGATCCTCAGAATGTGTGTAAAGCGTGAGCTCAACGTGAGCTCATCTGATCCTCATACTGTGATCCTCAGCATGTGTGTAAAGCGTGAGCTCAACGTGAGCTCATCTGATCCTCATACTGCGATCCTCAGAATGTGTGTAAAGCGTGAGCTCAACGTGAGCTCATCTGATCCTCATACTGCGATCCTCAGAATGTGTGTAAAGCGTGA
>JAUCMS010000025.1:6328276-6348448 GCA_032357445.1 Enteromius radiatus
CCTTTGCAGTTTATACAGCTCTTAACATTTATTTTAATCTAGGACTAGTCTTAATCCCTGTACGGGAAACTGGCCCTGAGAGTTTAAAATATCATATATTGGTAAATGCGTAGCGTAGAGCTCGCTTAAACACACACAGCTTAAGAACATGTGTAGCGAATGCCTGAAACTCAAACCATGGCATAGCCAAATGCCATCCTGAGCATATGCCATTTCAGGGTGTGCCACACACGCAGAAAGACTGAATGGTGGCAAGAAAGTTAAAGTGTGAAGGGAAAAGGAAAGAAAGAGGTTGCTAATCATCTATTAATTACAGCCGCTGTCACTGTCTACATGACTTCCGTAAAGGTCACAAAGAGAAAACAGGAGATAAGAGTTATGAAAATGTTGGCTTTACTCCCTCTGGCATGCAGGCTTGAAAGACGAAGAGGTGATGAGGGAGATGAAAAAAAAAAATTGGGGGGAGGGAAAGAGAAAAAGAGAGAAGGGCACAGCTGTTTTGGCACCCTTTTGGGTTTGAGGCTTGTGCTACATGTGCTTGCCATTCAGCTGCAGCTCTTTTTATTTACTGCATGTACATGTTGGTGATTGCAGGCCGTCCTCCCGAAGGATTGTTTTACACAAATATACGGAAACAGATGGCACATCACACTTGTGAGTAAAAGCAAGCAAATATTCTGATTGTTGTGGCAGAGAAGGAAAAAAACAATTTTCAAAATCTCACTCAATAAAACCTTGATAAAACGGTACACCCCAAAAAATGGAAAATCAGTCATTATTTACTTACTTTCATTTTGTTGCAAATCTGTATGATGGTTTTCCAAAAGGTTGAATTTTGAATATATGCTATGTATTAGAATCAAGCTTTTAAGCTTCAGTGGAAATGGTGCAAAAGCACCGTAAATTTGACCAGAAAAGTAGTCTATACATCTTTTCCACTATAATTTAGGGTTATTTGACAGAAACTGATTCAAGGAAAGATCTGAGCCACTGTTTACCGTGAAGTACATGAGGCAAGTAAATGAAAGGCAAGCTTTCATTTTTAGATGAACATCATCTATTTTGTTCGATTACACACATAAACGGACAAACATACCTCTCCAGCGACAAAAAACAGCAGTGGTGTCTCCTCCTCCTTTGCCTTGTATTTGGCCATGATCTTCTCTGCGATTGGTTGGATGAGCTCCTTGGCTGGCTCCAGCTCTCCCTCTTCCTCAGCATCTAAATGAGTAGTTAAAAATAGTGAGATAAGAGAGGAAAATGACTAATGAGAACAGTAGCTAGAAAAGGGAAGTGAAGAGTCTTTGAGTGCTCCTCTGCAATGCTCTCAAACACAGCTTCATCTCACCTACGAAGAGAACAAGACAGGGCCCTTCATGCAGCTGCACAGCGTTGGATTCGCTGAGCTCCTGCACGGGTCGAGGGTGCCATGGAAAGAGCCGACAGTCGGGGTCATTGAGAATCTCCACCCGCCCCTGTCGCGTAATCATGTGACCCTCTGCGTCCAGTAAAATCAGTGTGGGTATACCTGGAAAAGGTTAAATGACAATTTATACTTTATACTTATTTAAATGTCAGGATATGGGTCAATAATGCCACAAGCTAAAAACACTAATTTAATATGTCCTACATTTTTAGTAATATGTTTCACATTATTAAACAGGTTATAATTGGCTATAATTTAGTGCAATTATAGGATTCAAGCCTATAATGTTAAATCTAATTAATCAAATGTATTACTATATACATTGCCATTTAAAATATCTAAAGAAATTATGTTGTAAAGATGCATTAAACTGATCAAAAGTGACAGTACATACACTGCTAATGTTACAAAAGATTTCTATTTAAAATAAATACAGCAAATGAGCATATTAGAATGGTTTCTGAAGAATCATGTGACTGTGAAGACTCAGCTTTACGCCACAGAAATAAATAACGTTGTAAAATGTATTAAAATAGAAAACAGCCATTTTAAAGTGTAATATGTCACAATATTACAGTTTTTACAGTATTTTTTATTAAACAAATCAAGCCTTGGTGATCACAAGAGATGTCTTACAAAGAATATTCATTTATTTACATTAATATTGTTTTCAAAAATCACTTAAAACAGTAGTGTACTATTATTCATGTTAGTTCACTACGAATAATGTTAAACACAACTTTTAAAAGTTAGACTAAGTGCCAAACTTACTGTGAAATGAATGAATCTTATTGTAAAATGTTACCGTATTATGTCGACTAGTGACAAAAAAAAACTTAGTTCCAAACGTCATTCTAAACCCGTAAGACCTTCATCTTCAGAACACAAAATAAGATATTTTTGATGAAATCGGAGAGAGCTATCTGACCCTCCATAGACAGCAACACAACTGAAAAGTTTCCCACCTCCAGAAACATAGTAAACAGTCCGTGTGACATCAGTTTCAGACATCAACTTCAGTTTCCCTAGGATATGAGAATACTTTTTTCTTTTTTGTGCAAAGAAAAAAAAAATAACATAACTCCATTCTTCTCCCCAGAGAAGCCATTTTAGAGAGTATTTCAATGTATACGCAGTTTCCCCACAAACGTAAACAACACAGATTACATCAAATATGTTCTTAAGTACTCTTTTTATTCTCGTAGCGTCACAAAACGTTGAGCCACTGATGTCACATGGACAGTTTTACCAATGTATTTACTACATCTCTGAATCTCAAATCATTTCAGTTGTGTTGTTGTCTATGGAGGGTCAGACTGCTCTCTGATTTCATCAAAAATATCTTAATTTGTGTTCAGAAGATGAAAGAAGATTGTTTTGGAAGGTTTGGAACAACATGAGGGTGAATAATTAATGATTTTTCATTATGGCATGAACTAACCCTTTAAAAGGACAACTTGTTTTATTACTTTGTATTCCTGTTTTTGACTATGTTGTTTAATGGCACAGTAAGTTGAGCTGCACTGCTTTAAGCTACACAAAGGTCTTCTACACCCCAAGCACAACACCAGCACACAAAGGCACAGTCAGACGGCCTGTGGTCACACCGATCTCTCTGTACGGCCGTTCCTCTCTCAAATCCTCTTTGAGATAGAAATCTGACTGCAGTATTAGTGGCCTTATCAGACTCAAACAGCGACTTCAGGCTGGAGGTGGAGGAACGGGGGAGTCAGTATCAACTCATCCAAGATAAATTCCACACATTCCAGACCGGATAGGCATGAAGCCAGTACTTTCCCTCTCAATGCATCCACTCCCAATGGAGTAGAGACGAAAGCCAGATAAAAGAGACTTTTTTGTCAAAGAGCTCATATGATACCTTGTTTTATCTATAACATAATGAAAATAATGAAAGACGATGTTGGTCCAGTGTTGTTTTGGTTATGTGTATAGAAACAGTTAAAATACTCTTCAGAATGCTTCTTTTGTGTTTTCAGAATGAGAGCGAGATTCAGACAGAGCGAGAGGTGGGGAACAGTAATAGTAAAGTAAACTTGATTAGCCGCCCACATTCCTGAGGTCCTACAGCTCAGTTTGCAGTTCCTGGCAGGGTCAGCTGTATCCAGCGACGGCCAACATGACATCCAACCACACGCTGTTACATCAAACAAATGCACTTCCACCTGAGCCAGAGTGAAATCCACAGACGTACCTTGGATTCCATAGAGTCTGTTGAGTCGTGAACGCCTGGCTTCGTCTGTGTACGGCACTGCCAACCACGGCATCTCGCTAAAATACTGGGTAAATGACTCCTCTGACCTGCATCACAAAACACAAGGTGTTACAATCTTCATTGAGTGTTTAAAGTGTCCTCCAACTTATAATAATCCAACAATAATCCAATAATCCAACAATTATTGGAAATGAGCAACAAGTATGTACAGTTTTTGGTGTGGAAGCACAATATAGTGGTCTGAGTTAAGTGCCAATATTAGAGATTTTAATTTACTGCTATAAGCTGATATCGTATATATATATCTGTATATAGACAGATACTGGTTATTTAATTGTGCTCATATTCCATTTTTGTTGATTATACAAGTCCAACTCCCTATCCATTGGGCCACGACTGCCCCACAAAGAGACAAGCGTGTCCCACAAACAAGCCTCACCACGGGCTTGTCCGGGATATGAACCCGGGACCTCTTGCACCCAAAGCGAGAATCATACGCCTAGACCAACGAGCCTGCCTGCATATTAGTGGAGGGCACTGTATATATGTGTGTGTGTGTGTTTCTTACCTATCAGCACTGACAAACACAATCTCAAATTTGTGCCCTGATTCTTTCACTTTCCGGTACGATTCCACCAACACTCGAGTTAGACTGCGACAAGGAGGACACTGTGAAAGAAAACACACCCATAAACATACATAAGTTATGGCGAGATCTCCTGAGAAGGGTTTCTGATAATAAACAGCACTTAGTGGCCTTGTGAGCACCCAGAGCACTTAATATTACTCTCCCTGCAGTTCAGCACTCTTTCAAGGAAAACAAAACAAAACAAAACAAATGTAACTAGGGCCTGGAAGAGCTTTTAAACTCATCCTGTCTTTTATGGCTTGGAGGCATTTTGTGCTGCATGCATTTCTCTTTTCACAAGAGTGCTACATACTGCCTGACATGCTTCACTCAACTCTCTTCAAGAGCTCTCCAGCCCTGCGTTGACTTTGACTACCGGCAGGCCCACACTGAACGAAAGCTCAGCAGATTTACACAGAACTCAAAGCCTGTCACTCACAAAGTTTAAACATCCTCCGGCCCTTCTGGCTTTCTCTATCAAATATTTAGGTGGATCTGATTAGCGCTTCCAGCTACAAGTATGCTGTAGTACTCATTTACCATATTTAAATCTATTCCACAGATTTTCCTCGTTTCTGTAACATTTTAAACCTCCTTGCTTTCACGTCTGATCAAGTTCATGCATCCTTGTTGAAAAAATCTTATCGAAATATACGGTTTACTGTTTCATAAAATACACATGAATGTAACCGCAATTATTTGTAGAGATATGATTAAATATAATTTAAAGTAACTGTGACTGATATCAAATAGTAATTTTTTTATTTATTTTACCAGCACCACAAATCACAAACTGAAATGTGCACTGAATTTATAAATGTTTTAGAAGGTTAAACTAAAAATGCTGACCTTTCAAAGATTATGTTAAGAATGGATCAAGCTAAATGTGACATTTAAAAGATTTTAATTGAGTCATCATTTACCTTTATGTTGTTCCAAAGCCCTTATTCTTTTTATTTTACTATAGTATGAAACATAAAAGCAGATATTCTGAAGACTGTTTTGGTTCCCATTCACTTTGTATAGACAAAAATACAATGAAATTCAATGGGACTGAACATTTTGTTAAAAATATGAGGTTACGAACGACATGACAGTGAGTTATTGATGACAGAATTCATTTTTGGGTGAGCTATCACTTTAAGTTATCCATATTCATTAACCAACCCAATACACAATTTCAGTCTGTAGACAATGTATATAAAATCACTCTCATTAAGAAAACTCTCCTTCTGTTTCCTTGAGGTTATTTGAGGTCACTTTCAAAAGAAGTAAAAAAAAAGGGAGGCATGAATATATCAACGGAAACAATACATCCAGGCACACTTAGACTCATAAAAGTCACTTTAATAGAGGTTCACTTTACGCTGAGTAGGAACGAGGAATGTGGTGCTGGAATAATAAACTGAAATATATAGCCTGGTTTTGTGGCTCATCTTCACAATTTGTCTGGGTTTGGAAAAGGGGGGAACTGGAAAAACAAGCTCCCGCTACTGTGGCTGCAGCTCTGTGCACTGGCACAAGCAGACCCAGAGAAACGCTGTCAGTCAGGAGAATGTGAATGAGTGCATCAAGTACTGGCCCGAGTGTTAGAGAGTGACTTCTTACAGTTTCAGATGGTGGGAAACCCAAGAGGAAGTGTGGTGCCCACTGTAAAACCTCTCAACTCTGATATCCAATTTATGAAAAAATTACTCATGAAATTATTCTTTTGAAAGAGTCAACCAGAAAGATTCATGAAAAAGCCTCAAACTTGAACGAGAGTAAAAAATTAAATCAGACTCGGTGAATCGTTCACAGCCATTACAGTCTCGCTCACTGAAACAGGTCTCTTTGGTCATTTTCAATTTAAAATGTTTCCGTAATTTATACTAATCGCTTACCCTTTGAAATTTTAGCATCAGTGAGATATTGTAGTTTTTATTAATATTTTCAATTAGGTTTTAATTTAATTTAGTTAATTTTGTATTCCATTTTCATGTTAAATGTAATGTTTATTTTGTAGTTTTAACATTAACATTTAACATAGTGTATACTAATTTTAAGTTTCATTTAGATTTAGATTAATTTTAAATAAGTTTAACTATATGTTTATTTCACAAAACATTTATTTTATTTAAAGTTTTATTTTTGTGGTTTTAGTTCACTACAATAAACGTTAAATAATACTAACACAATTTTGCTAATACAATTATTTAATAGTAGTAATTGAGCACATCAGATCCAATTGTACAGGATAAATCAACTGCAGTTTAATTTCCAAAGTATGGCCAGGTTTTATACATGTGTGTGTGTGTGTGTGTGTATATAGGTTAAACTGACCATGATCTGACCAATTCTAACACCGAGCACTCACCCAGTGTGCAGAGAAGTAAACCCCCACATAGGATCCCTCCAGGGCACTGCTGTCTGTCGTCTGTCGGTTGTTCCTGAGCAAGGGCCCGGCCACCACCTCCGCAAAGGGCTTCGGCCCCCAGGGGAACTCCAGGCCTGCAGGATGGGGGGAGCAGAGCAGAGGCAGGACTCTGATTACTGTCACACAATCCTCCTTTCACTGCCAGCACAGCACATGCATATGTCATTCATTTATTTATAAAATACACGAGTCTCTCCTCTGGATCCCGATGCCACATGGATATCAAACGCTGTGACAGAGGCGATGGGAGATTATGCAAATATCAGGTCTTATTGTGAGATAAGTGTGCTACATTTCCCTTCCTGAACCAGAAATTTGAATTGGGACACTTATTCTGCATTTCTCCCTAAATATTAGCCTAATAAATATTAGCCTAAATATTAGTTAATAAATATGAACTAATTAAAATGTATACCATCCTTAGCAACCAAATCATCATTCAATAGAACTCGAATCGATCAGATTCCTCAAATAATCAGCCTGATTTGCAAACATAACTGAAATGGTCATAACTTCAATCAGAATGATTCATTCAATCATTTGGTTTTCACATTCAACTTACTGAATCAATCACTAAGAATTATGAATAAATCAGTCTGATTTGACTACAGGACCAATATGTTTACTAAAATGACCCAGAATTTGGATCATAATAATCAAAATCAGTGAGTGATTCATTTAATGATCTAAGTTATTGAGGTTAACTCACTGAATCTCTCAGATTTATAAATGAATCAGTCTGATTTGCAAATAGGAAAATAACTGTTTTATGTAAAATACTGGAATGATCAGAATTCTTATTTATTTACTGATCTGGTTCTGG
Source organism: Enteromius radiatus (assembly GCA_032357445.1). Taxonomy (NCBI): domain Eukaryota; kingdom Metazoa; phylum Chordata; class Actinopteri; order Cypriniformes; family Cyprinidae; genus Enteromius; species Enteromius radiatus. The sequence goes on from JAUCMS010000025.1 coordinate 6,335,803, forward strand.
TTCAACTCACTGAATCAATCCCTCAGATTCATGCATCTGTTTTATTGACGAACACAAACACAATCTGTTTTCTAAAAGAAACTGACCTACCAGAATTCAGATCAGAATGATCAAACCCAGGAAATGATTCATTTAGCCTAATGATCCGCTTCTCAAGTTCAACTCACTAAATAAACATACACCCATTAATGAAACAATCAATCTGTTAACTGAAAAAAAAAAAGATCAGAATTCAGAACAGAATGATCAAAATCAGTGAATAATTAATTTATAGATCTGGTTCTATAGTTTAATTCAATGAATCAGTCTGAAATGCAAATAAAAATAATCCTGCTGTAGTGATTCTGATTCAGTTCACTGGCGGGATGTTGTACAGAGAATTATATCTTTCATATTTTGTCACACAAATCTATTTTATGTCTTAGATATCAGAATTAAGTTGTGTGTACTTTTATGAGGTTTTTGTGCCTTTTTGGAATTTAACAACATGGTCACAGAACAAAAGTGTCTTTATTCTTTGTTACAGCCTTTATTAGTCAGAGAGGACTAAAGCGCTAGGCTATTGCTGGGCTTTGAAACACTCACATATTCAGTCGGGGCCTTTTGTTATGTCAAGGGCCCCTTCCAAGCCTCTGCCCTCTGAACCTACTCCTGTACTGGCTACTGTGCACGTTCACACACTCACACTGTACAAACACACCGGATATTCCCCCGTCCACACATGCTTTCAAACAAAAGCTCCTGACTATGTCATCACACAGAGAGCAGAGTCATCAATCCTGTGTGCCGGTGTTTGAGAACGCCACTGAGCTTCATGAATCACCGAGTTAATTTTTCACTCTTAATGCTGGTTAAGTGCTGGAGCCGAGGCTCATTAAGCCGAGGAGGTGAATGTTTTTAAAAGAAATGCAGTGGCTCCCTGCCTTTCCAGGAAAATAAAATGCCTTTCTTTCAACAACAGAAAGCTGCATGACACCACTCGAGCGAGCTGAAGGCTATCAAGCGCTTGGAGCTCTTCAAATATGGTTACCGCAGAGACAGGTGAAGAGCAGCGAAAGACCACCATGCACTGGGTCAATTCAAGTATACAATGTGAGTTTCTGCACATGTGAAAGTCAAGTGGAGGGATAGTTCACCTCCAAATAAATGATTTACTCAGTGCCATGTTGTTCCAAATCTGTACAACTTTACACAAAAGTAGTGGTTTTGGAGATTTTCCACAAAGGTTGTCTCCAAAATGTAGTAATGCTATTTAGATACATATTGAAAAGAACTGGCTCATATCAAATACTTAAACTCACTAATCTAGTCAAACATTTTGGTCTGTTAGGTCTTGAGCCCCCTGGGTATATTTGTAGCAACAGCCAAAAATACATTGTATGGGTCAAAACTACTGATTTAGCTTTTATGCCAAAATCTTCCATGAAGCTATTTTGTAAATTTCCTATCGTAAATATATTGCAACTTTATTTTCGATTAGTAATATGCACTGCTAAGAACATAATTTGGACAACAAAAATTATTTTCTCAGAATTTGGATTTTGTTGCACCCTCAGATTCCAGATTTTATATCATAAACTATACATCATTGGAAAGCTTAATCAGTTTTCAGATGATGTATAAATCTCAATTTAGAAAAACTGACAATTATGACTGTTAAAACTTGAAAGGCACTGGACAAGAATGAACATTTCTAGTGGGACTCTACTTTTGCATCAAAACCTAAGTATTGTTTTGGTTTTAGAATATAATAGCAGAAATGTTGTATGTACATTTTTATGGAGCACTTTTATTGTTTTGTGTCATTTCTGGAGCTTAAATTATAAACCACATAGATCTGTGAAGCCTCAAACTCAAATAATTCTCCATTTGCATTTAACAAGGGATTGGAACAATGTGACAAACATTTGGGCAAACTTTCCTTTAAACCCCTGTAAAAAATGAATGGGTCTGTTACTCACCTTTTGGATCATCTCTAACTACAAGCAAGCCATTCCGACACACCACCTTCCCCGTGGCAGCATCGACGAACACCAGAGAAGGAATACTAGTCACCTTGTATTTGTTCCAAAGCTTCATCTACAAAAAGAAAAGAAAGACATTGACTGAGATGAGAGGCTGAAAATCAAAAAGATATTCAAAAGGAATATGACTAAAAGAATAACGAGGACTGGGAATGTTTGTGGTGAAGAGAGAGATGATGATTCATCTTGGCTCATTCCTCTATTTCCAAAGCTATTTTGCCTTTTTAACCATTAGAGATACAATCAATACTTTCCCATCTTTATACGGTCCACGTGAGACTTAAAAATAGGCTACAAAACAAGCGGCTGAGTTTAAAAATCTTCCTCTCGCTCTGAAGTATAAAGACACTCAGAAATGTGGCGAGTTGAATTAAGTGCTATCCACAGCCGAGCAGTGAAGAATTAGCTAAGGGCAAGAATCAAACATCTACAGGGCTGATTCAACTTTAAAGAGACTGGCATCTGAGGAAATTCGAGGGGAGCGCTTTTTCTTTCTGTAGTCTTAGTGAAAGCGTGGCACAAGGGCTAAAAAGCCAGCGATTAAACCTCGCTCGACGGAGCGGTTTGCTCGTGTAGTCTCACGGCCGTGGGTGAAAAAAAAAAAAAGTCTTCATCCTTTGCTGGTGAGAACAAACCTGGTAAATTATTCAGGACGTGAACGTGCGAAGGTCTAATAGATGAAAGACGCCTATGAAAGTAAACTACAGTAACTGCAGCGGAGTGATGCGAAACATGTAGCGCTTGAAACGCAGGTGCTCAGACATTAATGATTAATCAAAACGCTAGACTCAACATGCAAATACTAGTTAGTTGATTAAATACTCAAATTAACTACATGATTTGCTAGGAAATTAAATAATTTCGGCTGAAAATGCCATTAAAATAAGTGAACATTACTGCTATAGTCCAAATCATTATAAAATTTACCAACCTGGTCTCATAAAAATGCACTTTTTGCACAACACTGTTAACCTGCTCTACTGCAGGCTTCACAGCAGTTTTGGTGCTAAATCACAAGTTCAATCCATGAACCCCAGTACATGCTAATTATGTTGATATAGGTATGTATTGCAGTGGTTCAGAATTGAAATATCCAGGGACTGTCGATAAACGTTAATGCTCCATTATGTTGAAATTATGCTCCTCGTCTCTCAATTACATCTCTGTACTCCAAACAAATCTATTATATGAAAACCCATAGATATGAAGCTGGATATGTGATGCTAAGATTCAAAGGCATGTTGCTTTATTAATCTAAACTCTGACACCTTTTATTCTTTTTCACATAAATTTACAAACTTTTATTGCCTCTAGTGTTCATTTCTTTTGGAAACTGCAGACAATAGATTTAGATTTTTTATGCTATTATCATTTGCAAGCTGTCAATTTGATTCAAAACAATATTTCTATTTAGGAATAATTTGAGTTTAATGACTATCTTGCTTATATATTCTTTTTCATGAATGAAACATTCTCTGCTTATGCTGTAAATAGTATAGGGGAGCAAAATGGTAAATCGTCTTATGAAACTTCTCTATAAAAGAAGCAACTCGAAACTACATTGATCACATTAAGGTTTTGATTTACTAAAAAAATAAAAAAATAAAATAAATCGGCTCATAAGAATCATTTGCATGCAGTTGATTTGTGAATCATAGTACAGTACATTGGTCACAGCCAAAATATGATTTTTCACACATCCACTGAAAATACTGTATCACAGAGCAAAGGATTGTGATCTGTAGGGATGAAATGATAAAAAAAAATAATAATAAAATAATAATATATATATATATATATAAAATAAAAATAACAATTAAAAAAAATAATAACATAAAAATACAGCTGTGTACTGTGGTAGTAGCATACATTGAGTGCGAAGCTGAATGTTGAATGTGGAGGAATAAAGCAGTGGACATTCAAATTACTTCATTCCAGCGCAGCTTGATCAAACTCTTTGATGCATAGCTGATGAAATGTTTTCACCGGAGGAGAGTTTAGACGTGAACAGGCAGTCAAAGAGTGTTACTCTGTTTCTCTAAGCCTGAAGGATTGTGTCCAGACAATCACTCCAACACAAACCTGCAGCTCTGCCATAGACAACAGCGCTCAATCACTGGCCCATCTGCACCTAAATTTCTCACTCCGCCCTGAGGCGTACACGGCCTATGCTGCAAAATCAGTGAGGTTAAAGGGCACTAACTGTGAACGTCTCAAGTGTCAACAGCACTGCTTACCTTACACACACACACACCTGTGAATCTAACACAGCTGTGAGTTCAGGCTCGGAGATCTACAGTGAGTCGAGATAGGAGCCGTGAGGGAACAAAGCTAACCCGCAGGCTTTGAGACAGCTGTATGAGCGACTGGATGAGGGAGAGGTATAATATGAAATGAAAGACAGCTCCGTGATCAGCCATGTCAACTGCTGCCCATCAGTTCAGTGAAAGCTCAAAAAAAACCTCAGAGCCTGAACCTGATGAAAACAGCCAATTAAGGAAAGACATGGACAGTGATGAATGCTGACATGTTTTAAAGGTCAAAAATGCACAGATAAGTTAGTATGTTTCAAATATGTAAAGCTGCTTGAATAAAATAAAAATAAATAATAAATAATAATAATAATAATAATAAAACAAACAAAAGGAACAAAATAAAATACACCATTTTTTTTACAATAAATAAATTTACACATTTTTTTAAAGAATTTACAAAAAAAAATACTTTGTCAAAATATACATTGAAACAATAAAAATGTAATTAATTAATAATTAAATCCACAAAACATAAAAAATATTTGTTTAAAAAGTCTAAAAATAAAATATTCCATAAAATAAATGCTTAAACTCGTATAATGCAATATATAAAAATATATAAAATACACACATAAAAAATCTTTAAATAAAACATTTTTGGGGCAATGACAAGAAAAGCAATAAAAATAAATAAAATAAAATATTAAATTAAATTATTATTTTTAATACAATATAAAATATACAATACATTTACATTAAAACATAAAATGCTAAACTAAACTAAAAACTACAGTACAAATAAATAGTGGTAAACAAATTCGTCCATAAAATTACCTGAATGAATTAAAGTGATGGAAACATCAAATAAATAAGCAAATCCTACATCACATTTTATCCAAACAAATTTTTTTTTAAATAATCTTTTTAAATTAAAGCCGCATAGATGATGACAGATGTTTATTAGTGTCACCAGCCCAAAAGTTATTTGCAACAGACAAAAGCCACTTTCTACTGTAGGTATTATTCTGAAGTAAATTTGTAAAAATCTATAGTCACATTTGTGCATTTTCACACATCATGCATTTCTCCTGGGTAACATTTTCTTTCAGTGCGCACCTGCATATGCACAAAATATCACAGAAACACCTACACACAGAAGTACAGCGCAAGGAAATACTGAAAATGAGCAAAGAAACCAATGGCATTCAGCTCTCGACTTAAAGCATTTCAAACAGCGTTTGGTTCTGTTTCACAGCGGCGCAGCCTGGCAAACCGAGATCAAGCTAGAGAGTATCACAATTCACCCGATTAGCATAATCCTGCAGGGGATGATGGTCCGTAATCACAGCGACTGCATCACCTGCATTCATCAGTCACCGGCACCCTTGTCGAAATAATGATGATTTATGGCAAATTACTCCCAATTTCCTTTCATTTTGTGCTGGTGCAATTCGACTTTCCACTGCAAGTGATGCAGAAAGAATCGTTCTCATGACATTGTGACGATAAACTATTAAAAAAAAAAATCTCAGCTAGTCTGCATATTTTCAAAGCGTGGGCTTGCTTGTTACAAATTTTTTTCATTTCTATGTAATGGCAACATTTACACAGACTCTCTGAAGGGCTGCCGACTCAGACTTTGGAAACCTCTGAGCGGTGTTTCTGAAAACCCCTGCAGCACGCATGATGAAATACAGCAGATTTCATTTCACACCAGCAACAATAATGGCCTCAGAGACATGCCATTGGCAAAAACAACAAACATCAGTGACAGCCGTCATTAATAACCTTAGTGTTGTTTCTCTGCTTTACTCAGAGCAAGGCCTTCGATGTGCCAATATTCCCTGCTGTGACCATTTAACAACCACAGTGGACATTAACTATGCATTACATTCACTCAAACAAAACATGGGCCGAACGCAGGCCATTTGTCCAACCACAAATGGATCAAACATGCTCGAGTAGTAATGAAAGAAGCTTTCTCTTCTTTGAGAAAGTGAGTGTAAAAGGATGAAGAGAGAAATAATTATATGGGGAAGAGAATAAAGCTTATTTTTAGAACCATTAAGGGTTTTTTTGGATGGTGAAATAACTATAAGAGTTAAGCACAGGGCCTACTGAATGTGAAACACTGATGCATTTTGGGAGGAAATTATGCAATTTGTTAACAAGATTCTCAGTCAGTAATTATATGCAAAACCCCTGCTTTCAGAAAATGTGCGTATGTCTGAACAACAGATGTTATGGTGCCGTCTAGCTACGATTTGCTATGATGCTATTCTGAGACACTGGAAGTCAGATTCACCCTCTTCATATGAAGAATGAGTAGAAAATTAGTTTGAATATGTGATTATGTTGAACGTGTGATATTTTCAGGACCTCATCATCCGTTTGTGAACATGTAGGGAAATAATCTTAATTCTGGCCTGTAAGGTCATATTATTTATTTATTTATTTTTTTTTTTATTTTTTTTTTTTAACCCAGCTGTATTCGGTTTTGCATTCTATAGGTAGTTCTTTTATGTATAATTGACTATTTATTTATTTACTATTTACTAACCCTGTCGTTAATTGATGCTATTTATTACTGTAATGAGGAAATTCCCAAAAAATACTTCTAATATAAAATACTTTGAATTTTATTTTATAAATGTTTACTTTTACAACTAATTTTGGTTTAATTCATTATTAGCTTAACTCACAAATCTACTGCAGTTTTTACATTAAGCTCAGTTTGGGAAACTATGGTGTGATGTGTTTATCGCATTGTACAATGTTGACCTATGAAGAAAAAATAGAATATTTCTGCTCTCGTCACTTTTTATATCAATATGGTTTGTTTAATTCTAAGTTTACAACAGGTTAGATAAAAAATAAAAAATAAAAATAGACTAAAAGTAGTCGATTACGTTACTAGCTACAATCTACATCATGTAATCAGTAACAGACTACAGTTTGTACACATACATTTTCATAAGAATAATTTATTAAGTCTTAAATAGGCCAGTAAAAGTTGTTTTTTTTCTTCACCCTTTTGTTTCTGTGGTGACCCAGAGATTTTCTCAATATTCAAGTTTATCGTTTTTTTCGTATTCATCATCCTTTCCTATAAATTTTTTTTTTGGTCACGGATAAAGGTTGTGTAAACGTGATTGACAACATAACAGTATTTATTTTTCAACATGTGAAAATTTCAGACTTATTGTAAAAAATATCTGTCAATTAAATATACATAATTTCATTCAATGCTAATAGCTTCTTTTAAAAAGATAAAAACAAAAAGTAACAACGAATTTAGTTGCTAGTTTTGCTAACATTGATAAAATCATGCAATGCTGTGCAAAACATTACTTTCTTGCACAATTAAACATAACTGATAGAATGCAGAAAACCAAATGGTTAAATAATCAAGACACATTTGATAATTAAGATGCAGTGAAAATGCAGAATTGCTTCATGAGCCATCCCAAAAAGGCCACACTGACCTTGACTGAGCGGTGTCAACACAAAACTTGCGAGGCTAAATATACTTCAAGTTTACTTTAAACTTTTGATGCTTGTACCAGCATGATTGTGAGGCAGACTCTCGCTGTGGAAGGGTTCAGCTATTTTCTATAAAGTGCCAATCCTGTGTCAAGTGTTATTCACTTCCTGTAGCTCCCAAACTCCCTCTCAGCCATCAGCCTCCTGTGGTCTCCAGTAAAAACACCACTGGGCTTCAACAGCAATGCACGTGACTCTTACACCAGAGTCTTGCTGAGCCCGTTCGACTAGAAGATATTCGCGCAGCCATCGTCCCATTCCCCTCCCGCGGATCTGCTTTCATCGGAGGGGGAGAACGAGGGCCATGTGCCAAGCAGCATCGCCATTTTCAGAAAAAACACCCACTACACAATGCAGGCAAGAAAAGGGACACATGTACAGCGATCAGCCTGTCGTCGAGAGAAAGACAACACTTCTCAGGAAAAGGCATAGGCGTTTTTGGCAAGCACTTAAAAGGATGCACTGGAGCACTGCGGCGTCAGACAATAAAGCTTGCGTCTCAGATACAGTGACTGAGACGACACCATACTGGCCCTTATGAAATTCCTAGATCGAGGCCAAAGTGTTGTCAAGTTTCTGGCAGGATGCCTTCGGACATGTGGACTCCCATCCTTTAATCCTCTTACTAATAATCTGCATCAAATAAAGAGATCACTAACAAAGACATCAGCTACTAACCAGTGAAAACGTGCTGTCAATAATCACGCTATATTTGCAATATGATTTATTGCTGCTGTAACCTCAGAAAAAAGGCTATTAGCAAACTCCATTAACGCTGATAGTGTGTAGTCTCGAGTCCTACTGACGTCTATTGCAAATGTCTTTATCACCTAGTAACTAAATTGGAAGCATGTTAAGGCAGGCCCACTCTATAAATGACTGTAGAGTAGATATCCTCTTTCATTTTTCTCAGGATCTGAATGTGTTCACTGTCTACTCTATCAAATGAATCAGGCTTTCAATGTTTTAATTGAAGAACATGCCAGCAAACAACTGAATATCTGAAGAAAAGAAAAGTTAAGAAAAAAAAGAAAAATATTTTTTTTTTCTATTGTAGAGCACCTACCTGATTTTCTGAACAAATAAAATACATTTAAAAATCCTGTTAATTTAAAGGGTTAGTTCACCCAAAAATGAAAATTCTGTCAAAATTAATTACTCACCCTCATGTCGTTCCAAACCCTTCCATGACCTTCATTCATTTTTGGAACACAAATTAAAATATTTTTGATGATATCAGAGAGTCCCTCCATAGACAGCAATACAACTGAAATTATCCCAGATCCAGAAATGTAGTAAAAACATTGGTAATACTGTCCATGTGACATCAGTGGCTCAACTTCAGATTTGCAACGCTAGGAGCATAGTTTTTTTTGCTGTAAACAAGGCTGATTATAGAGCTGGGTGGGATGACCAATTATTTATATAACAGTATTTTTCAAAATTATATCCATGTCACGGTATTTGACAGTATTTTTTTATCATGCATGACTAGGTGTTAACCCCATTTCCTAATAAATTAGAGAATAATTACTGCAGTATATTGGCTTACATTGAGCGGATTAGTATTAAGCCAGGTTTGATTGGTCTCACAAAACGCTGCTGGTCACAAAGAGGTGACAGTGGCACTCATAATTGTAATGAGGTGAAGAAATCAGAATTCATGACTTGCAGTCAAAATACACAACACTTTATTGTGCAAGTTTTGCAACTTGAAAACATCTTTAAGCTGGCTACAATGTAAACAATAGGTCCCCTTTAACTGCAAAATGAAAACTTTATCCACTGGACTTTCAAGAAGGCAAATTACCTGAAACAAGTAAATACAAAAGGAGTGAAACTTTTCACTCTGTGAAACATTAATAATATTACTTCAAGTCCAAACAGCTAGTATTCAAGTATTTAAAATATAAAAGAAGTTTAACCTGAAAACTTCTTAAACAACTAAACCTTCACTAAGGCAACTTGCATCCATACGGACTTTGCTTCAAGATATATTCAAGGTATATTCATACACACATTTAAACAAATAGTAAATGGTAAACTAAAAGTATGCAGCTCAACCCCAGGAACAGTACACTGTATTCAATTATCAAAAATATAAAAGAAGTGCAATATGGCTTGCAGGCTTATCCTGTAGCATTGAAACAATGCACATATTTCAACCTCATGGACAAGCTCCATAAATTAAGCATTTCAAGCCATCTCAAATTTTGAGCAAAGAAAATCAGACAGGCTGCGGTTACAACTTTAGCCCGACAACATTTACACATTGATCAACGTCAGATTTTTTTAAAGCCAACCGACATGGCTCCTCTTTTCCGAAGAAGTTTCTCTTTGTCATTTTCTTCGGCCATGCTGTTCACCGCTCAACACACACACACTACATTTTAGTAGTCATGTTTTTTTCTCATTTTTATTACTTATTTATACAAGATTGTTACCTTTTTTGTATTTGTTTATTAGACATTATTTTATAAACCGTTAAAGGGTTAGTTCGCCCATTTAAGACATGAAGTTGTACGCAATCCTTACCAGCACTATAGTGTATACACACTGACCCACTGTGTGGTCACCTCCCTGGTCAGAGTTCGGGACCACAAAACTGTGTTTTTACGTGAAAAAATATGCGTTTGATATGCGTTTCAAAGCTTGATTAATTTAAAATCACAAAAAAACACTCCAGACAAAATTCATACCTCAGTTTTAATCTGCACTATTTTCTTCCCATTTCCTTCAATCCGCGCTGCTGTCAACGTCAACAGTGCGCACTTTCCGATCAGCTGTTGATAGCACGACTCACTGACATCATGTCTGACTACGAAACTTCTGATGATGAAACCAGTTTTAGCCAAAGAAGTTCTGCACAATCACTAGATAATTTGAATCAGGTGTGTTTGTGCAGGGAAACATGGAAACCTCAATTCATTAGTAAAGACATTTGCAGATTTTCTCACCACATAGACAGTAGATTGTTGTCGATGCTATCAGTGTAGCCTAAAAACTGATGTTAGCTTCAAAATATACCTGTCGTATGCGACATAAAGTTAGTAAATAGAGCTTACCCATGGTACTGGTATAGCAGAACTCTTTAAAAATAGAATAGCCAATGGCAACCAGCCAAAGCTGTCTCATAGATATATCCGAAACAGGAAAACGATGGAATCTGAACGGTGATCCCCACATTCTTGTGGTCACAACCTGGGAATTTACAAGTTCACACCATAGTTATTTTCTACTTTTTACGTCGTTGTCATTCGAGTGTGTAAAGAAACAGCTGATCGGAACATGCGCACTGTTGACGTTGACAGCAACACGGATCGATGGAAATGGAAAGAAAATAGTGCTAAATTGAGCAAACTGAGGTATGAATTTTGTCTGGAGTGTTTTTTGTTAAATTAATCAAGCTTTGAAACTCATAATTTTTTCACGTAAAAACGCACAGATTTGAGGCCCCGTAAACTAACTGGGACTACTTTCTTGAAAAACGTCCAGCGACCAGAACTCTGACCAGGGAGGTGACCACAGAGTGAGTCAGTGTGTATACACTATAGTGCTGGTAAGGATTGCATGCAACTTCATGTCTTAAATGGGCGAACTAACCCTTTAATCATAATTAATATTAATGATATTTATATTTATAGAAATTGATGTTTTTAAATTAATACTTATTGCAGTATTATTAAAACAGAATTAAATACATGGTGATGTGCTTAATTAATCTAATGAATCTAATGTAAACTAAATTTGCCTGTAAATATACCCACAGACGATTGTAACTATTGCTGTGTTAAATGAAAGTCGCTGGTAAACAAAACAGCTTTGTTAACAACATCCTACAAAACACCTTCTTTGAGGTCTTATATAATGTGCAAAAGTAAGTAAGTAATTCATGTTTAAAACATGACACAATTTACTGTTAAAAATTAATTTCTTTTTTAATAAATTAAATAATACACTTAAAAAGAAAAACTAACGCTGCCAGCAGGTGGTGTTAAATGTCTTTATGAGACATTCATTTTCATTCTTTCTCTAAAGCCCTATTCGGAGGGGCTAGCTTTACAGGAGAAATTTTTGTTTCACAGACCTACTTGGTGATTTTAATCCCGTCCGAATCTGCCATGTCTGTGTTTATGATCTCTGTGATGCCCAGATGTACAAAACAGACCCTCCAGACCCAAACACGGAGATGTTAGTCCCAATCGAAATGGTACATGAAAATCGCGGACGTCAGGTGATAAGAGTCGAAACACACACGCATTTTAGGAAACTAGTCCCGTCCGAATAGGGCTTAAGAATGAGCATTTGAATCATTGGTTCACATGATTCATTCAAAACAAGGAATCATTCCAAAACCAAACACCTCTGTGTCACTCCCAAACGCACAAAAGTTCTGCTGTGGTTTTATAAGGATGGAGCTATTTTCACTGGAAAATTCCTATTTACTGAAATGTAGCTTACAATTGACAAACAGTAGGCCTACTTGTGTGATAATGCTCATTTGATATAGCTTATCATGAGACATAAATGAGATTTAAAAAAAAAAAGGGGGATTTATGTAGTATGTAGATATTTATCATATTTGTCAACAATCAGCTATATAAAATGGAAGATGTAGTACATATCTTTAAGTGAATAAAACTATTTTAATTGCGTTATTTTTTCATGTTAAATTGATAGCAATAATACAAATACAGCATTTATTTTAACCTATATAATATGAATACATTTACTAGGGATGCAACGTTTTTCGGTAATTTACCGAACCGTTCGGTTCGGCCCATTCGGTTCGGTACACCCACGTGAACCGCAATACTTCGGTAT
>JAUCMS010000025.1:6348548-6373680 GCA_032357445.1 Enteromius radiatus
GCTATGTTAGAGCTCACATACAGTACTGTACAGTAATATTGATGTATCGAAACCGAACCGTTACCGTGGCCAGAAAATCGTGATACAAACCGAACCGTGGGCTCACTGTACCGTTGCATCCCTAACATTTACCACTTGCATTGTTATGGTAGGTGTCAGAACAAAGCATATTTTGGTCATTTACATAGGCTAGTACATTATAATAAATCATTTAATGAATCAAGATTTATGAAATGCAGGGTGGTGCACTGAGACCAAAAATAAGTCTCTTCCTATTTAAAGAGGACCAAGAGATATTTCCTCTGGTTTCAAACCTCTGCATGCGCAAAGTGAAATAACATGTTGCATTTTATTTAGCAAAGTAGAGTACCTCTAATGGAAGAAGATGAGTAAAATATTAGCCTGGATGGGGTCCGTTTCTTACTTCGAGAAAAGAAAGAAAGAAAGACACTTTGGAACAGTACGTACTTTTCACGTCTCGCCCGTGCTTCCTCTGATGAGCAAAGCAGGCCTGGCTCGCCGGCATTCACTTCATCACAAAAGCTGTGACGCCTTTATGACCTCCATCGTGAGGGACGAATCACAATTCTAGAAAACCGATTCCTCGCACAGGGCCATTTACCCCAACGCTGCTTGTAAAACGCAGCGTGATATTGCTGCATCATATTTACAGGCTAAAATATTCATTGGCCCATACGGTAGCGGGTACAGCCATTGTACGTGCCAACACGCCGGCTAAATTGCTTTTGGATAGAGGGGTTCTGTTGCCATGGAAACTGCCCAGTCAGTGACATGTCATAGAGTGGCAGGCACGTTGTGGGTTCTCGGGTAATAATTCAGTGATAAATTAATGCTTTAGTGAGGAAAACAGGTGCCGGAGTGTCACGAGGGAGTTTAGAAGAGGGGAACAAAAAAAAGAGACATGCTCATTCAGACAGAGGGGAAAAAATGAGACAGAGTGACACAGATGGAGATGGAGGGGGAAAAAAAAGAAAAAGAAAAAAGTATGGGGTGTTCTTCCAGCTTTAGCCCTGGCCATACAAAAGCCATTTTCTGAAAGCAGGGTTAATCCTGACTTGCGCTCTCAATGGCAGGGGTCTTTAGTGCAAGATTTTACTTAGTAAAGAATGCTGGGCTTTGTAAGGAGCGTAAAAAGCAAGGCTTTAAGCAATACGCAGCATTGTCTACGACAAATCCCGTTTGCTACTGGGTCTAGGAGGAACAGGGTTAGAAGTCAGGGCGGTGTGGGGGTGCTTTCTGTCCCTCTGTCTCACCAGACCGGAAAATAATAAATGATCTAGCATCGAACTGAACACCCTAGCCAAGTTTTCCGGTAGCAATAGGTACACAATTGTTGCTGTTCTTAAACCAAGTACTGGCAACTGAGTGTCATGATTCAAAACACTGCAAAGAGGATAGCATATACTGAAAGAACACATTTTCTGGAATCAGTTCTATTTGTTTATGCAAACACTTCTGTGCATGGTTAAAGAAATCATATTTAATCAGAATTAAGAATGTGAATTTGCAGTTTGATTTAAACTTAAGTCGAATTGTCCAGTACACCCAAGCTACATTTGAAAACCAGCATACTGCACACACAGGGCAGTCTGATTCGTGAATAAATGACTCAATTGAACCAGTTGTTAATGATTCATTAAAAAAAAGACTAATCTGAAGCAGAGTGAAACATCTTTAATTGAACGAACACAGTCAAGTTCGATTCATAAATAAATTACTCTTTTGAACCAGTTATTAATGATTAATTCAAAAAGACTCACTAATTTAAGAGTCACTGGTACTATTACTTATGGTCATAACATAATGTAATCTTTCTAAAGTGAATTTACATAAAATGTGTATATTGTAATATATAACTATACAAAATTATTATAATAATTAAGAATACAAATTTTTGCTCTTATATATCACTTAACATGCAATAAGTCATACCATTACACAGCTTTTGGAAATGCTTGGTCAGTCTCAACATTCCGAAGTTTATTATTTCCCAATAATGGATTATAATCTGATTCAACTCAAATCAGTATTTTACATCAATGTAATTATTTATTTGGTAAAAAAACGCATAGTAAGTGGTATGACTGTGCGTTCTCCCATTAAAATTGTGCCAGGATCATTTTTTCTCATGGAGACTTTAAGTTTACAGTTAATGGAATTTTTCAACTCAAATTAACATTTCATATCCATTTATTATCTATCGAGAAGTAACCATGTAATAAACAGGATTAATGAAGTAGTACATCACAGAATAAACAGTGATACAAGATCCAGATCAGCCTGTCAGGGGTTTACTCTGCTGGATATAAACTAATAGATATCATAACTGATTTGCAACTGAAACCATTTCATCATTCTGATACAGATGTAGAACATGCAGGGAATGCGATGTGTCATAAATGGCGGTTCACTTGTGCAAACCGGGCCAGATTGTTTTCATACAGATTGTGAAATAACCCGGAGTTCAGATGAACCAATCCCCAGTTTTCAAACAAAATTGGGTGCGGTTCCTTGATGCTCACTCAATTTCTGAAAGCCATCAAACAGATCATGAGGCAACAATGCAGTGTCAGTTGTGGTCCTTCCTTTTGGCTCCCAGCACTTTGAGACCTGAACAGTTTCTGGCAGCGCATGTAAACTGGCACAGCACCAACTGGACCAGGCCGATGTACAGGCCACGGCGGTCGGCATCACAATGGTCCCACTCACGGTGAGGAGAGGTTCACTTCGAGCACGTTTTTCATAACTCCTGCTTCCTGCCAACAGTAATTCACATCACACCCTGCAGAAAAGGAAAGGCAATACTGCATGCTGAGGTGGGTGGCAAATACCCACAGAAACAAGAGCTTAAGCCTCCTACACATTCATCCCCTTCAAAAACCGAGGAGTCCGGAAGCTTCGCAGAAGATGCCAAGTATGATACTTCAGGTTTGTGAGGGGGCGGGATCATTCATTTCCTTCCCTCCTTTTGTCACCCCATCCTGACCTTTCATTGAACACCCACTCAGTCACTCTGGGAGAACGAACAGAGGAAGAGAATGTATGAGAGAGGCAGCGATTATGCACTTAAGCATTGCTGCACCGCAAAGAATTCTCATCGGCGATCGCTCGATGCAAACATCAGGTCTAATATCCTGAGGCAGAGCCACTGATGAACATCACACTCAGACCGCCTGATGGGAATTAGGAAATTACGACCACAATAGCTATTGACATGGATTCGAGGGTACTGGGGCCGGACCGAGAACAAGCTATTGTGGCATAGATGGTGTGTCTGACCTAAACAAGATCTTAAACAAGAAACAAAATATATGGGATCAGGAAAGATCCAAGATAATAAACTACTTCCAAAAATGACACAAAGGAAGAGATACATAACAACTGGCAGAAAATCACCATACTGTTGGCATTCAAAATCAAAGTAAAAAAAAATCTTGATGTACTTTGCTTGATGTACATGTTGGTTTTGAAACCATTCCATTCATTTTTTATTTAATGACTATAAGAATTTCATGTTGTCTAACCATCAAAAAATCATAAATAAAAATCTACATATGAGTATATACAGTATGAGTAAACATGCCTTATAAAATAGAATAATAATAACTGATGTCAAATGATTTATTGCGATTAATCACTTTTAAAAATAAAATTGTTTACATACAGTAATACATGTGTGTACTGTGTATATTTTGTATGTATATATAAATACACACGTGCATGTATGTTAATACACAGAATAATAAAAATAAAATATTATTTAAATCAACATTTTTTGTTTTCTATATTAATTTATAATCTATAATTATATATTATTTATATAAATTATAATCTATAATATAAAATGTAAATATATCAGCATTTATGGAAAAAGAAAATATTTAAGTCATTTTATTTTTTTAAATGAATTAAAAACTTCCTCTCTAAATCAAAGCATTAGTTCAAGAAAGATCCCTTTTTTAATCTTTTTTAAAATAAACTGATTAAGAAGTGTCATGTCATTGACCCATCTCCACATAGTAGCACATAGTTCTTAGCAAATCCCAAATACCTATCCATCTTAAAGAGACACCTTTATTTTTAGGTTCCTCCCTAAATTCACCAAAGCTGAACTTCTTCAGCATATGGGCTGTCTCAGACTCCCCAGGGCGTAGTAAATCTCAGGAGCTGTTCGGTGGGCTGCACAGCTTCATAAAGCTACAACCAGAGGCCTGACAGCAGGACGACTCCAAACCTTTGGCTCCAAGTGCTACTTCAGAAGAAACTACAGGAACATTATACATCGACAAAAGCTATTGGCAGACAACTCAGAAGTGTTCCACACATCATATTTCATCATATTGACAATGTCATAAACTACACCTTTATAATGTAAGACGATGATTTGCTCATGTTTTTATGAGAGCGGGGATGGTAACCGTGTGACTCTGTGGCACTGGATTTCACAGTGACGTTTTATATCTGTCTATTAACCCATTTCCTCTTCTCTTCTTTCGCTCATTAAAGAGCACATCTGTTTTCTGCAGCTGCGGGGTAAAGCTGCTAAATTCTGACCAGACTTATTTTACACACACAAATGCGGCAGTGTCCTTTCCCTCACTGATCCCAGAACAATATAAAATGCTATTAAAATCCGATTATATTGGCATCTTTCATGGGGTTACTGGCTTACAAATTTCCAAAGCATTAAAACCCCCAACCTCTTAACCTAGTTTTGACTTTGCTTGGGCTGTCGCGTGCAAACGGACGTCTGCGTTGGGTAAGCAATACCTAAAAATTACCAAAGCGATGCTAAACGCCCCTCAGAGAGATTTACGAGTGTCAGTTGGTGTGTAAAGAAGGAGTGTTATAAGGAGAAGGATGTAGACAGCTGAACGTCAGGCTTTCAGGGTCACTTCGGCACATGGGGCAGCTGTTGGTCGGGCAGCACGGTGGGCAGCGGTGGGGGAGGGGTCAAAGGTCATGGCTTAAAACATGGTCACATGGACTGTCTGGCCTTGGAACATACACACCACCTTCACACAACCCTTGCACTCCAGTGACCCACGAGTCCCCAGTGAGTCTCTACTTGAAGGGATTTTTAAATAAACAGCAGCCTTTAAAAGAACCGCCATCCTGTACAGAGCTCTGATGTGGCACACAGCTGTAAGAAGATCTACTGGTAAAGCACATAGTCTTCATCACGGTAACACGAGCAGCACTGAAATGTACTTGAAAAGGAGTGGATCAAACGCAGCGTGCCACGGTGAAGACATGTTCTCAGCATGATGGACTTCTCGTCACCTACAGAGGGGGTCAGAGATCAGTGGTCTAGGGATACCTAGGGTCTTTATGGTAATATCTCTAGCTGAGCAGAGAGAGACTGTGCACTGTAGGACCATTAAAATCATGAAGGTTTGGTTGATTTGGCTAATTGCGAGTGTGAATTATATAAACGCAAACTAAACTATAAAATATATATAAACACAAGCCAACAATGGAAGCCAGTTTCCAAACCTCAAAAAAGTGAAAACGGTAATTGTGACTTTATCTCAATACTCTGACTAAACTTGAGACTGGAGCAAAATCTCACAATTATGAATAGAATTATAAATAGAATTAGTTTCTATTTCAAAATTCTTACTTCAACATGAAATGGCAAGTTAATGGAGAAGAAAAATATCCTCCAAAGAAGTGGACTTTATAACTAAGAATATCTCAGAAGTCAGAATTTTGAGTTGATATCCCTCAGTTCTGACTTCATAACTTTGCGAGAAACATTGAGACAAAACGTCTGAATTATAAGATGTAAACTCACAATTGTGAGAAAAAATTTGTAAGAATTGTGAGATAAAAAGTCATAATTATCTTTATTTTTATTGAGTGGCTTTCATACAAAACAAAACTAAAAAGCTTAACACAACACCAACCCAAGCTCAAACAACAAAACAACAACAAAAAAGAAAAAAAATAAGAATAAAGTAGTCATTTTAACCAATCTATTAAATTGGGACACACCTACTGAAAAAAAAAACGTGAATTAATAGGGCATCTTCTGTTATTGAATCTAAAATCACTTCTAGTGATTAGAATGTGCAGTTAAACAAGCCTGCTGTGTAGTTTTTATAGCCAGTGGCCATGTGAAACCTAATACTCACAACAGGAGCTCCCCCCCCCCCCCTTGCTTTCAAGGCTGAGAGAGCCAAAGTTACCCTTTAAGTTTCCTCTTGAGTCCTTAGTTGACTTACTGGCCCTTTCCCCTATAAATCACCTTTGCTCTCAACTCAACAAGACAGAACAGTTCAGTAGAAAAGCAGTGCTTGATGGAGTTGTGTTTGTTACAGTGCTCCATATATCTGGATAGCTGATTTAACCTCTGCCTGCTAGCTGTCAAACAGCCAAACATGTAGTAACAGACATGTAAGGGATGCAAAAATTATTTCAAATAATAATGTTTTTAACAATAAAAAGAAAAATATATTACACAATGTGTAGAATTTATGGTAACACTTTGCATGAATCCTGTGTTTATAATATATTATAAGGGTATTCTGTAGGGCTTATAATGAAAGCATAATGCATTATAAATAACTTCATAATATACTGTATCATGTCATGAATATTGGAAACTTAGGGTTAGGGTTGTTATAATATTTACTTATTTGTGTTTATAGCTTTTAAGAGTACGACACAATTAACACAATGGACATGCTTACAATGGATTATATAGTAATATATATATACATTACTTTACATAAAGCTGACAAATACCACTTATAAAGTAATAATAATAAAAGCAAATTTTATTATGGCTTGTTTCCATTGTGTTGTGCTAATTTCTTTGTGTTGCAATAATTTTGTTGTGTTGTGGCTTGTTATCATGGAGTTGTGGCAATTTGATTGTGCACTGAACAATTATGTGAAGCAATAGGTTCTTTGGAAGTTATTCATAAAACCACAGATGCCATAGAACCTTTTTTTTTTAAAGAGTGAATGTAGATTTGTAATTGTGAATTTCCATGGAGCAAAGGCTGTGAGAAATCTGACCTAGTGACCAGAACAAAGTAACGGGAATCATGGGAAGAATGAATCATTTAGTGCGGCTGAGGGAGAGAGGTCAGCTTTCTGTGTTTATTATCCTTCAGAAGTGGATTGGAAGTAGTTTCATTGAAGTGGTGTGGCAGAGTACCGGTTCCTTTAATGTGAGCAAACAGTCACAGATAAACATGCTCAATTGTTTTGCCTCCTTGTTCCTTCAGGCATTGTGTATTTGCTCTGTGAACCTTGTAGAGCGGTACACTATTAGACAGGAAGGAAGGGGAGCGTCATGCGCTCCGGTCCAACTTGGTGCAGAATTCCTTCCATAAGAGCTAAAACTAAAAACTACATGCCAGCTATTACCTGAATGCATGAACATAACACTTTTACAACCCTTTTTTCCTCTTTCAGAAACGATAATATAGTGTTTTATGTTCTCTTATGCACTGTGTAAAGGGTCATTAAACCATAAACCATGATCTCACCCGCCAATCGTCTTTTTTCCTGTGCATAATCTGCTTGGCTGGAAGAAGTGTGTATAGTAGTTAAGCGGCAAAAGGTATGACTGCAACACTGGGCCTAAACCTCAGAAAGGTGTGATTAATGTTTTCCACTGATGGCGATAAAGGACTCCCTGGAGAGAGAAATGAAAGGGAAAAGAAAACAAGGAACGAAGATAAAAGAGTGAGAAAGAGAGAGAGAGAGAGAGAGAGAGAGAAGGATATTGCAGCTTTTGGTCAGTGAAATGTGTGTTAGACTTAAAAAGTAGATTTGAATTTCTTGGTGTGGTGCCAAAACCTCTGCTGTAGACATGTTTGAAAGTCACAATTCAAGATGACCACAAGTGGTACTTGTAAAACTGCAATAAAACCAAAAATCTTAGGAAGCTAAAGCTGTCTTTAGCTGCGTAGACAAAGTTTTAACTACGAACACCAGTGCCTTGGTTCTTTTGACTGGGGAAGCCCATATTCTGCATGGATTCATTCGTGGGTGGCATGGGGCAAAATCAGACTTTATTAATACATTTTTTCTTTTTTCTTTTATATTTATTTTTAATTAATAAAATAGTATAATGTCTATAAATTTTAAAAATGCATGTGTAATTAAATTTATATCATACAATAAATTAATTGAAATACCCAAATTATTAAAGTAACCTATTTAAATCAGTTCTAAAATATATTAAATATATATTGATATATAATATTTCATACTTTATCATTACTATATATTTTTTTCTTTCTCTCTCTCTCAAAACAACATAATTTTAGTGGTCCCTAAATGCCATGAGTACATTTGTAAAACAGCATGCCAAATTAATCACACGTCAAAAATGATTCAAAAATAAATCCCAGGAAAGCCGCCAACGCCACACACTTTACCCCAAAAAAGCAATAAAAAAAACCAAGCAAAGCATGTGGGGTTCAATCAAACAACAGTTAACCCCTGTGCTACTCTGACAGACCTTTAATAATCCACTTTCAGGACTAAAAATGTGTTTCAAAACTGGAATCCCCAGAGGAACCTTGTCAGGCACAAAAGCAGCACACATCAGTGCAGCAAAGCTCTGTCAGTGAAGGCCTGGAATGCACTGCAGGTTGACACAATTTATAAATAACCAGCAGAAAGAGTCAGACACAAAAGCCAGTGCTGTTCAGCCCCTCCACCGAGCAAAGCAGCTTCGGTCTTGCCATACAACCTTTAACTTGGCTAGTGCCAGCAGCTGGCAGTGCCAACAAATCAGAGAATGTCAAGGCAGCCTTGCTGCCAACAAAAGGCTGCGTGTACATGTGCTGAGAGAGAAAGAGAGCGAGAGAGAAAGAAAGAGAGGCAGAGGGCATTGCCTGCAGCAACTCAAAACGATTTTTGAAATAAAGCATAAAATAAAGCACAAATCCATGAAATCGCTAGCTTCAAATGAACTAGTTTTGCCTTATTGTGATTAAACACAATCATAGTGGGAGGAAAAAAAAAAGACAGAATACAGTTTTTGTTTTTTAGGTGAACATTTCATATACTATTTATTTTATACTAAAGCTAATGTGTAGTAAAATAATACTATATTTGATACTGTTACTACTATTATTGAAAGGCAGACGCACTACAAATAATGTTAATTGTAAATAATGTTATAATAAAGTGAAGTTTTGGTAATGCAAAAATAATACTTAAAAATCAGTTTATCAAAATAAAAACGGTTAAAATTGACAAAGACAACATGCTCCTCCAGAAGAGAAACATGGCGTCTGATTGCCAGAGAGAAATCTTTGTTGATTAAAGCTTTGAATCAGATACAAATCACTGCCGCCTGCCTCTACACTAACACCACATACACTTTAATCTGCTACACCACACTGTGACCAGACAATGAAACACTTTTGGATTGGGGGAATGATAGTACAGTGTAGCAGTTATGTGTAATTTGTTACAGTGCAGAGCA
The DNA here is from genome assembly GCA_032357445.1 of Enteromius radiatus. Taxonomy (NCBI): domain Eukaryota; kingdom Metazoa; phylum Chordata; class Actinopteri; order Cypriniformes; family Cyprinidae; genus Enteromius; species Enteromius radiatus. The sequence goes on from JAUCMS010000025.1 coordinate 6,358,027, forward strand.
CCAGATTGCAGTGTTGGATCAGCAAGAAACATGCTTCAATTTGCCAAAACCACTGCCTTCACAAACCAGCCAGAGATGAAAGACGAATCAGCACGACTGCGACCTGCTGACAAAAAACACTGTCTTGATCACAAGTAATGCTTTGTAAAGAATAATTAAAAATAATAAATTCACACATTAGGTCAGAGTTCGTTACTCACCCTCATATATATATATATATATATATATATATATACACACACAGACACACAGACACGCATACATATAAAAGAATTTTTTTTTTATCACAAAAGATTTGGAGAAATTCAACAATACATCACTTGCTCATCAATGGATCCTCTGCAGTGAATGGGTGCCATCAAAATGAGATTCAAAACAGGAGATAAACATCATAATAATCTAAAAGTAATCCACATGACTCCAGTCCATCAATCAATGTCTAGTGAAGTGAAAAGATGTGTTGTAAACGACAAAATTATCATTAAAAACATAATCCATAATAACTTCCTCCAGTGAAAAGTCAATTTTCTGTTATCTTCTCACATCAAAACCCACCGTATATTTACTATGGTTTGAAACTTAAAAATGTTTTAATGATGAATATGTTAATTACAAACAAATACTAGATGTTGTGATGTTTTATCAGGCGCTTGAACTCTCATTCTTGCGGCACCCAATCACTGCAAAGGATCCATCGGTGAGTAAATGATGTAATTTCTCCGTTCTGACGAAGAAACAAACTCATCTACAACTTGAATAGCATTTTGTGTGTCACTTATTCCTTTAATCTGCTAAATGGAACCGTATTATCAGTTTAACATGATTTACAAACGACCAATGAGGACAGTCATGAAAGTAGAACTGATCAGCTTGGCATTTAAAGTTTCTGTCATGTCTTGTGTCGTGTGCAACAAATACAGGTCCTGTTTAACTAGATGTGTCAGCCTCTTCTGCTTCAAGCGGATCTAATTAAATGCTGTTCCACATTAACAGGATTGAGTCAACTTACCGTTTCCTGTGTGCTGCCCCCAACAAGCTTTTGAATGGCATTTACCGTAATGCACACGAGCAGCCGCAGGATGAAACATTTCCTTCTATACACATGTGCTGCCAGACAGAAGCGAAACCGACATCTGTACGTACACGGAGACTGGTTCTATATTGTTCCCAGGGGATTGTGGGACATGCTGGAGTAAGAGGGGGAAGGGACTGCTGTTACACCGACACAAAAGCAGGAACGATTACTTTTCAAGTAGTCGAGCCTTGAGGTGAGTGTAAACCTGCTTCAGATGCTTTTATTTGCTCGGTTTAAGAAACATCCTGTGCAAACCTATAACACAAAGACTATAATAAGTACCTCACCTCACTTCTGTTTATGCTACAGTTCAACTAGACTTCCATTAGGAATTTAGCCTTGGACTTGAAGAGTGCGCGGGAATGTCTTTGTTAAACTAGTCAGCTGAGAAGAATGCGACTACAGCCATTTCTGGAAGTCAGTGATTTGAGTTATATTTTCAAAAATAGAAATAGTTTTGTTACGAAAATCCATCAATCTGCTTCAGAAGACATGTTAATCCCCCGGAGATGTACAGGTTAGTTTCCACATCTGGTTTATGGAGCTACAAAATAAGGGCCACTATCCACCAGAATTACCAAGCTTGAAGGAGCCAGGATAAATACAAAAACCCCCCCCTCTGTTTTCACCTGAAAGACAAAAGTCATATACACCTAGGATGACTTGGGGGTAAGTAATATGGGGTGATTTTCATTTTTTGGTGAGCTATTCCTTTAAGCATTATTTGCAGAAAGCAAACCTCAAACAAACCACATTTCCTGGTGAGTAGTAGGGACAGTTCTCCCAAAAATGAAAATTACCCCCATAATATACTCACCCTCAAGCCATTCTAGGCTTTCTTCTTTCAGACGAATACATAAAAAAAATGTCCTGGCTTTTCCAAGCTTTATAATGGCAGTGAATAGGGGAATCTGAAGCCCAAAAAAGTGCATCCATCCATCATTAAATACTGCTCCATACGGCTCTAGGGGATGAATACAGGCCTTTTGAAGAAAACCCTGCATGTGTGTAGCATCTCCTTTGCTATAAAAAACAAAAAACAAAAACAACTTGGTACTCACGAGACTAGCACATTTCACCGGTGCTCATGTTACACCTACATCCTACATCATTTGAAAAGTATTTGTCTTAAAGAAGAATGTCATATATACCTAGGATGGCTTGAAGGTGACTAAATAATAAAATAATTTTCCTTTTTGGATAAACAATCCCTTTAAAGTACCACTGATGGTCCTCTCTGTGACATATTTTGGATAGAAATGCTTACCTAGAAAGTAAAGATGCAAAGATTTTGGGTCAATACACTTAGAGGTTCATTTCATTTTGCAGTTAATTGACAATTAAATAAAAGTTGAATGCAGTTAAAAGTCAATGACAATCAGGAAAAGTTAGCATGCTAAATTCCGCAGCCCTAAAACCTATGAACTATATTGATCCCGTTTAACTTTATTTATCCAGCCAGCGAGCCTAGCAACTGCCGCCATTATACATCCAATTGTCATCCTGTGCTCTCTATATGTGGTTTTATCTCAGCCAACAAGACAGCTGAAAAGCATGTGGCATTACAATGTGAGCAGTACAATGTTCACTTGTGCGACATTGTTCTCTCAAATGAATCTGGGTGGTCTCATTCATTCTATACAGTGGCAGCAGCTAATGGGTCGATCTGGACTGGTTCAGTTCAAACCGGACTTCACAAGGGACTCTTTAGGGGTTTTGCTTCCATCTGCCAAGTTTCCTTGAAAAGAAAAAGCCCTCATTGCAAAAAAAAGCATAGTGTATCCCTGTAATGAGCTCACAGACAATGCAAACAGCCTGGCAGTTTAATGGAGTAAGTCAGCCGACTGCACAAGCCCAACAACTAAAACAAAACTCACAAAGGACCGTTGCAGGCACGTACGGAAGACATGTTCACGATGTCTGATTGAGCTTTCCCTCACATGATCGGCTCACTGGCTCCATCAATGCTGATGTGTTCTTTGTCTGTCTGCAAGTCAACAGTTCTTCCACGATTCCCTTCACCTGAACACCAATCTCTCATCCTAAACGTCTCCTTATGGTTCCTATCAAACATCTTGTCCTGTTTTTGAATCCAAACCATCCAATAAACCACTGATTTCCTCAGAGACCACAAACTCAAGCATCAGAGAACAGCTGAGCCTTTTTGTTTTTATATTAAAACACTCCACAAAAATTGTTTTGTATCTATCATTCAAAATGATCCTTTCACAAACATGCCTCATGTGTTTGCCTGGTCAGACAGCTTAATGATTCCTAACAAAGAAAACCGGGCAGACCAACCTCAAACTGATGGAGGTAATTTTTTGGTCTCCAGGGATAACTCGACAGGATGTTTGCTAACTGGCGTCATCCCCTGTAAATCCTTTGTGCTATCAAGAATAGCGATAGCAAGAGGCATTGGTCAGACCATAAAAACCTTTTTTAAAACCTCTTTTAACCCACTACAACCAATTCAGATGAGCCATTTGGATATATTTAAACAGTCATTTTATGCAGCTGTGCTATGCTAAGTGAGCATACAGTACAAAGTTACATGTTAAAACTAAAAGGCAGGATTTAGAGCATTCTGCATTCAGAGTTTTCCCCCTCCACTAATTTTTCACTTGCAAACGTGCAGCACAATAAAATCATTTTCTATCTGTCCAAATTACAACCATATGAGACCCGATTAATTTTCTTAGGGAGTTTGTGATTATCATAAGGGAGATTAGCTCTGTACTCAGATAACCCAAGACTTCTTTCCCCCACCCTTCACAAACAGACACCAAGCCAAGACACGATCCTCTCCAAATTAAAACCGTAGCTATTCACTAGAAGCTCTTGCTTACCATACAAGAGAGATCTGCTCCTTTCCTGGGCTTTTTAGTATCCCTGTGGCTTTATATCGGAGAGACGAGCCAAAGACAAAGACAGAGGAGTTGTAATGCAATTATTTAGGCCTTTAATAACCAGCATTCTTGCAGTGAAGTCTGAGGGATTGTGGTTTCTGTTAGATAGGCACTGTGGGCTATTGTATGTCCTAAAAGCAGGACAAGAAACAATACACTGCTGGTAAGGCTAGGGAAACTTTATAAATGGTGGTACTTTGTCTCAAAGTTTCAAATACCCTGAATTATCCTGCCAGGTTACAATTTCATCACATGCCCACAGGCTAACATCATATCACTTCTCAGCTAGTAGAAAACCTACACCGCGAGTACCCAAAGTGCTTTCTTTTTAAGACTCAACGACCACATTCCTTAAGGCAGTCAAACGTCAGCTCGTCAAGCAATCAATAGCATGTAATTATGATGACAGGCTCTCACTCTCCTACGCTGTAAACAGATCAGTCTGTTGTAAATTACTTTGTTTGATGTAGATTAATACAAGAACAACCTCTCAAGAATGTAAGCACACACTATCACAAACATTTACACCAGAAAAATGTGTGGTTGTGGGCCAGAATCAAGTCCTTTAATTTTTTTCCTTTATTTAACCAGATCATCACATTGAGACAGTACTGTCTCTTCCTCCAGTGAGACCTGGTCAAGACGGCAGCACATAAAGTTTCAAACAAGAAGAGTTACGAAATACAATACCACCAAAATTTACAAATCATCATTCATCAGGATAAAAATTCAGATCATAAAAAACAACTACAAGTTTCCTTTAAAACATTATACAAAAGATACTTGAAAGTACTCAAAGTTGGAAGTGTATCAAGGCTAAGCTGATTTTGCAAATAATTCCAAGCCCCAGAAGCATAGAAGGAAAAAGTACACTTGCCATGGTTTGACGATACCCTTGGAACTGTTAACCGGATACAGGAACCAAATCTAGTATGATGGTTATTTGAGTAGAATGTTAACAAATTAGAAAGAGAAGATGGCAATTTACCGAAGAGAGCCTTTAAAATAAATAAATACAAATGTAATTTTCTCCTTTGTTATAAAGATAACCAATCTAAGGAATTGTATAAAATACAATGATGTGTCCGTGAATCTGCACCTGTGACAAAGCAAATTAATTTTCAATTTTTAATCCGGTATAGAAAGCCTAGGAACTAGGAAGCCTAGTTTCGGCCTAAGCTTTTTTAATAACTTATCAATGTGTATATCAAAGGCTAATCTCTCGTCAATCCAAATACCTAGATATTTATAAGAACTAACTCTTTCTATTGGTATACCGTTCAAGGATGTTATCATCTGGTTTGTTACCCTTGTGCGGCCATGGCTAAAAATCATATATTTAGTCTTTTTTTAATTTAAAACCAATTTTAGCTCCTGCAGCGTACACTGTAGTACTTGAAAAGCGTTCTGTAACTGCTGTAAAGCCTGATTTAAATAGTGTGCAGCTGTATATATAATTGTATTGTCTGCGTACAGGTGTATTTTGGCTGAATCTATTCCATGACTTAAATCGTTAATGTAAATAGCAAATAGCAACGGAGCTAGAACAGACCCTTGGGGAACCCCAGTATTTACATGGAGAAAAGGTGTATTGTAATTTTCATTGAGTGTGTTCTGAGAAATAATTTTCAAACCATTTTAGAACGCCTTTACTGAAACCTACAAGCCTACAAGTCTCTGCAACATTAACTTATGGTCTACTGAGTCAAATTCAATTGACAATGGCTCATACCGCTAACGACCTGACACAACAATACGAGCTGACAAGACAAAATGGCATATTTACTTGAAAGGCACTGCACTACATGATAAAACTTGTTTTCAGAGAATGTCTCCTTATGAGTGTATTTTATCTTAAGGAAAAAAAATAAAAAAATCATGAAATGCCTACTAAATCGTGATTTTGTCATGTGCAGGAAGATATTTTACATTGTAGTTCATGATTTCTAGGTATATTACACTGTCAGAAAAATGTGCATAAACTATAGTATGCCTTGTCACTGGGGCCAAATTCCGACCTAATTTATCTTTAAAAGTAGTAAGATGTAGGGTAGTAAGACTTCAGATATTTTTAATGAAATCTAAGAGCTTTCTGACCCTACATTGACAGCAAAGCAACTGACACATGCAAGGCCCATAAAGGTAATTCCAACAGAAATTTTATGAAGTTATGATTTTATGAAGTTAGGGTACCTTTAGAGACCTGCCCCAGGGACAAGTTGTTATACCACTAAAATGAAAAATATTTGCAAATCTGCAGTGGTTACAGCTTTTTCTTTTATTAAAAATGTAAATGTTTACCACAACAACAAAAAAAAAATATTAATAATAGAAATGCCTACTAGCGACCAATCAGCTTTGGGATTGACAACATGCAGTGAAATATTTCCTGGCAGTACGAATGGGAACTCAGACCTGCTGGTCTTGAACCAGGAACCACTAACGTCAAGCCAATAATAACCTTACCACAAAGTTTTCAAGACAGTGACGCAATTTTGCTAGGCAGGCCAAAAAGCTAGTTCGCTCCCAAATCAAGTAAGCTGTGGTGCATTGTGGCCATTCAGTTAATGGACAGTCCGTACCCAGATAGTGGAAAGGAGCATACAGCATTCTTCTATTGACTGACAGTTATGTCAGCTTCACTATAAAGCCTGCAGTGTTCTACCAAAGAGAGTGCTGTCATGACATTGGCATTTTCACAGTGGGCACTCTTCATCTTTACTGTGTTCTTTTACGAGACAACCTATCACTCCCGAGGCCAATCAGGATAGTGCATCCCACTCCTTTCTTCAACCCTCCTATTCCCATAACCCCCTGCCCCTGGCCTTGATCTACAATTATCAGCGCTCTCTCTCTCTTTTCCACAGAAAAAAGGCAATTTAACGCTTAGAAAGGTTAATGAGTGAATAATTACATTTTTAATGAAGTCTGAAAGCAGCCTGACTGAGGGGAAAATACAGAGAGAATGGAAAAAGTGAGAGAGCAATCTGCCCGTGTCCAGAAGGCGAGTTTAATCCTTGACACCTGTCAAAGTGCTCAGACGGTGCAGACCCCCATGGTTCATTAAAGGCTGCAGTTGCACAGAAAGGCTTAACCCAAGAGCCTCTGCTTTGAGATGGACCTCTCAGCCCAGGGGGAGGTAATCCACACAAAACTGAAAACACACTCCTTTCGTTCAATAACACATCTGTCTGAGGTGCACTCAGATCACACCTCACATTTACCACTCTCTTTCGCAGACTCTGCAGGGTGCTCAGGAGCTTGACCAAAGCATTTCTTTGCAGGACATGTCAGCCATAGCAAAGCATTCAATAATGATATTTAGAAGTTGATTTACGCACAGTGGAGGGGGCACTGAAAATCTGGGAAAACAGAAGGCGTTAAGAATGGATGGAAAAAAAGTTGTCAAGGTGCATAAATGTGCATGCGTGCCAGCGGGATGCAACGAGTCATGCTCAAAGACGGTGTGGTCTCCTACTGAGAGTTGGCGTGGAGTACAGTTGGCATTCAGCCCAACATTCTCCTTGAGAATCCATCCCCCCCAAACCTGTAAACCAACAGACCAACTGGCTTGCTGCTTGGATCAATAAACTGGCAAGGAGACTTAATTGTTTCCACACACCAGATTTTCACTTCCAGTCAATAGTGCACCTCCCCCCAGCTTTGAACTTGACTAGACATGCAGCCAAATGCACAGAACGGAGCAGCCAAAATGTGAAATCAAGGTCACTCTGGCTGGTTCCAAACACAGGTAACCATTGGGGTTGATGGCCCTGCAGGGGGCCTGGCCTTTAGAGGGGGTTTAGTGGTGTATGAATGAGACAGAAGAAGGAGGGATTATAGGGGCCGGTCGTAAGGGTCTATTGTTCGAGCCTGAGAAAGTGTGTAATGGTTGCACGGCTGTATTCAGAGAATAAGAGAGCATCGACTTCTCAGAGCAACGGGGAACCTTCCAGCAATGAAGGGCGGGTCAGTAGAGTCTTGCAGAGCTCTCTCAACGGTCTATTAAAAGTCCGGGACACTTGTCTTTCACAGGAATTAGGCCATTGTGGCGAAGCGATGACTTTGTGTTGGAAAAGTCTGTCTTGGTTTTGTGTTTCTGGCTACTAGGCTAGGTCCTAAAAGGCAGATTTAATATATACCATCTAGCAGGATTGCGGTGGCCACTGCAAAGACCACAAGTGTAGCCCACGTGTCATTTTATGATTCTGAAGGGTGCTCAGGGTGCAGCCACCCTTTTGCAGAGCCAAATTTGATGCAGGCATTACATCACCAAAAGTATAGAGGACCACAAGGACTTGGGGCAACATTAGGGACAGGGCTCTGGACCAGAAATCAGCTAAATTAAACTGCTTCTCACAGGGAAACTGCTTCAAGGAGCTACTAAGAAGCAAATCCTTCCAGTCTGTGAATGCAATTATCTCACAGGCCTTGAGCTCCTTCCACCAACAGCAAATATATGTTGTCATCATAATCATACCAGTGTTTTTACAAGGAAAGACAGCTAATCCATCTTGTCATTCTGGAATGACTCTGGCCAGCAGGTGGGAACTAGACTGGTTAATTCCTTAAATTCATTTTCATAAAGACTGCTGCAAAAGAATTAGGGAATATAAAATAAAATGAGAAAAACAGCAACGATTGGAAACTGGAAAAGTTCAAAGAAACAATCAGGAAATGAAGAAAGCAAAAAAAAAAAAAAAAGAAGGGGTGGAACAAAGGGGCCACCTTCAAGTCTTTTGTGTACAAGCCAAGGAGACACTCTTGTGAGACTGAACAGTAGGCAAGCGAGGGGACACAAAGCGTGTGTTCAGGTCTCCCCCTTTGGCCTTTTCACCTCACTCTGGCATAGTAAATTTTTAAGCAGCTCTCTCCACGCTTAAGTGTCTGTTCTCACTCTTGGATACTCTCCCCTGCAGACCATTAAACTTTAAAAGTATTTGTGTTTCAAATGGCACAGACCCCCAGGAACCACTGCTGAGAATGAGTGTCTCAGACCTCTTTCTTTGCAAAACAAAATGCACATAGAATAGAAGACAATGACAATGCTGCACCAGAATGGATTCCTTCTATCTAAAACAAAAGAAAAAAACACTTTTGAAGTGACGCTTCGATATTTAACTCATTCCTACATTTTTTAGGACTGTTTATGCCACTTTCCCTCATTTGTTTAAAACAACTGATGATCAATGGTGTTTGGGGCAATTAAAATGATACCTCAATTGACGCATGTTTATATTTCTATACTGATCCTAAATGAGATTTTAAAGCTAAGGTGGAAGGAGAAATTAACGACTTCAGAAAACACACATAAACTTTCTTCCCAGATCTAAAGTCCTTAAGTTCACTGTTGATTTTGTTGCCATTCGTCCTGCAATTCACACAATGCAAACCCAAACCACAAGAACCTGAACCCACAACCCAAATTCCACCGCTTAGTGTAAACCTCAACCCAAAAGCCAATCTACTCATTTGAGAAAGCCCTGCCCTGCCTGCCTCGCCGTTTTCTTCTTACTCCATCCCATCAGAGAAGAGGCTAGTGTGGTTTAACTGAAAATAATCTTCGGAATAACACAGCTGCTTATTCCCAAGCAAATCAAAAGATGAGCCGTCAGCACAAACCACTATGAAGACATATTTCATGTAGTAATTACAATCATGGCTAACAACAGAATGTTAATTGGCAGAATTAACATGGTATATTATGACATGCAGTGACTGCAATTTAAAGATCAAAGTCTGAGACAGTTCTTTGGAAAGGTCTTTTAATCTTTCAGCCCGCCCTTCAAGCTGTGATGACTTGAGACTTCCTCAGTCAGTCGACACCGATTTTAATTTTCCCATAGATGCCTGCATTAACTGGAGTTATGGCAGCCCAATTAAAATATTATTCCAGGTTAGCTGGCTTGCCTTTCAAGGCCAAACCCACTCACGGGTATCTCTTCAGAAAAAGGGGGAAAGAAACAAATGGGAACAGGGAATGGGAGAAAAGAATGGCACACAGCAAGAGCCTGGAAACCAAAACAATGCCACTGAAACTTTTATTGTTGAGTTCACCGCCGGAGGAAACAGAACGGGCAACACCTGCAGTTTGTGGTTTGAAAGATCAAACTGACGCACAAATGTTTTGTTCTGTGTGTGTGACATACTTCCAGAAATAAAATATTAAAACAATCTGATTAATCATCATTTCTGTTCTCGGTTTGGTACAGATGCCTGAAATGTTAACTTTTGGTAAAATAAATAAATAAAATAAAATAAAATAAACAAACAAAACTCATACCATGGTATTCTGGTCATTCCATCTATGAATGGAAAACTATTTTAGTTATTGTCAAAAAACACAGATGCACCAAGCAGCATTTCACCATTTAATATCCACACAATGGGCCACAAAGGCCTTTTATTGCATATATCTTCCCTGCACTTACATAAACTGCTTTGCTTTTTCCCTTTAGAAGTATTCCATGTGTTGAGGCCAAGCCAGATATTTAGTTTGGCTGTGCTCACAGCTAGGGGACAACAGACAGAATAAAATGAATTGAGGCAGGATAAAGAATGGCCAGTCATTCACTCGAGGGGGTGCCTCTGTTTTCAACTACACACTGCCTTCTACACTCTCCTGTGTGGACTATAGACTCTCCCTCTCACATACACATTAGCACAAAAGATACCATTCAACAACTTGACGGCAAGCTTTTTGTATGGAGAATTTTTTATTTTTTATTTATGCATTTCATGTATTTATTGGTCATAGTGTTTATGATCATACACATTTAAATGCATTTTAAAATGTTTTTAAAAGAAGTCTCTAAAGCTCACAAAGGCTGCACTGATTTGCAACAACAACAACAACAACAACAAAAAACAACAGATTACCATCCTGATCCATTACTGCATTGAACAAACTATAATGTTCAGAATAACAAAATCCCACTTTTTTTTTTTACACGATAGTTAAAATGCATAAATATACGGTTAGCTTACGAAATCAATTGAAATATGGTGGGCTTTTCCGGAACTCTGTATTTTCAGGAGGACTGAAAACAACAGTTGCACATCCGTCCCAGCAGACTTGAGCAATTCAGGTCAGTCTTCAAGTGTATACTCCTGACCTCTGCAATATTTCATCTAACAGAGCTTTGCAGGAATAAGAAACATGAGATATGATCTCGGATGTCTAAGGTTATGTAAGACTGCAGCTATACATACAACAGTTTGACGCCTTGTTCCCATTTGAGGGGATTTCTGCAGTATTTATACTACTCAGCAGCAGAAGAACGTAAACAGACACTGATTAGTGTATCAAGCTGTAATTAGTGTTAAGGGGCTTATGGGATATTAAAGTGAGGATTTGAGGCATGTTACTAATACCCGTTCACCCTCCCCCACGCAGCGCCACCCACGCAGTCAAACAGCACTGGTCGTAGTCTTTATTTGATGCACCCTTCTAAGAGCAGCGATTATGCAGAAATCTTCTATAAGAGCTTGAGTCACTGCAGGTCATTCGAGGTTAATAGTCCTTGCTCAGTAATAAGTATGTGGTTTGTAGAGGATGCCACGTTTCTGTAACCCGTACAATCCTGGCAGCCAGCGTTCTCCATGGGACATCCCTGACTAAGTTTCCGTGACAGAAAATGGTGAAATGGTTTGGTCTGAAGAGCCCTCGAGGATCAGTCTTAATGAAAGGACAGTAATTCAAGGTTATGTGCTGGGAAACTTTCTCTTTTTTAAGCAGATGCAGGCAGGGAATTAAGAACGCCATTCAACATAATATTTTATGTTGACACATATGCATAATAAATAAATTATACACATATAAAAAAATGTGATGTGATTATGAGAAATAAGAAAATGTGAGGGGTGCTTGCTGTGCCAAAACCGGTCTCTCGGTTGCTAGAGTGAGTCTAGGCGGTTGCTAGGGTAGCGAGAATAGGAACTGAAAACAAAATTAGACATATTTTTTAAATCAGAAAGTCATAGATACATATGGGTTTGTTAATATCATTTATACTAAGAAGCAGTCATTGGAGTGTCATTGTACCCTAGCAACCTTTTACCAAGACCTGTATCTTTGCATTAGAATATCGTATAGACAAAGTAGTTGGTTCTTCTGAACTTCAAACTTGTTAGTCATGCTAGCAGGGAATAGCTCCATGTTAATAACGATTAGCTAAGTGCTAATTCTGGCTAAGAACATGCTAAGAACTCCATAGTAATTATCTATGACAACTAGCAACTGCTTATCAACGGCCCTTGCAACTATCCTGGGTACCATACCAACCGCATAGCAATACCCTAACTACCACCCTGGGTACCCTAGCAACCACATAGCAATGAGTCTAGCAACCTCCAAGAGTACCCTGGAAACATCATAGCAACACCCTGCCAACCATTCTGGTTACCCTAGCAACCAAATAGTAACATTCTAGCAACCACCCCAAGTACCCTAGCAATGACCCTAGAAATCACTCTGGTTTCCCTAGCAACCACACTTTCCTTTTTCAGTCTCCAGATGCTAGAAAACATTTAGCCAGAGAACAAAATTCCAGACCAATGAAATCTTTAGAATTGACTTAACTAAATCAGAATGCAAGAGGTTTTTCGGTTATGCGAATGAATGAATTTCACTAAGGTTGATGAAAGTTTTCACTTGTTTAAGCGGTATTTCAGTAGTGCATTTCAGTAAGGTTGATGGGGTTTTTTTATTTCGCTAGTGTGTGTTAAAATATTTCAGTAATGAATATGAATGAATTTCAGTAAGGTTGATCAACATTTTTCATTTCACTAGTGTACATAAGAGGTTTTTCAACAATTATGGCCTATACAGCCCCTCAAAAAAAAAAAAAACCCTATTTCTAATGTTAACTGAATATTTTTTCAGCTTTATTTCAATTAACTAAATTTTTACTAGTTGTTCTGGGTTGTTAACAATAACTATATTAGAAGCAAATTTTAACCAAACTATAAAGATATAGATGCTACAAGAGGTTGTAGGTCTTTAAAAATCGCTTAAACTTAATTTATACCAAACTAATTCTAATGCTGTCCTTATTCATTGAATTTACAAACTTTATCTTAAACTGTTAAATACAAAAATCATTCCTGTAGTTCCAAGAAAAATATGAAAAACTCAAATTTACTGGAGATTACTGGAGAGTCACTTTATGCTTTCTCTGCACGTAAAAAACACCATCACAACATTCTCTGAAATATTCAAGGATTAAATCAAGTCATATGGTAAAAGGCAGAATGATCATTTTTGAGTGAACTATCATTTTACGCCTAACAATTATCTCTGTGCTGCCCCTTCAGAAATGACACTTTCCTTTTGAGCATCAGTCATCACTTCCTTATGAACATCAGTTTCTAGCTGGTTTTCAATCCCGCTAGCAGCTGTTGCTCATATTATACTATTACAGCCTCAAAGCAAACCCTCCCATGTCTTATTGGAGGCAGAAGAAGCAAAGCAGCACTTGGCAGTCAAACAGTTGGTCCTTACACATGGCCTCTCTTTCTATAAACAAACAAGCTGCACATTTACCCCATCCAGAGCCGAACCTCCGCTTCATCAGCAACTAGCGATGCATACAGAAACAGAACTGCAGAGGGAATGAGAGGCACCCAAGACAGAGAGGCAGAAGCAGCATCCAAGGCCAAACCGCCCGGTCTGAGGAGGGTTTTAAAGCTGCTGGAGGAATGAACAGGTGGTGAAGGACACGCTCACCTGCGCTGGGTGGAGGAGCCGCGGGGTTAATGAGAGGCCTGCTGCCGCCCTGGCTTTACTCAAGATTCTGACGTTTACAAGAGAACAATAGCAGGCTCTAAATATACTTGTAGAACTTGAAATACGTTAATGAGCTTAGAGAGATGGCTATAAATACACAGATCTAGGTAGACCTACACATGCTCACAAATTTTAGACAGACAGGCAGACAGATAATCAGATTTAGACAAACAGATCTTGATAGACAACTCAAGACAGACAGACCAGTAGAAGACCAGCAAGAGACAGACAGTTAAAGAAAATTTTATTTAAGTTTAAATTTAAATTTGTTGTAAGGATTTTTTCCCCCTATTATTTTAATCTTTTCATTGTTATTATAATATTTCTCAACATATATTTCAAGCTTTGGCCATATTGCATCTTTGCAGTCATGCTAATAAAGCAATTTTGAATTGAGAGAGAGAGAGAGAGAGAATATTTTGTATAGACAGAGACAGATAGACGGATGAAACAAAGACTAATATTTTGTACAGACAGACAGACAAGGACAAAGACTAAATGTTTTGTATGAACTGAGAGACAAACTGTTTATATTTAATAGAGAGACAAACAAATATTTAATAGAAACAGACAAAGAGACAGACATATACAGACAAACAGATGAAATTTTTAAAGAGACAAAGACCAATAGAACCGAGACCAATATTTTGTATCGGCAGACAAAAGGCAGAGGCTGGCATTTTGTATAGACAGATAGATGGATGAAGGCCAGTAATTTATAGGCAGGCATGCAGAGATGGATATTATGTATGGAAAGGTAGACAGGCAGATATTGATAGACATAAAGAGATTAGGAAAAAACAAACAGATAGATGAGGATTATACAGACTGAGATTTAGATAAATACAGATTAGACAGGCAGATTTAAACGGATATATACAGACAGTCAGGAGTAGACAGATAAATACAGTTAGACAGATCTAGAATAGATAAAGATTATACAGACAAGCAAATAAAAAACAACAACATTTTGTATAGAAAGGTAGGCAGACAGACAGATCTACATAAATAGACATGATTTATAAAATGAATTTTTAGAAACAAATAAGAAAACAATGTCGCTAAAATTTGATGTACTTTACAAAGCAGAGAGAGACTCTTTAATAAACTAGCGAAAAAAATAATTCACCAGATTCTTAAAAACGTCAACAGAATAAATTCACAAAGTTCACTTCCACTTCCAGCATATCTGCTTGTAAACTTCACACATTAAACCCAAGCATCGACATCTGGCTTAATGTTTAACCTGCACCAACAATGCTGAACAGAAATGGTACATGCTACGCTTTTCCACAGCAGTAATCTCACAGACGTACGAAGCGTCTCTAATTGCCCGGACACATCTATCCAGAACACTCTCAAAAGATGCAACCTCTCTCAACCTCTTGTCATACAAGCACCTTAAGCTGATAAACCCTTTTATTTCTTCCGGCCCTGGCATCAATACCCCCTCAGTTTCAAAGGCTGGAGAGAAAATGATTAATCAAAACAGCGATTACGGCCATCCACAAAGTCACACAGACTCCCCACTGTTCGCTCTCAGCGGGGGGCGACCGCCGACTGCTACCACAGCTCTCATGGAAAAAAGCCTGCTTTTCTTCCACTTCATTCACTACAGAAACTATTACACAAAATTCATGCAAAATTATTACTGAAATATAAGATTAATTCATTTTCCAGAATGCCCATACCACAAATGCTGAAATAAGTGATAATGCCAGGCAATTATGTTATATTGTATTGTATATTATATTGTTATATTAAAAAAAAAAATAATAAAATAAAAATGATATATATATATATATATATATATATATATATATATGTGTGTGTGTGTGTGTGTGTATATATATATATAAAAACATATGTCTGTATGTGTGTGT
>JAUCMS010000025.1:6383283-6397780 GCA_032357445.1 Enteromius radiatus
ATTATTAAACTCAAATTTACAATAAACATTCATTTAACAACATTACGTGTGACACACAACCCTAATAAACATAACTAGTACAAAAAAAAACTGTTATTTCAAAGAAAAAAACATCAAATTCAAACAAAATTTAAAATGCAATGCAGGTAATGTCATTCAAATTTATCATTAACCATTTTTACTGTAGCATTTTCACAGTTTGTTACTGTTAAAATCACAGTCATTTTTTTACAGTGTAGATTAAAGTATCTATTAAAATATCTATTTCTCATATTTAATATCCAAAATGAATGATGTTAATGTAATAATAAAATTCATTAATTGACTAATTTAAGTTTTTAGTGGAATTTTAGGAATTTCAATATCAGTCATTAAAACTATTTAAATAATTACTGGTCATATTATTAATGTTTGGCTTTCCAAAAGAAAAATAGATGAATAAATAGTAAAACGTGAATTTAGACTTGACAAGGATTGAACTTTGGGGTTTAACAAAAACCCTACCAACCCTACCCTATTAAGGTATGACCCATTTCAGAAACCGAGGGCTTTCCACCGAGCAGCATTATCAGCACACAGCGTCACTCAGCAGAGAGAAAATCTGTGTTCGTCACACTGAGCCAAATGTACCGTTCACTGATAGCGAAGCCGGTATTATCACCTGCAGATAAGGCCGTCTTTCTCTCGCCGCCAGGCCTGAAATCAAAGCCTCGCGGAGGGGTGCGGCTCTAGGATATGTGATGAACGGGGAGCACCGGGGTTTTCATCAGATCCCTGACACCCTGATGACAGCAGCCCTTAGCAATCTCAAAAGCTCTGAGCAGCTGTCTCTGAATCTGCAGAGACGGTGGCACGGCCCAGCTCTTTCTCTCGGATGTGAGACTGCCAGCTCTCCGTTTACTTTACGATGCTGGCAGACCTGGGCTTCGGCGGACCCATAATTGATTTACGAGTAGCTTTCCCCACTCCGCCTGACGCGAGTGTCCTTGTAAGGCAGCGCCAGCACAGACTTCCCTTGATACCCTGCAGACGCCCACCACCAAAAACGACTCCTCTGACCCTTTTATAAGAAAACATGACTGGAAAAAACACTAAATAAATATGATACAGCTCACCGGCTGCAGACATTAAGTGCACTGATGATGGTTGCAAACACTGGGTCCAGTCAGAGGTTAAAACAGAAGCAATTTTGGGTAACCATATCCACTTAATTACATGTTTCAGTTTATTGTTTTCAGTTAAAAGAACAAAAGTGCCAGATTGGTTTTACTATCAAGGGACAAGTTCATCTAAAATGCATTTCTCTTCTTCACATCATTCCGTAATGTTACCTTCCTTTTTTCCCGCAGAACAAAAAAGGAGAAATTTACAAGAATCTTTAAGTTGCTGTTTTCCATGCAAAGTAAATAATTACAATAAAGCACATAAAAGCACCATAAATCCAAAAAATGTATTTATCTTCCTCACATCATTCCTTGACGTTACCTTGCTTTTTCCCACAGAACAAGAAAGGAGATATTTACAAGAATGTTTAAGCTAATCTTTTCCATACAATCATGGACATGAAACAGTATTTGCAGTACAATTAACTTCTATATTGTGACACTTTTTAAATATTCAGGAACAAAGTAATGGCGACTTAATTTTATCTTCCATGTCTTGTAAAACACTGTGCCATGATATTAGTAGCTAATATTTTTCAGTCCTGGTTACATCAACAGCAAATAGTTTTTCAGTAGAGAAAAAAGCACATAGCATTTAAAAAAAAAAAAGTGCTTTCGTAACATAAAAATCACTCATGAACCAGGACACTTACATGAGGAGTCAAAATGTCAACTAGTAAGAACAGCTGCAGTATGGCAAAAAACAACAGAACACCATATCTAAGAAGAGTAGTATGCCTGATTTCCCAGTATTCGTAAAAAAGGAGGTGAAAAGTCGCAAGGACACTTTAATATTGCATGATGCCACAGAAAGGAATTTGTTTATGGCACTAAAGCCTTGTAACAAACACTGCTAGGTCACATGACAATAACAACATGGCGTTTGTTGGTCGGATTTGATCATTCTATATAGAACATATACTCTTTTAATGACCGCTGATTATTCTTCACAAGAGCTACTTACACAGAAAGTGTGCAACTTCAGACACAGCCCGGGTCGAGTGCTTATAGAAATCCAATCACTTCCGCTTCAAACTAACTTGGTTATTAAAATACATTCTGCTTTCATGTGGCTTGTCTCTCACTTGCCTTCATGCTGCAGATGTTACCAAGTCAACTGTTAATCCACAGCTTGTAAAAGAGTCGTAACATGGTTAGGGGCTTTGTTTTGGTGCGGAGGGCTTATCTCTGCATGACTGGCTAAGCAAATCTCTGGCCGATGGGAAGCAGGACAGACGGAGTGAAGTGAAAGTAGACGAGACAGACCAGGTGATAGAGCAGACTGAGAAAGGCAAAAAAACAGGGAACTTACTACTATTTCTGCAGTGTATAGCATGCTTATAGTATTTTCTACAAGCATAAAACATTTAGATGACTAACTACAAAGTCTGAAATGAGCTAGAGTGTAATTATGTGAAATACTGTATCCCACAATGAAAAGCTTTCTACTCAACCTTAAAGGGTTACTCCACCCCAGAATGAAAGCTTTATCATTAATCACTTACCCCCATGTCATTCCAAACACGTAAAAACTTTGTTCGCCTTTGGAACGCAATTTAAGACATTATGATGAAAACCATCTTGTCCCATTGACTGCCAAAAAATTACTACTGTCAAGGTGGTTCAACTGTAACATTAGGAAAGCTACAAGACGACTTTTTGTACGGAAAGAATACTAAAATAATGACTTTATTTAATGATTCGGCACTGTAACATCTCTGTGACTCTATTTTGGACAGCATCTGGTGAACGCACACTACGTACAGGACGCAGGTGCAATGGAAAGATACGTCTTGTATGTGTTACAATTTGATTCGCACAAACAGCGTATCTTTCCATTGCGACAAAACTGCGTATAATGTGCGTTCACCTGATGCTGTCTAAATTGGAGCTACGTTACAGTGGTAAATCTTTGAATAAAGGTGGGTTTTTTTTCTTTCCGTGCAAAAAGTATTCTTGTAGCTTCATAACATTACGGTTGACCCACTGATGGCAGACGTAGCATCTTTCAATCTTTTCTGCACCTTGACAGTGGCAATTGTTTGACCTCCCGGTTTTAATCAAAAATATCTTAAATTGTGTTCTGAAGACAAACAAAGCTTTTACAACTTTGGAGCGACATGAGTTTATGTGATTAATGACAAAATGTTCATTTTGGGGTGGAGTAGCGCTTTAAATTTCTGAATTAAACAAGTAAGACGATAAGGCTGTGACAAATAAGGTCATGTGATGATAACTAGTATGTAGTGTGCACTGCAGTGTCCAGTATGTAGTGGTATTTCATTCCAAACACAGACATGATCTCACTAGAGACGAGGTCCTGCAGCAATATACAGAGCTGGCTCTCTTTTGCCCCGGGTGAGAGTGGGAAACGAGCCACTTAATACCCCGCGGTACCACAACCTCAGCTCTGCTTTGCAGCAGGCCAACATCACACAGCAATTAAAGCCTTCAAAGAACACAAACACAAAAGAGCCACTATATTCACTCTCCCATGAAGAGAGGGAAGGACGATTCATCCTCAAGCCGGGGCTGCGAATAGGAACGTGACACTGGTCTTTACGGCTTAGACGCTCTGCAGGATGCTAGATGTTATTACTTCAAAACAAACACTGTTATCTGGACCGGCCCGAGTCATTTAAAACTTCCTCTAAGAGCAAACTAAAAAAGCCTCAAGAACAAAATCAAACTATGCAGAAAAAAAAAGGAAAAAAGAAAGAAAATACCCTCTGCATATTTTGCACACCATGTCAGCATATAAAAAAGGCATAGGCCTATACCAAATAATGCCATCTAAACTGTAAATTACTAGATCCATTTTTTTTACAGCTACACAACAAAACACAGGAATCATCCTTCCTAAAACACACACACAACTACAATATTCTCATCTCACCACACACACAGCAGTGTGTTTATTATTAAAACACTGCATGCAGTACAATCATCGTTTTGCATAGTGGCAGATTTTATCTTAAATATTTATATGGCTGCCACCAATGCCACTGTAAACCGGTATGAGCCATTAAATGTACATCGTTTGCTCGTCAGTGAGACGTGCCAAGGCATGCTGCAGGAGGAGGAGCTGATGCAGTGGACCAAAATGGATACCAGCACACAGGGGCAAATCTGAGCATGATCCAAATGGTATTATCCATTAAAACAAACACTCAAACCCAAGATAAAATACTGCGCTAGAATATCAACCTAACCATACAGCAATAAACCCAGGGAAAACCCCCACAGTAACACACATCATTATTTACAAAGCAATCTATAAAAAGCAGAGTTTGTGTTTAGAATGGCAATCAAAACGATAAGTTAATTAATGTTTCTGACGGTAATCTAAATTTAACGAAAGGTTATTTCTCATCACTGGTATACCAGAGCTAAAATATTCACAACCACAGGATCTCATTTGAATACACAAGAGGATAACTCAGTTAAAAGTGCTCTGAGACGCAGTAATAATTTCCAGATTTATTTTAATAAATGACATAAAACGGGCCTGTTGAAAAACTAAACAGCAAATGTGCTTTCAATAATGAAATGCTTGGTTTGTTTAGGTCTTAGCAACAACATTTAAAGTCATTGCTACACCCTTATTAAAAAATAATTATAATAATAATATATATATATATAAAGACAACAGAAATAAATCATCTAGATATATTATAATGATTTGTGTTATTTTACAACCTCAACATTTACTTTTAACAATTACAAAAAAACAAGTTATTTTACTCACCTTGTAAAGATGCATTTAACAAGTAGCCTAATTGTTTTACAATTTTCTGTAATAGCTTACAGTGTAGTTCTGTAATTAATGTTGACTGTAATTTTTACAATTAGAGTTTTCCTGAACACCAAACTTTTTTCCCACAGCGGATGTGCCTTAAAAACTAAAAACTAGTCTGCATTTTTGACTGCGTAGGCAAGTGTAAACGGGGGAAAAATGTTTATGTTGGCAGTCACTGAGACAATCATTGTGTAATGGTTTAGACTTAGTATGTGTATATTGTGGTTTGTAAAGGATGTGTTTTCTCCTTTACAGCACACAGCAGCATACAGCCTCCAGCTATAATAAAAAGACACCTGCCTACAAACGAACGCTTTATTATTTTCTGGGATTATAGGTAATTCATATACTGTAAAGTGGTAGTCATATCATAAAATTCAAACGTGGCTGCTTTTCTTTGTACATTTCATAATGAAAATATTCCAGGATTTTTTCCACCTTATAATAACAACTGGATAAAGCGTTTAGATTTTGGATCTAGATTTATAGGGTTGAAGAATAAAAATGCATAAGGTGGACGTTGGAAATCGTCTTGCTACCTTTAAAAAAAATACTAATATCAGATTTGAAAGCAAGACTACACTTAAAAAATCCAGTTTAATTAGTTCCCAACCATTGAGAAGAATAAAGAGATGAAACAGATCATTTATCATCTGACAATAAGAGGTCAAAGGGTTTAAAACAGAAGACCAGACTTCTTTTTATCCTTTACACCGGCACACATACTTTTTTCGTTTGTCGTTTTAAAAAAGGGCGATTATATAGCTGAGTACGTTTTCAGTATTATGTCATTTATTACATCTACTGGCTCATCTTACCTTTTTGTGTCTGTCTTTAAAAGGCAACGCCGGCCATTGCATCTCCTGCAAGAAGTCCTGCCACTGTTTCTGGTCCTGATCCGAAGAGATGAAGACGATTTCCAATTTGTCCTTGTGCTCCGAGGATTTTTTAAACTTGCTGTAAAACTCGCACAGACTCGCGTTGAACTGCTTGCAGGGACCGTTTAAACTGCAGCCGAAGTAGAGCCCGAGCAGAGACAGCTTGCTGCCCAGCGAGTGAACATCCACCTCGGCTTTCTCTCCGTTGACGAGCCGCTCTCCGAGCAGATTCACCAGAAACTCCGACATCGCTGCTGAGCCCTCAAAGCGGACTGCGCTTGCTTTTCTTGGCTTACTCGGGCGGATTTAAGGTAAACCCAAAGTGCTCGATGGATATCCGCAGGCCCTGGTGCCCGGTTCGAGAGACAGCGGCCGTCGTGTACCTCCGCTGTGCGCGGTGTTGAGGAATGCGCTCCTGTTATAAACCTGCCCTCAGCAACAGCGCCGGCCGACTCCCGCTGCGAGACTGTCGCGACATCTAGTGGCCTGAAGCTGCTATTGCACATCGGCGTATTCGGTCCACAGGGATGTCACACCATGTCTTTATCTCGGCATAAAATTACTTTTTTTAATAGGTAAATGCAAAGACATCTTTTAGAGCCACAATATAAGTACGTCCTGTTTTTTGTGTAAACATTCACTCCTTTCAGCAGAAAGCAGTGTCCCGGTGATTACCTCATGCATCCCCTGTTCATTTCAATTACCACTAAATGCAAACGAAAAACAACAGAACGGTAAAAACTTTGCTACATTAAGCAAAACGATGCACAAGAAAATTGCTACCAGATTCTGTATGATAAACACCCATAACTGTATTACTTGATAAAAGGCTCGCTGTAATTAGGAATAAAACAAAAACACACAACTGTTTGGTGCACAATCATTTCCTATTTTTACTTGGAAAGCACAAAAGACGCACAGTTACACATGCAAAACATTTACAGATATATTTCAAAACATTTTAATTTATTGAATAAACAATCAAAATACCAACAGCCATCATCATATCCCCTCATAGTTAGCATTAACAAATTTGATGTCTACTGTATTTTAATTTATTCAGTTTTTCATTCGTAAGGAGACAATTACCTCAAAATGAAGGTTATGCTTCACTTCTTCCCAACCTATAATAGTTTATTTCTTCTAAACACAATTCATTTATTTTTTTCATAAGTCAGTGGCTACAGTCAGTTGTTTAGAAGCAAATGTTCTTCAAAACATCTTCTGCATCCAGCAGCTGAAATAAATTCATTAAGGGCTGGAACAAATTAAGGGCAAGTAAATGATGATAGAATTTTACATTTTGGGTGAACTCTTCTTTTATTATAGTTGACTTGAAATTGCAGTCTCTTTTTATGAATATCACTTTATAACAAGAAAATAAGCTTGAAATATCTGATGGTGTTACAAGTTTGTGTAATAAGTTCTTGGTGTAATAAGTTCTTGTACATTCATCACAGCACAGTTCCAGGACACACTTTGTGTTGCTGAATATTAGAAACATAGATTACAAATGACTAAAGCAAAAGAAGAAAAACCATGTAAATCATTCAAAGAAAATGTGGTTGTCATCGAGCAGTACATCACAAGACATTAATCCTCAGTGAACAACATCCGAACCAGGTCTGCTTTAAAACACTCCTCTTCAACCAGCTTCTGAGGCTTAAAACAGACAAGCATAGCACATTTGTGAGACACAAACAAATTTAAAATGTTAAATTCACTTATTAAATAACATTTATTGATCTTCACCGTGCCATAGCGCAGAAGTGTGGGGACTCCAGATAGCTTCAGATTCTTCTTAAAGTCATTATTTGGGTCCTTCCAGCTGCCAAGAACAACAGTAAAATTAGATTAGTCTTATTAACTCTTAACCAAACAATAAAAGGAAAAAAGGAAAAATACTGTGGATGAGTGTGTTTGATCATCACAGCATATTTAGAAGAATTTAGCATTATGTCACTTGTTCATCAATGGATCTTCTGCAGTGAATGGGTGCCGTCAGAATGCAAGTCCAAACAACTGATAAAAACATCACAATAATCCACAAGTAATCTATATGACTCTAGTCCATCAACTAACATCTTATAAAGCAAAAAGCTTTATAAGCTTTAAAAAATAACATCTTATAAAGTCCATGTTTCTTGTTCTCTCAAATAAACATACACTGAGACAGTTGTTTATAACTGTTTCCGCTTGATCTCTGGATATTGCTTTCCTGATTCAAGGGGATGACTTTTTCACAGGATGAAGCAATAGTACAGATATAGGCTATTTTAGTCAGAAGCAATGACGTGAACTTATAAATGTCTTATCGATGATGAATTTCTTAATAAACAAGCAGGTTTCACTACACAAGATTTTAACTGACAGACTGGAGTCGTGTCAATTACTTATAGAAGTTTTTATCAGCTGTTTGAACTTTCATTCTGACGGCACCCATTCACTGCAAAGGATCCACTGGGGAGCTACTGACATCATGCAAAATCTTTCCAAATCTGTTGTAATATAGAAACATTTTGTATGGCATGACAATGAGTACATTTTCAGCACATTTTAATTACATTTTAATTAGGCAAAAACAAATCTTGTATACTATATGCTGCAACATGCATTCATTACTTATGTTTCCCAAACTAAATGGAAGAATGTCTTGTAAACTTACTAAGGTCTATCTCCCACTTGGCAGTAAATGAAGACAGATCCCTCGGGCAGATGAGACAGCTCTCCTCTGACCACTGGCTCTGCTGTATGAGTGAAAAGATAAGAAGAATAACTCTTCTAGTTTGAATTTTTTTAAAAACAGCACAGCTGCTGTAAATGTTAATGTACCTTTCACACAGTCCGGACACCAGCTCTTCCCCTGGTCATCTTTATCTCCAGAGAAGTAAGCGAATATGTCTTTTCCTTTTCGTTCAGACACGGCTTTACAAAATTCCTCGTAGCCGTGAACAGCAACGTCCTCGTATTTACTCATGATTTATTTACTATTTAGTGTCTACTGGGAATCAGTTGGTCAGTTATAAAGTCCAACTCTGACATCAGAAACCAGACCGATCTTTGTATGAAGTCAGCTGATTGAAAAACTTACGCTAACGGCACTGAGTGAAGTGTGAAGAAATGCGCTTGTACGTCTTCCAAAATAAGAGTGGACTATTTTAAAATAAAAGTCTGGATTAAAAAAAAAAATACAGTAGTTGCACCACAACTGAGAATTTTGAACACATATGTTATACTGTTATATATCTGTTTACACATATTTTTATGATATATTTATAATAGGCTATTGCACGCACTGCCATTTTTTTACAGTAAGATTTGTAATGTTTTTATAAAGAAGACTCTCCTGCATTTATTTTATTCAAAATACAGCAAAAACAGTAGCATTTTGAAATATATATACCGTTTAAAATAACTGTTTTTGGAAAAAAAAAAAAAAAAGAATAAAGAAAGAAAGAATTCTACTCACTCCAAACTTTTGAATAGTGTATAATACAAAAGCTTTTTATTTTAGATCAATGCTGATCTTTTGATTTTTCTATTCGTTAAACAATCCTGAAAAAAATACACTCAACTGTTTTAAATATTGATGATGATGATTATAATAATAATAAAAAGAAATGTTTACAATAGCAAATCAGCATATTTGAATCATTTCTGAAGGATCATGACACTAAAGACTACATGACGTTGAAATTTTAGCTTTGATCACAGGAATAAATTACATTTAAAATATATTCAAATAGAAAACAGTAAAAATATTTTAACATTTACAAAACACTGGTACTGTATATACACTACCAGTGCAAAGAAATAATAGAAATTTATATTTTTTTTAGCAAGGATTCTTTAAACTTTTATTTATATATCGCTTTTAACAATACAGATTGTAACAAAGCACTGAACATTATCAAATAGGAGAATAGAGTGATGATAATGTGTAATGATGAGATTAAATTATTTGTCTTTCAAACGCAGAGACGGTCTCTGTAATCAAAACGTTGACAATCACTAAAAATTAGGTGCCCCCAACTAAGCAAGCCAGAGGCTCATGTGAAAAGGTTAGGACACCCTTTTGAATTTCATGGTTTTCTGTATCAGGACATAATCAAAACCAGTTCTTAAAATTGGGAAAATATAACCTCAGATGAACTACAGTGGGTATGGAAAGTATTCAGATTCCTTTAACTTTTCACTCTTTGTTATATTGCAGCCATTTGCTAAAATCTTTTAAGTTATTTTTTTTCCTCATTAATGTACACACAGCACCCCATATTGACAGAAAAACACAGAATTGTTAACATTTTTGCAGATTTATTAAAAAAGAAAAACTGAAATATCACATGTTCCTAAGTATTCAGCTGCTGTGACGCTTATATATTTAACTCAGGTGCTGTCAATTTCTTCTGATCATCCTTGAGATGGTTCTACACCTTCATTTAACTCCAGCTGTGTTTGATTATACTGAGTGGACTTGATTAGGAAAGTCACACACCTGTCTATATAAGACTTTACAGCTCACAATGCATGTCAGAGCAAATGAGAATCATGAGGTCAAAGGAACAGCCTGTAGAGCTCAGAGACAGAATTGTGGCAAGACACAGATCTGGCAAAGAAAACCAGGCACTGCTCATCACCTGTCCAATACAATCCAAACACTGAAGCGTGGTGGTGGCAGAATCATGCTGTGAGGGTGTTTTTCAGCTGCAGGGACAGGACGGCTGTTGCAATCGAGGGAAAGATGAATGCGGCCAAGTATAGGGATATCCTGAACGAAAACCTTCTCCAGAGTGCTCAGGACCTCAGACTGGGCCGAAGGTTTACCTTTCAACAAGACAATGACCCTAAGCACACAGCTAAAATAACGAAGGAGTGGCTTCACAATAACTCTGTGACCGTTCTTGAATGGCCCAGCCAGAGCCCTGACTTAAACCCAACTGAGCATCTCTGGAGAGACCTAAAAATGGCTGTCTACCAACGTTTACCATCCAACCTGACAGAACTGGTGAGGACCTGCAAGGAGGAATGGCAGAGGATCCCAAATTCAGGTGTGCATCTTTCCCAAAAAGACTCATGGCTGTATTAGATCAAAAGGTGCTTCTACTAAATACTCAGCAAAGTGTCTGAATATTTAGGACCATGTGATATTTCAGTTTTTCTTTTTTAATAAATCTGCAAAAATGTCAACAATTCTCTGTTTTTCTGTCAATATGGGGTGCTGTGTGTACATTAATGTAATTAATTCAGGTAATTGAATTATGATTCAATTACATGTAGATCCACTTTTAGCAGCAATAACGTGAAGTAATTGTTTTCAGTATGACTTTATCAGTCTCTCTCA
This sequence comes from Enteromius radiatus, assembly GCA_032357445.1. NCBI lineage: Eukaryota > Metazoa > Chordata > Actinopteri > Cypriniformes > Cyprinidae > Enteromius > Enteromius radiatus. The sequence goes on from JAUCMS010000025.1 coordinate 6,394,465, forward strand.
TTGTTCTGGAGGAATTTTGGCCCACTCTTCTTTGTAACATTGCTCCAGTTTATTGAGGTTAGTTGGCTTTTGTTTATGCACAGCTCTCACCACAGCATTTCAGTCAGGATGAGTTCTGGACATTGATTGGGCTATTACAACCCCTTGATTATCTTCTTTTCAGCCGTTCTGTTGTAGATTTGGGATCATTGTCCTGTTGCATCACCCAATCTTGGCCAAGCTTTAGATGTTAGACTGATGTCCTTACATTTGACTTTAGAACACTTTGCTATACAGAGGAGTTCATGGCCGACTCAATGACTGTGAGGTGCCCAGGTCCTGTGGCTACAAAACAAGCCCAAAATCATCAGCAATCCACCAGCATTTGTGACTTATGGCGGACTTATGGTATGGGGTGTTCGTGCTGGTATGCTCTTTAGGTTTTCACCAAACATGCTGCTGTGCATTATGGCCAAACATTTCCACTTTGGTCTTATCTGTTCAAAGGTCATGGTTCTAGTAGACTTCTGGTTTGTTCAAATGCAGCTTTACAAACCTTAACAGTGCTGCCTTGCTTTTTCAGTTTCTTCTGGCAAACCTCTCAAACATGCCATACTTGTCCCATATTTTTCTAACTGTACTGTCATGAATTTTATCATTTAACATGTTAACTTCTGCCTATGGAATCTGCGCTGAATTTCTTGGGTTGTTTGCCAGTGTTACAAGGTCTGATCTTGATGTGAATTTGCTGGGATGTCTGTTTTGAATATCTTAAACTTGAATATCTACCTCGCTGTAGAATAATGGACTTCAGATTGTTTGGAAATGGTCTTATTACTCTTTCCAGATTGATGGCAGCAACAATTGCTTCTTTAAGATCACTGCTGATGTTTTACCTGCTTGGCATTGTGTTAACACACACCTTAAATGCTCCAGACCAGAAAACTGTGGGGGAATAAACAGCTTTTATAGAGGTGCTCATATTTGCTGATGATCAGTTAAAAAGGTATTTGATTAGCAGTGCCTGACTTCTACTTACCCTCTTAATTCTTATGGTATCTGTAAGGGTGTCCTAACTTTGTCAGCCATGGCTTTTCCATTTTAGCTTTATTTTTGGTAAATAAACAATGACACAGTGCAATATGTCATGTGGTGTTGTTCATTTGAGGTTTGATTTTCCATATTTTAAGACCAGTTATTTTATTAATTATGTCCTGATAAGGAAAACCAATGTATAAAAGGTTAAGAAGAGCATGCAAATGGCAAGATGACGTGATGCACATGACAGTGTGTCTCTTAGGGATGCAGGGCGTATGAGCACATCATGAGCACATCTCCAGCAGCAGAAGCAGGAATGTCTCGGCAGAACAGTCAAAATCTATTGCTGTGTCTGTTTGACTATACAACAGTCAGATTTGTGAGCACTCAAAATAAGAAAATCGGAGTTCTGTACAGAATATTTCAACTCACTATCATGGGCTATCTCATCGGGTAAGAGCTATGATTCATTTTAATCCAACCACAATCAAAAGTTTTGCTTGAGCTTGAGGTAAAATCATCTTATGTGATGATGCAAACTATGAAAAGGGTACATTTTAATTTTACTTTATTCATATATTTATTTTGTACTTTATTCATATATTTTCTTTTACTGGTTTGATTGCAAATATTTAAAGATATTTTACCTCAACAGATGGGTATTTTTGAAGAACAAAGGATACCAGGTAAAAGATGATACTATCGAGAGTTCTGTGGTAACTAAAGTTAAAGGAGTTGCACGTGTCAACACAACACATTCAGATCTGTGGGGACCAGAGGACTATGTTTTCCCCAACCAGGTGAGTCAAACCAAACCATAGTTTAAAAAGTTTGAGCTAAGGTTTTATGTCAGTCATATTCATAATGATTTGCTTTATCATAACTTTGCTTCAGTAATAAGTCTTTTGGTAATTTTTTTCCCCCCAGGGTGAGAACTTTCTTTTTATAGCAACCAATTTCATTGAGACACCAAACCAAAAATTAGGCAACTGTTCAGAGGTAAGACAAAACATTTTCTCTTTATTATTTATTAAAACATTTAAGATTGACATCTGCACTTTCAACGACATCTGCTGTTCTCCACAAACATTTATATACAGAATAATATAATATTCGTATAACTGTTTGTTATTGTTGTATAATTGCTAATTACAATTATCTTGGTATCCTGTCTCTGTCGTGTTCCATTCAGAACATTACCAGTGTAAGAGCATGTAAAAGCACTGTGGTTAATTTTATTAACTGATAGGGAAACACTACAGTGCTTTTACTTCCTCATTATCAGGCAGATTTGATTGATTTTTATAGGCTTGCTGGTTTATATGTCGATTTCCATACCATCTGTTGTCTCAGGAGCCATTCATATAGAAAGAGATTTCTCATTGCATTTAGAGACAGAGCAATTAACCGGGAGTGAGAGGCTACTAACGCACACAAAATCTTTAATTATATTTAATTTTATAAATGTGTATTATTTAAAAATGATTTATATAGGCCTGCACAATTCGCCCCAAAATATTACTTTGTTATACTTTATTAAAAATTATTTTGTCATAGGCTATGTAGCGGTTTTTACCTACCTGGGTGCATTTTTTAGCTACACACTAAATACGTACCAATAAGTACATCAGTGCAGTTTCCAAAAGAAATAAACACTATAGGCAGTAAAATTCTAACACCTTTTATTCCTTTCATGCAAAGTTTTGATTAATAAAGAGTCATTTTTAATGTGATTTCAAAACAATAGGAATATGCTGGGATATTTGAAACTGATGCTTCTGAATGTTAGCATCACACATATCCAGCTTCATATCTATGGGTTTTCATTGAGGGTTCGGTAGCTCACAAAGTACAGAGATGTACTTGAGAGGTGAGGAGCTCTGGTTTAAATCCTGTGTAACTACGGTTATATTTCCAACTTTTAGTGACAGTCCCCGGATATTTAACATAATAAATAGACTGCAATACGTATCTATATTAATGTAATATGAACGTGCCAGGAATCATATATTGAACCTGTGTTTTAAAACATGGGCATGTAAAAACGGTGTTGCACAAAAAGTGCACAGAGGTACATATTTATATGAGACTAGGTTGGTTTTTACACTGATATGTAATTTAATCTCATATGAAAATGTCTTATTTTGCTGCTGCTGATGAAAATGAGTACATGATTTATTTACTCTCAAGGCATCCTAGGTTTATATGAATCCTATCGGAGTTATATTTTAACTAGTGCTGGGCAATGATTAATCGCGATTAATCGCATCCAAAATAAAAGTTTTTCTTTACATAATAT
>JAUCMS010000025.1:6397945-6415094 GCA_032357445.1 Enteromius radiatus
TATACTGTACGTGTGTGTTTTAATATAAACATAATAAATAAACACAGCATAAACGCATATATTATGTAAAGAAAAACATTTATTTTGGATGCGATTAATCGCGATTAATCATTGCCCAGCACTAATTTTAACATTATTATCGGTCTTTAAAGCTTTATAATGGTAATTTTTTTTTTTTTAACAATCCAAAAGAAGTCAAATAAAGTACATCCATCCATAACAGTTCCGGGTGTGAATAAAGACTTCCTGTTGTGAATCAAAGTGTTTGTGTAATAAAAAAAATATCCATATTTGAAATATCTGATTCATCTAAAAGAAGAAAGTCATGTCTTGAGAGTAAGTAAAGCATGGGCTAATTTTCATTTTTGGGTGAACTAACCATTTAAAAAGGGGTGGTCCACTGTCTTTTTTCGAAAACTTGATTGTGTTTTACAGTCTGCTGACTTCCTGGTTCCTCCCTCAGAAATCTGACATGGGTTCATGATGCTGCTTTTACGCCATGTCTTAATTACTGTAATTCTGAGATGACAACATCTAACATTTTACTTTTTGTTCGTAGCCCCGATTTTCACTCGCTGACAGGTTTTGTTCAATTCTTATGTCAGAATTATGAGAAAACATGGTCAAATTAAGATAAAAAACAGGAATTACCTTTTTAAATAGCATCCTTTGTTTTTAGAACTCAGAAGTACCGAACAACAATTGCTCTAAGAATGAAGAATGCACAGTGGGAGAGGCTGTTAGGGCTGGAAACGGTATGATTTATTTATTTTTTGCAATAAGTTTATAATCAGTTAATGATGCTAGCATTATAAGCAATGCTGCATAATAAATATTTTCCATCCACAATTTTTCTGTTAATAAATGTGAAAAAACTTACTGAATTTGAACTTCTCTTTAGGAATTAAAACTGGCATTTGTTTGGAACCACCTAACGGCACTTGTGAAATATATGGCTGGTGTCCCACTGAAATGTCCAGGAAGCCAGAGTAAGAATATTTTCTCTTGCTCTTTAAAGTACAGTTCATCCTATTCAGTGAAAATAAAAAGTAAAGGTGACCTCGAGACTTTGTTTTAGCTCTTCCACCATCTTGAGACAAGCTGAAAACTTCACTCTGTACATAAAAAACTTCATCAGATTTTCCCAGTTCAACTTCTCAACGTAAGAAACTCACTCTGGTGCATCCATTGGTAATGAGTGTAAACCCTGTCTGCTTTTAAGATCATTAAAAATAGTTACTATATAAAACTATTACTATATTACCACTCAATTATCTCAAATGTTGTTTTCCTTCTCAGATCAAATGTTCCAAAGAAAAACAGAATATCGAGTTTAAAAAACTGCTTGTATAGTGAAACCGCTCTCACACTCTGTCCTATATTTCGGCTGGGAGATATTGTGAACAAAACTGGACATAAGTTTGAAGAAATGGCTAATGGGGTGAGAATAATGAATGCATTATGTGAAGCTAAATTGAATTTAATAGTCATTTTGTGCTTATTACACTGAATCTATTATTTGTATATTATAATGCCAGGGTGGTTCAATTGGAGTTCTGATTGAGTGGCTCTGTGACTTTGATAAAGACTCAGATTGTCATCCTCAATACAGCTTTGTAAATCTGGACTACTTGTCAGAAGAAGGGAGATATAACTTCAGGTACCTGGCCCTTTTTTTTTTTTTTGCGTGTGTGTCATTTTTGTAGGTCCCAGTTGAGCTCCCATTTTATTTTGGTCTTTTTTTATGGTGAAAGTAATAAATAAATAAAGAAGAAAGCCAAAATATGAAATTCCATGAATGAATATTGATTGCATAATCCACGATTCAGAGACACTGAGCCAAGTTACAGTGAGGTTACTGTATTTTGTTTATATTGGTAGGTCTTTAAGAAAAAACTTGACTTTAATCTGTGTTGCATTGTATGTCAATAGTGATAATTAAATATGTGTTTCTTAAACATTTCTCAATGTGATGTCCTTTTAGATTTTGCCTCTCAAGCATTTTACTCTCATAATTTTTTTAAAGGCTTGATATGGTTCAATATCAGAGATATGGGTAGCGATACCGTTATGCAGTATTGCCATTAATTGTCTTCTCAGATTTGCTCGCTATTACACTGATGCTGAAGGACAGAGCCGAAGAACATTTTACAACATTTTTGGAATTCATTTGCACATCATGGTGTTTGGAACTGTATGTATATCAAATGCTAAAGAAATAAATGCACAATGCTATAATGCACGACTTTAATACATGTATATGAGTCTTTTCCAGGCAAGAAAATTTAGCATTATTCCTACAATTGTCAACACAGCCTCTGCTTTGACTTTAATGGCTGCTGTAAGTATGTAAATATTAGTACATCATACATCATCTATTTCAATCTATATACCAAGTTTGTTTGTGCCCAAGGGTTCTTACTTCTGTGACATTATGCTACTGTACGTGATGAAGAAGAGGAGTGTTTACACAGAGTCGAGGCTTGAGAGAATGTCAAGGTATGTAACAGAAGCATGTTTGTTTTGATTTACGAATGAATACGATTCAGGTTATGCCTTATCTATTCTTTCATATGTCAAAAAAATGAAACTGCAAGTACTAATCACATTATTTTTATATCTCCGTTAGGAACGATAAAGAAATTCCATTACAAAAAATGCCGGAGGGTCTGAAGAGGAAATTCAGTTTATGAAAACAGCAATAATAGTAATAAGGAATTTCATTAATAAAAACAAAAGGAATAAAACATCACTGTACTTATTCACTCTGAAGCATTATAAGCTGAAGTTTAGTAAATAATATTTGCATAATATATTGTATTTCCATACAATCTCATACTAAGATTTATGTTTCTGTTGGACAACGTCCAGGCGTTGTGTCTAAAGGACCTGTGGAAATGGAAAGCATATTTATCAGTCTGCTTGAATTTGTACATTTCTTGTTTTTCATCACCTCTTGTGGAAATGTATGATCAGTTTGCTCCATGAGATGTAATTCTGCCATGTATTGCAAGTGCAAGAATTGCTGGTTCTTAACCGTATTTTAGATTAGGCTAATGAGTCTTGATGCATGGACTTCAGATAGAAATCATATTAGACTCAAATGACTCATGTACTGTATTAACTTACTAGTCAATTATATTAGTAATATATGATTTTAGACATTAAACTGATTCAATGGATTAATCATGTTTGACTAATTATTTTTGTTTATTTCTCTCCTTTAAAATAAAAATCATTTTCTATAGTCTACTATAATGAATTTCTTGCTGCATAATGACTAATGTTGCTTCCACTACACTAGATTGAATTAAAATCCTATTAAAATGTCTTGGATAAAAAAACAACTCAAAAAACAAATCAACTCCTAGTTTCACAGACAAGACTTAAGCCTAGACTAAAATGTAATTAAAACTGTATTTAGAAAGTTGCACTGACTGATCCTAAAACATGTCAGTGCCTTTGTTTTGTCTTAAGATACACACCTGCTTTACACACAAATGCTTTTTTTAAGGCACTTAAGTGTCCCAATTGAACTATGGCCTAATGCTGGTTAACTAGTTAATTATAAAACTATGGCTAAGCCCTGTCTACGAAACCAGGCACCAATGTACAAACTCACCAGAAGAGGTCATAGTAACACTAAACTATTTAGATACGAGTAGCTTAAAATTATTAATTTATAACATTCCCGGGTATTTATCTGCACTACAGTATATGATAAAACAGAAAACATTTATAAAGAAACAAGATCCTGATAAAACACGAAACATTTGTGTCACCCACACTCAATCCATCCATCCATCCATCCATTCATTCTCAATGTGCCACATTTCATTAAAATGCACAACAGTATGTATTTTATTATATTTCATCATCAGAACCTGTCGGGACTGAAAGCCTTAGTGCTGGAGAGTTTGGCAAAAGATTTTTGAGTATCCTCGGTTAACTCCTGTGTTCTCTGAAGATGGCATCATGGCACAATTTTGTACAAAGCCAATTAGAGCTGTGTAACATAAATGCCCCGAGGTTAACTGAGCTCCGACGCAAGTGCCAAATCTGTCAAGATCCTGTGGGTGGTAATCCATGTATAAATAAAGTGTTGTTTTGTTTTTTTCCAGTAGACACATCTAAACCCCTTTGACAAGATTATTATTGAGCCCCCAAGAACACTAAAGAACACACTGATGCAGGCTAGCTGCACTTTCACAGGTCTAACAAACAACACCAGGAATTCATGTCAGGTTGAGAATGTGTCTAGATGTCCAATTTATCTTCATTTTACAACTGGGGAAAAGTGAAATCACTGATTTGAGATATGGGACAAACATATCATCTGCATACTGAAAAAACAAACAAACAAAACAATAGAAATCATCAGAGAAATTCTAATGTTTTCCCTACAAATAACATTACAAACCATTAACTTTTAACCATTAAATATGGTTTCCTGTAATGTGTTTTGGGATATATTTAATTGGGATTTAGTTGTTTTAACAAGCCGCTAGGCTAACAATTAGGCCTGCCAAGAGGCCAATAAGCACATTTTCCATTAAAAACATTAGGCTACAATTCCCATTATAACAAGGAAAACCATTACAAATTATCCATTGGTTATTCACATTACCCTCACCAACCCTAAAACCTCCTGTAGTTTATGTTTATGTAAACAACTGCAGATTACCTTCATGTGCGTGCTTTCCCCCGGATGTAAACAAGGCTGATTAGGTCAAATACGTTAAAGCTTGCATATATGTTGCACTGCGATACTAAAATGGCAGAATTAATTTGAGACGAACGAAGGTCTTATGCATTTGGAACAACATGAGCACTAGTAATTAATGACAGAATTTTAATTTTTGGGTGAGCTAACCCTTTAAAAGAAGATTCCGCGGTGATACAAATAGCCCTGATAAACACACACCTCAGTCAATCATATTCGAGGACCTACTCGGCAAGCATAGAAACATTAGAAGATGTCTTATTTAAATTACTGTCCATTCTCAAGTGTCTCTTTCCAAACTAGTGGTTACTAATACTGGTAAAGTATAGCCTAATTTTAAGAAAGCTTTTTAGAAAGGTAATTTCCATCATTTTAAAAGGGTAGCCAACAAGACCAGGAAGCTAAATGGCTACTACATGTACTTTAAATACATGTGACAAACTATTTCATCTGAAATTTGGTTATATTTTCCAACACAACATACTGAAAATTCAACAGAATGACCTGAAAACTCATCATGTATTCCCATTAGAGATAATATTTGATATTATAATAATTGGCATTATTGATTAAAAGCCAAGGAAAACACATTTTAAGAAATGCAAACATAAAAAGGATGCGAGTGCACTTAAATACAGTGTGAATATATCTGAGCATATGTCTTCCAAAATAATTTCCATTGTTTTATTCTAGCACTTAATAATCAGTGGAACATTCAACGACACAATAAAGCAAAAGCAGACAAGACACACTTTGCAAATGCAAGTCAAACTTTATTTTGGTTAGAGGGGAATGTTTGTGCAACACGTTCCTGAAAAAATGTGTATCTGGAATGACAGTTTTCGGTTACACAAAACAGGTGCGCACTGCTACCATTCAAGTGACATTTTGTTCTTTGGTGGAACAAGATGAGACACACTCAACTTCTAACACACACACTCCTGTAGTCCAAAACTGCCATTGTGTTGTGGGAAGGGGGTGAGGAGGAGGAGGGCCATGGGGGCAGGAGTGCATGTGCTCCAAAAGACAAAGAACTTTCCAGAGCATTCCTTTCGAATGTTTCAAGGACACTAGGGAGTTCAGCGGCGTAGCTCTCGCCACCCAAACTAGTGATTCAGCAGCAACTATTCACATCAGAACAGATCTTGCACCTGCAGCAGCACGCGGTGTTTCATTTTTTTTTTCTGAACGGTATCAGTAGTTTTTAAAGTAGCTCAGTCCCCCGTTCTTGAGCAGCGCACTACATCTACGGAATGTGCACTAGCGCCGGTCCATTTTCCATCCCAACAGTCACATACACACAGTCCACATCAGCCCAGAGGAGGCACTTCACATAGAGATAGTAACTATTAAAAGAGTAACCTGACTTTGTACTCTTGAGCTGTAACAAGGCAAGAAAAGAGGATTGAAAGAAATACAGGAAGTCTAAACGTTCAAGCTTTACAACAACATGGCCGACAGGCAAATGGAATAACTTATTACGCCTACCGACGCTCAACCTATTAACAACATTGCATTGCAAAAAAAAAAAAAAAAAAAAAAAAAGCCATAATATAAATTAGATCTTAACTCTATCCTCACAACATTTATAAGAAATAACTTTTTGTAGTCGGAATAAAATAGCAGCTTCATGGGCAACGTATCCTGACGCGAAAGCTTAAACTAGGCCTGTTGGATGCAAACCTTTTAGTTGCGGTCCGACGAATGCGTTTGCCCATTACGGAAAAGGACTGGAACAGGTTTTGCTGCAATGGTAAACAGAGCAAATAAAGATGCTATACTGTGGGAAAACATAATGTGGCGTGAATGAACTGTTACAGCCCAGTACTACACATACATTGCTAAATACAAAAGAAACCTCTTCCTTTCGGGAGTTCGCTTCCCCCGATTTGAGGTTTCACAAAAACAAATTTAGCTAAATATCATTAATTTATATTCTACACCATGCCTATTGTCAAGGACAGTTCAAGGATCAAATATTTAAGGCGTCTGAGGGGCAAACAGGGAGGTTATGATACTGGGTGTCACGGCTCCACCCATTCGCTCATCTGCAGTTGCTCCACCAAAATCTGACAATACCCATGCTCCACTGCCAAATGGCCTGCCCTGATAAAGGTGGAGAGACTCAGTCGATGTAAAAGTCAAGGGAGAATGTGAGAAGAGGCACAGGTAGACCTGAGAAAGAGAGAAACTCTCCATGGGAGTTAAACCGTGGAGCATGGGATGGATCAATTATCAAATTCATAGAACAAGGCGACTTGAAAAGTGTCTTGTTTAGGTTATTTCCTGTTGAACAGACCTAGACTGTCGCCGGCGGTGCATTTCAGCTATTTTAGATAAGACCGACATGACACATCAAGTGCCTAAGGTGGGTGGAAAATGCAGTGGCAGGCTTCAGCTGACACAACAGCGTGTGACGGAGATGGAAGTGATCCCGCCAGGGAAGAGCGGTATGGTGTTAATGATGGAGCAAAAGCAGGGAGCCAATCCGCCCCGACACACAGCATTCACACCAGCTAATCACACCTCTCAGTTACAGTAGCACAGCAGTAAAGCCACAGGCTAGCCCGTGGTGCTCATTTATATTGCGCTTACATCAACACACTTCCGTCATCCAATTACAGTCAAGGACGTCTTTCCATTAATGCACGAGCGGATGATGACACTCTTCCCAAAGGTAGCTTTGGGTCGGCTGCTAAACGTTGTTCCTGTAGTGAGTCGAAGCCTGCCGTCATCGTCTCTTTCCAATGAAATTCAAGTAGTAACAATTAAGTTGAGAGACAAAATAAAACCCTAAGCTATGCAATTAGGGCACAGAACAAGTCCCGAAGCAATTTCAGTCTACAGCAGTCTCCATTTAAACTGAAATCTAATAGGATACTCGAGGAGAGAGAAAAAAAAAAAAAGGGGAATAAAAAGGATAGTGCATTAGCTGACACTTTAAGGGAAGGATTAACATCGTACACAATGTGGCTTGACTCAGCCCTAGTGTAACATTTCCATCTAAGACTTTAACCTGATTCATGTTCAACAGTCTGGAAAAGAAACAGTCTTGTCACATGTGCATATCCCAGTATCAGTTTGCACTTTCATATCGATTCAGAATTAGTTACAAAAAGCACAATATGTAAACATTGAGAGGAACAAAAATAAAATCAACCTCTATACATTGTACAAGCTGTTAGCTTGGATGAAACAGCCAAATAGTTCAGTATCATGGCACCCCTTAAATATCTTCATTGAGTTAGTACTTCAAATCTCAAGTAGGCCTAAACTACGAACAAATGGCATTTGCTGGGAATTTCTTCTCAGCTTTTTAAATAACGAACATTTGCTAATCAAAAGTGGAAAGCGAATATATGTGTGTTGTGTGGTACATTTTTCATTTATACTGTATAACACAGACCAGATAGGAATGGAAAAAACTGTGCTGATCTCATAATATGGCCGTTTTCTGGAAAGAAAAAAATAATTAAAATAAACTAAAATAAATAAATGCCTACAGTGTTTTTTAAAAGCTACTTATTTAAGAAACCTAAACTATTAAAATTAAAAGAAAAAGTGGCACATGGGGGTTCAGCTTTGCGGTAGCCACATAAATCATTGTACTGGAAACATTCAGTAGATCACTTTCGAGAACGAAATGGGAAGAGGGGGAATTTTTTCCTTGCGCTCAGACTAACACTGACTAGTGTCAACTGGCCGCAGCTCATCTGTACCCTGGGTGGTGGATGTGCACATTTCTACTATCACCTGAATCTGTGGCCCTGCTGACTGATGCTCTGTGCATCTTTGCCATTGTGCCAGGATTCTGCGCTCGGAAGCAGGGTGCCTGAAAGTCACCCCCCATGTACTCCATGGTCTGCATCAGGTTCGTCTGGCTGGAAATGGCTGATCCGGTCCTGTACTGTGCTCCAGGGGTGCAGTCTATGGAGGCCCCTGAGAGGCCCCCGTGGAATGGCCCCACCAGGTCTTGAGACCCTGAGCTGTCACTGTTTGGCGTGGGTAGGATGCTGTTCCAGGGAGGCTGCATGTAGTGGCCGTTACTGTAACTCATGGGCATCCCACTGACAGGAGGAGATGGTGTTGGTTTATCAGTTGAGGGCTTTAAGTTGAAGGGCTGTGCCATGCACACCTCCTGCGGGTAGCCCATGGTCTTGGTGAGGAACCCTGGTCCAACTAGGGCCTCTCTAGGGAGATTCTTGCCCTGGTGAGCCGCTCCCTCCGGAAGGTGCTGGAGGTGCGCCAACTGGTGTTGCCCCCAAGGGCCCTGTTGACGTTGTGGCTGGGACTGATGCTGCTTCATGTCGTTGTGGTAAAGAGGCATCCTGTTCATGGCAGCAATGTCAGGCAGTGGCAGAGTGGGAGCAGGACCGCCTTTGTCAGGGTTACCAAGCACGCAAGAAGGTGGAGGACCCACACCAGGATGGGTGCACACCCGAGAGCTCGCATTGATGAGCTGGTTGCGGCTGATGGGACTGGGGTTGGCGATCTGTCCTTCGCACATGGAGGTAGAGCCCATGCCGGCCCGAGCCTGGCAGAACTGGTTGATCTGATTGACGATGCTGTTCAGATCACTGGGCCGGTTCTGGTGCAGGCTGGCAGCCATGGAAAGCGGGATGGTTGAGGTAGACACAGTCACATTGGGAGGGCCATCGGCATCTGGCAGCTTGCGAGGCATCTGTAAGCCTGCCAGTGGCGGCTGTAAGACCCCGGGGGCTGGAGGGCCGGCGCATGAGGCCTGTGGCATGGGCTGGGTTTGAGAGAAGCCCTGCAGGTTCACCGACTGCGCCATGTCGGGCAGATGCCGGAGTCCTTGCGGACCAGGCAATTGTGGCTGCTGCTGCATGAGAGTCTGTTGGTGGTTTAGGGTGTGGTGCGGTATTGGCGGTTGGTGAGCCTGACTCTGATGTAAAGCCTCCTGGTGGGCCAGGCTCTGCTGTGGTTGTAAACTGCCCTTGTGCTGCAGGGACTGTGGATGGGCCTGCAAGGCCTGAGAGTGAGTGAGACTCTTCTGGCCTAAAGGAGTCTGAAGGTGTTGAACAGTGTGAGGAACATTTAAAGTGCTGGGATTGGCGTAAAGCCCACTGTGCGGGTTCATGATGAGCTTAGGGAGAAAACGGGCTCGGCCGCCTTCGATGTCCTTGAGGATCCCTTTGACAGGGACTTTGACGATGGCCAAGAGGCCCGTCCGGGTGTTGACCTGAGGTGGGTAGGGGCTGTAGCGCTGGCTGGAGGTGTCGAGACCGTTGACGGTGCGACGAATATGCTTTCTCTGAGGTACTTTGACACTATTGGGGAAGATTTTTATAGTCAGTGGGTTATTGGCAACTTTCTTAGCATAGGCATCCAATTCCGCTGGGGTAGGATAGTGTGCTGATCTCGTCCTCTGTGTAGTGTCCCCTGTGAGCAAGAGAAGGCCAAACGTGAAGGGTAATTCAAGAAATGTGGCGCTCATATGATAGCATATAACTGCTTATCAGGGCTCTGATGGGGCAGGGTCAAGAGGCAGAGCTAACAAAGGGACAAACTAGGTCAAGCGTACATGCAGTCTAATCAGAACAAAGCTCATTTCGGTTAACGGCCATTTCTTACATTTCTGAAGTCCAGTGTTCATCTGCGTGTGCGAGAGAAGCTGGAGGGAGGGGTTTGATACTGGCAGACAGGCCAGCATGTCACAATGAGACTAATGCAACATTGGACTCTCACTCCTCATCACACTGCAAAGGAAACAGTCATGTCAGGAACAAAAAACGGATTCACATAATTCGTCTCTTAAAATACATGGTGTAAAAAAAGAAACATTGGCTATTTTCTACTCCGAGGGCGTCATTAAAGAGATCCAATTTTACATGTAGATGTAGGTTTAATGGAACACACTGTGCAACGGGACTTAATGAGAGTAATAAATTATTAGGAGGAAATTTCTAGTTTAATTAGTGGCGCTTTGCTGCAACACAGAAGCAGCAGAAGCAATAATCAAAACGCCTTAGATTCAAAGACTCGCAGAATGAAAACCAGCACACGGGGAATATCCCAACAAGCTAAGTAAGTAATATTGAGTAGAGTGTGCTAGTCAACAAATTACATGATTTACAGCCGGCCGCAAGAAAACGGCAATCGCAGAAGTATACGAAGGCCCTACCCTTGCTAATTTACCTGAACATCCATCAAACGCAGTAGCTATAGATCTTTGTAATTGCCTCATTGTAGCCATTTATTTAAATATCATGCATTCAAGCATGACCTTTTTAAATAGCTCTCTGAAACAGCTGGTGTCAGGGCCCACGGTGCACACCCTGCAGTTTGAGTGTCAGGAGTGCGATGCAAACGCATTCTCCCGTCTGCCTGGCAGGTGCCCAGGGGCACGGCAGGGGATGCGGCAACAAGACCACAGGCCACATGCTCCCAGCTGACTCCTCCAATCTGAGATGTGCAGGTGTCAAAAAGTGCAGTCGAGACAGAGCCTGACATGTTCTGTGCACCCAACCCCCAGCTATTTTCATCAGGGAGCTGGTTTTAATTTTGCACTGAAGGAGGTGTTATCAGCCGGAGCTTAGATTCACACTGCCCTAAACATCCTGGATTTGTTTAGAATCAGAGATGACCCATGCACGTCCTGTTATATATCATCCCTAAAATGGACCAGTGGATGATGGGGGAGTTGTTTATTTAGGTGGTGCTCTACCAAAAAAAAAAAAAAAAAAAAACCTTTGTACTGGGTTCACTATCTAAACAAACTCACAGTTCAGAGCTCTCAAGCAAATACTGTACAACCAAGCAGAATTTTTGGCTTACATTTAAACTGACACACATTTATGGTCTTAATTAAAAACAACAGGAGCTTTGGAAGAGCTGAGCTACATTGTGAAATATCAAACACAATTAGCCAATCATAAAACCAAAGCACTTTGAGTTTGAAGTACAATTTGTGGTTGCCATTTCATCCACCCTATAATAAATCTGCTAGCCACCAAAGTTTGCTTAGCCACAAGCTACATGCATTACATTTACCTCAGATCAACACAGACACACTTACATAATTTAGGGTCACAGTAGCACACATCTACCCTGTAGATAAGATGTATCCGGTTGGCTGAAGGTTTGTCGTGCTCATTTAACGCCTGAATAACTACCAACCAATCTAAAAGGTGATCAGAGTGAGATCTCAGCCTGTTTTGGTACCTCTGTCTCTACACTTGCTACAACCACTAGCATATAGCCTGTGTCTTCTTTGTGCGAGCCACTGCCCGGCTTACATCTCACAGCTTCTTAAAACCGCATTAAAATGATCGGATGGGAGGTGTCGAAAGCGAAACTTACTCTCTGGCTTCGGGATGAGACGTGCGATTGTTTAAAAGAGCATTTTGCTGGGTTATTCGGCACCTGTGCTCTGCTTGTGTCGATAAAGCGCTTGTCTAGTCACTGCTGCTGCCTAGTGCCCACTGCTGCAGCCTATATCCGCGCATGCGCAGTACGCTTTTCCCACGTGTCTTCCTCGCTGAGGTGGAGAAAACGCGATGATAACTTGGGTTCAACGCGCCACCTACTGTATGGGAATTACACTCGTTAAGTTATAATATTATATTATTTAAAAAAAAAATTGATTTAAAACCCTCAATATTTATTTATTTGCATTTTTGTAATGTGTCCACTAATTCTGTAATACAAATATGTTTTATATTTTTGTAACAAAAACAAAACTTACAATAAGTCCAATTAAAATATTTGTAAACAGGATTTAAAAGTCAATATTTGTCTCTATTGCATTAAAAAAGGTGTAATATAAATATATATTTTTATTTTATGTTTGTATAATAAAAATATTTGTAAGATTATCCATAAAATGTATATATGCCCTGACTGTACTAGAAATATCTTGTATTTTGTTTTCATGTCACAATGAAAAAAACGTAATACTCAAAAATTGTAAAAATATTAAAGTCCCTTAATATTTTTATGTACAGTGCATTAGAATCTGTACTGCATTAAAACGTACTGTAATAAAAATATTTTAAATAAATTATTATGTTTTAAATTAATTATTTTAATCCAATATGTCATTTTGGACTGTTTTGTCACAAAAATAAATAAATAAATAAATAAATAATAAAAAATCATCAGTACAGTATAGACTTCTAACGTTACCACAGTAACGTTAAGTCTTCTTTTTTCAGCTGTAAAATGTGTAAAAGCATAAAATATACCCCTGATGGCACTAATATTAAACATAAATGCCGACAGAATGGGGGAAAAACATTTAAAAACACAATATCACAACACGTACAACAAGTTTATAGCCATGCAATAAAACAATAAAAGCACATACTGCGCAGACATGAACACAACTAGCATTTCCAGTAATCATGACAACACACGGTCTGCGTCTCAAAACCTAGTGAGCTGCCTACATAGACAGCATCTTTGGCGCCTTAAAACTCTAAAAACGTGCTGTCTAGTTAGGGAACCCGCTAGGTTTAACACACAACCGTACAGTATCACGTACCACCCTTCCTTCCTGTGGTGGTGGGCAGGGTCGCCTGTGTTGACAAACATATATATCTCTCGTTAAGGCTGAGATTTTCTCATTTTGCGAGTCAAAAAGGTTCTAAATAAACGCTTTATTAAATATATTGGAATACACACGAACGGATTATTGTTTGGTATTAAATGCAAGTATGGGTTGCTGCCTGACTGTTGGTCCAAATGAAGCGCTCGTTGTGTCAGGTATCGTGATATATGTGTTTTATAGTAGCTTGTAATATTTTAAGATTAAAATGTATTTGCAATAATTTCATTCATTCGTTAATGAGGCGTAAATGTTTGTTTTCGCATGTACTATGAACTGTGTGCTAAATAATCTCATTCAGTCGTGTATTAGCTAGCTAACATTACAGCTACTACGTTAGCTCAGCTCTTCCGCATTTACACGAGTACTGTTAGTACTGTAATATTTTTGTCATTTTAACTTATCATTTCATTTTTTAAACGTATATAAAAATATTAAATTAGAAAGTTCAGTGTTTGCAGTTATTTCCCCTTTTGTATCTTGTTGCTAGGTGCATCCCAGTGATTTATTATTTAATAACGTTAACCTGTTAGCTTTTTACTGATTTCTGAGTTACGTTACTATGTTTATTTGACCCAGCATTTATTTACTAGCATTTAAATAATATCAGATATCAATACCATATTTACATGGTACTCCAGAGTATCTACAACAGTATTATAATACTACCATGATACATTTGGTCAAAAGGACCGCATTTATTTATTTATTTATTTATTTTAATTCTTAATTGTTTATTCTATTCAAATTAATTCCTCTGGAACCCAGAAATAAAACATAACAAATGTTACATTTATTATAAAATAATCATATATAATATTATAAAAATTTCAGATTTTCATTTATTTTAATTTGATATTAAAATGACACCGAAATAGTTTAAACTAAAGCTGAAAAAAAAAAAAAAAATATATATATATATATATATACATAAAAAAACTTTATATATATATATATATATATATATATACATGCATAAAAAAGGTAAAAACTAATAAAAAGTAAATAAACAAAAATGACAAAAAAACCCTTTGAAAATATATATAAATAAAAAATAATTAAAAATGAATTAAATCTATAATACAATTGATACTGACAATTAAAATATGAATTAAATCTATAATAGAATGATCCAAAAACAACACTGATGGTAGTTTTTTGTAAGGACATCTTTCGTATCATCTTCTAGTTCATGTCATGTATGAATCACCATTGAACTCTTTTGAGATTTTCACTGCAATCACAAATGGGTTTTTTTCTTCCCTCTTCTAGGTGCCTGTTGTGGGTCAGATGAAAAGACATATGTGGTGGGAGGTTGGGCTTGGGCATGGTGGCTAATATCAGACACACAGAGGTAATGCCACTCAAATAAATAAGGAACACAGGACCACATTTCACTCTGCAGTGCAGTAAATGTAGTCAAAGTTCAATAAAACAACACACAGTCAATGTTTAGCTATAACTACAATGCCTGACCTTAGAAAAGTAAAAGGCACACCTGGTCAAACCAGTTTGGCTGTATAGAAGTATTCAGAGATTGCTTTAAGAGATACTTTTATCATATACATCTTCTGTCGTTAGATATTGATGTGTTACTATTTCTGTTTACTTCTTAAATTTCCATGATCAGCTGAATTAGTTGATTTATGAGCTGATCTGATGGTTTTCTATCGAGCGATTGCTTCATGCTTTCCTGTGAACATCTCTGACTGCATACCTGTCAGCCACTGACATTGTCTTTGCACTCTTGTCCCATTTTTTTAATTCTGCAACACTAACAAGCTTTGGAAAATCAGGTTTTTCTTGTCTAATGCATTGTTTTGTTATATATGCAAAAGGTTTGGTATTTTCTTCCCCCAGAATTACACTAGAGATTATGACACTACAGCCTAAGTGTGAAGACGTGGAGACAGCGGAGGGAGTCGCTATTACAGTTACAGGAGTTGCTCAAGTAAACACTCAGAGCTCAATTACTGTTGATTTATTACATTTATTTTTTGATTTTCTATCAGTAGTTTTCCTTCATTTGCATCATTATTGCAGTTTAATCAATCAATCACTTTTATTTATATAGCGCTTTTAATAATACAGATTGTAGCAAAGCACTGAACATTATCAAATAGGAGAATAAAGTTATGGTAATGTATAATGACGAGATTAAACTATATATTAGATTTTATGTATTATATATTATGTCTCTGTAATCACAACAATGATAATCACTAGAAATTAGGTGCCCCCAACAAATTCACATTGTTAAAAAATACATTTCTGTATAGTTTTTAATTTCTCAGTAACTGAAATTTTATTTTAGTTTTACTTATTTTAGTACCATTTTAGTGTTGAATTGAAAACAAAAAACTAAAAATGTTGCCTTGGAAAGTAGCTGAAATAGAAGTTTTGTTTTTATATATTTGTTTTAGTTGATTTTACTTCACGTTTTTATTGTTTCAGATTTAGTTAATTACAATAACCCCTCACTGAACACCGAAATAATGGCTCTAATCTTTGAATATTAGTAGATTTTTTAACTTTTATTTCAAATTATTACTAAAGAGTTCAAAAAGCAAAATGAAAGGCTGGTTTAATTCTTACTTTGTGCTTTTATCAGGTCAAGGTTATGACTGACAAGGACTTGCTTGCGATTGCCTGTGAGCAGTTTCTGGGAAAGTCTGTCATGGAAATCAAAGCTGTGGTTCTGCAAACCCTGGAGGGGCATCTGCGTTCTATCTTAGGTTAATAGATTACTAATAATTACAGTTGGCTCATTAAAATACAAAGCTTATGTTTGTGATTCTATGAAGCTGATGTTTTGTCGCTGTTCTTCTGATAGGCACTTTGACAGTGGAGCAGATTTATCAGGACAGAGATGAGTTTGCTCGGCTGGTGAGGGAGGTGGCAGCTCCTGATGTGGGCCGGATGGGCATTGAGATCCTCAGCTTCACTATCAAAGTAAGATGTGTGTGTTTTTTAATGCAAAATCATACTCATGGACAAGGTGTAGAAGTGAACCAGTATACATGTAGAATAAATCTTAAATAAAGGGGTAACAGATAGGTGTTATATATATTATTAATAATAACAATAACAAATATGTTATAGTGCTGTCAAATAGATTAATTGCATCCAAAATAAATGTTTTTATTTATAGCTGTACAGTATATAAATGAACACACAAACATGTGTATTTAAGAAATATGTGTAAAATGCATTAATATATAGTATAAATCATTATGAATATACACATGTAATTATTGTATGTGTGTGTATTTATTTATACATATAAATATACAAAGTGCACAATGTGTTATAACTTCTATTTTCAGATGTGTTTATGATTTGATTTGAAAGCACTACTTATAGTATTTATTGATATTTTGAATGAGCCTTTATTTTTATATTTTCAGATCATTTTGATTTTAAATGTAATTAAAATATCTTAATTTAAATTTGTTTCGTTTGTTTCTATTTAATTGTAGTCATAATTAAATCAATTAATGTACTTAGTAAATAAATTGTAATAATTGTAATAGTAAAATATTTAGTAAAAGTAATTGTGTTTTTGTGTGTGTGTGTGTGTAATTAGAGTTTTAGTCATTTTAATAATCAAACTTAATTGATTTCACTGTGTTGCCGAAGCAACATTTCTAATTTTCTAATTTAAATATTTCATATATAATATATTATTTAAGTTTTTTATAGCTTTATTTCAGTTAATGGAAAATTATTTAACAGTTTTAGTTAACAACAATATTTCACATCATTTTAAGTTATAATCAAATTAATATAGCTGCAAGCAGCAATTACCGGGGTTCGAGCATTTGAAGGGGTTTGAGGTTGTTTAGGGCAACCTGGAT
>JAUCMS010000025.1:6423768-6450166 GCA_032357445.1 Enteromius radiatus
GCATAGGACGCAATTTAGATATGTTCTTGAGATGGAAAAATGCAGTTTTACAGATGCTAGACACATGGCTTTCAAATGAAAGATTTCTATCAAACAGCACACCTAGTTTCCTAACTGATGAAGAAGAACTGACAGAGCAGCCATCAAGTGTTAGACAGTGGTCTAGATTATTACATCTGGGGTTTTTAGGTCCGATAATTAACACCTCTGTTTTGTCAGAATTTACTTGTCATCCAATTTTTTATATCAGCTATGTATTCCGTTAATTTTTTAATTTGGTGTGTTTCTGGCTGAGAAGAAATAGAGCTGAGTATCATCAGCATAACAGTGAAAGCTAACACCATGTCTCCTGATAATATCTCTTAAGGGTAACATGTAAAGCGTAAAAAGTAACGGCCCTACTGAGCCTTGAGGTACTCCATATTGCATTCGTGATTGATATGATACATCTTCATTCACTGCTACAAACTGATAGCGGTCAGATAAGTATGATTTGAACCATTCTAAGGCACTTCCACTAATGCCAATTCGCTTATTCACCTGGCGGCTATTTTGAAACTCGAACGCTGTTGAGGGGTACACAAACCCGGAAGTTCGACTCCGACGCATAGAAGATTCAGCAGCACCAGCAATAGAAACTCCAGTGTAGACCACCAATCTATCCTGTCTGCCCGAATTAACGATACAAAACGTGGAGCAGTGGGTCAGTGCCGACTGATCTCCCGGGCACATCTGATGCGATACCATAGCTGACGGCTGCACAGTTTCTGTTTTATCTCTAATAATGGTGATTTTGGAAGTAAAATATTGCATAAAGTCATTACTGCTGTGATCTTGTGGAAAGTCAGTACCTGTTAATGCTTTATTTTTCGTTAATTTAGTCACTGTTATGAATAGATACCGAGGGTTATGTTTGTTTTCTTCCAAAGGAGACAAAAAGTAATCAGATCTAGCTCTTTTTAATGCTCTTCTGTAAGTTAGCATATTTCCCGCCAGGCTAAACGAAACACTTCTAGCTTTGTTTTCCTCCAGCTACGCTCCATCTTCCGGGCTGCTCTCTTTAGGGTGCGAGTGTGCTCATTATACCACGGAGTCAAAGTGTTTTCTTTTACCTTTCTTAAGCGCAAAGGAGCAACTGTATCTAAAGTGCTAGAAAAAAGAGAGAGTGTATGGTTTCTGTTGCATCATGAAGTTGTTGTACGCTACGGAATTGAGATAAATTAGGAAGATTACTTACAAAGCAGTCTTTTGTGGTAGAAGTGATGGTTATACCATACAGGATTTACAGGTTTATCTATATGGATTTTACACAGGACTAGATAATGATCTGTGATATCATCGCTTTGCTGCAGGATTTCAACACCATTAACATCAATTCCATGTGACAGTACTAAATCTAGAG
The DNA here is from genome assembly GCA_032357445.1 of Enteromius radiatus. Taxonomy (NCBI): domain Eukaryota; kingdom Metazoa; phylum Chordata; class Actinopteri; order Cypriniformes; family Cyprinidae; genus Enteromius; species Enteromius radiatus. The sequence continues at coordinate 6,425,171 of JAUCMS010000025.1, forward strand.
TATGATTTCGACAAATTGCAGTGTTGTTGCTCATCTTAACGCAAGTCCTTAGGGTTTAACATTAACTTGGTGACTAAGTAACAGACCCAGCCAATGCCTTTATTGAATTTACGTCCGGATAGCCTTTCTAAAAAGGCAATTTAAGAGCTTTAACCACTTAGCTGCATCATGCTTTAGGAGGAAAAGTGGACTGATGAAATTATTGATCTATGAGAGAAGTACATGAGTCACACAGTGTGCTGGGATTAGGATGCAGCGCCGGCACAACATGACTGCTGCTGACAGCATGAGAACAAACCACCTGACAGCCAGCTGCTGTGAACAGAGAACTACAGCTGTCTTCCAGGTGCTGACAGACCTGACAGCTGCATTAAAGTTTCAAATCGAATTAATGCTGTGATCACTGCAGAAAGAGATGAAGAGATGTGCTTGAGCCCTGTTGAAAACTACATGCAGTCTAATCCGCTCACATTGTCAAAAAACCTCTGGCTCAATTCAACATACTGTAAGTATTTACCCTACAGCAGTTTATTTACATATCTGTTTAGTAGTGTTACTTATATGTCACTGAGATACTGTTACAGTCTATGATGGTACTGAGCTATGCCCGTTGAATCAATCGCCTTTCACAGAATAGCACAAAATACAAAATGCCAGCATCCTTGAAATTCATTGAGGCTTTTTTTGAAGGTTTTGCTGGTTTTGATGTCTGTATCTAAAATTTTGGTCTTGGTTTCAGTCTGTTGTTTGTTTTTTGATCAAATCTTTGAAATTTGCTATGATGTTGTCCAATTTATCAGCAAGACTTTCCAAGTGAACCATCCCAATCAAATCACACTGGGCATCTGAGGACACTTGTCCTCAAAGGTCAAAGGTTGCATTGGTGTGGTAAGGAAAAGGAGCTATCAAGGGTTCTTGATTGCAATGTAGTGGATTATTAGAGACCTGAGTTTGCCCGCCAGGCCAGTTTGTTCAGTCTGGAGTGGCCACATCCTAAACCTTACTTTCCACAAAGGATGAATGTAAAGCATCTGCTGTTATGTCCTGTGCAGGAATGATAGTGTAATAGGGTCACAAAATCTGGTAACCACACTTTTATGTTTTAGTTTATGTCAATTTAGTTCATTACCTTCAAACTTCAACAATTATGTGCATATATAAAATTAAACAATGAATACATTTCAGAGGGTTTCCAGTACAAAGTAACAAAGTTCAAAATGATTTCACCTTATACTGGGGCTCACACTTCAGTTAATTTGTCTAAAGCAAATAAAAAGCATTTATTAAAATGAAGGTCATCACATACTTTGTGTCAAGCTTTCAAGTACCTTTCATAGAACAATACAAAATACACAATACCAGCCCTTTTACCATCATGTAAATGTCCTTTTTAATTTAACTCATACGTTGAACTCATTTCTTTATTTATACCATGTAGCCTGCTTATTCAAAGCAAATCAAAGTACACACCAACAAACAAATCATCAAAAATCTCATGAAATAAATCATCATATAAGACAGCATTCTGTAAAGAAAGAAAAATATACAGGAATTATCAATAGTCAATCAAGAGATCAAACAATATTTTGACCTTTTTCAGTTCAAATGAATGAATAAATGCCACATTCATTCATTCCATTATGTAAAATAATCATCAACTCAACATAACACATTCTTTCAAAAGATAACTCATTTGTATGTTTGTGTCCTTAAATAAGGTTTGAAAGAAAGATGGATGATGTTTCTTTGTGTATGAGGTTGCAGTGTGGGTTAGATATGTACTAAACTAATCTTTTTTGGGAGCCGATGGTGATTAGGTGTCTTCATTGAGGAGAAAGAATGAACTGTTCGAGTCTGATGCACAGTCAATGGATTTGCGATCCACTCAAGACAAGATAAAACTCACTTACAGTTACAGCAAACAAAACTTGTGTAATTCAAACGCTGCTGAATAACAAATGGCATAGCGAACACCAAGACTCTTGTCCATCTTCAGTCTCATTTTTCATCGTCGACAGCTTGCTTAAAATTCTCAAAGGGCAATGTTTGCTGTTTCAGCTTCTATACGACCCAAACACTACTAGGAAAGGAGCAGACTACAGGAATTGTAGTAATCCAGGCCTAACATGGTAATTTCCAGTCTTGTTGTTTCAAAAATGGGCATCGCCATTTGTAAATTCTATGGGTATGGCTTCCGGCCCCTTTACTTCTGCGTTCTGGAAAAACGTGGATAGACTTTAGCTCTGACCCTAATCAAATACACCTGAGCATGCTTATATTCATTTTTCATGGAGTTTTGTATCCTCTGGTGAAACTTACATAACCTCAGAACAGACTTTTGGTGGGAAATTGTGGAAAAAATGTCCTCATTAGAAGTCGGTGTACTATAATAATGATTTTTACACAGATTTTTCAAGGTCAAAAAAACTTACACAGCCTGCAAATGCTTTAAATCTTGGAAGCTGAATTCAGTTTCAGAAAACTAGCTATACACTGAAACTGGGTCAAAACACATCTTCTGTGAATAATAAAAAGGATTATAATACTTTCTATGATCACATTAAGATTTCACAGCGCACAATAATAGACTATTACCTTGAGTATTATGGCAAGCAATCTGAATTTGCTGGCAACTTATGGAGTAAACGCTAAAAATGGTTGAAGGAGATGCATGCTTGGCATACTAAATTAGGCGCACAGATTTTGAAGCTGTTCCCAGACAGGTCCTGACAGCATATTATTGCACATATTTAGGCTGTTGTGACAGACAAGCTGGCAGAGTCAGAGAGACCGCTATAAACTTTAGACACAAACATCATAGTCTCTAGGACATAAGTGTGAATGTGAGGCTGTGGAAGAAATGCACTGAAATACTTGCTTACAACACAGTTAAATATAGCTTATAGTTGTTTTATAGGTTTTAAATTGATGAGTTTTGTATATATATATATATATATATAATGTTTTAGCATTTAGTGTATAAATGCATATACTGTATAGTTTAATATACACTGAATATTATATAAATAAGTAGTATATTACATATTAATTAAATTAATCAGAAAAAAAATGAATTTATTTTTGCAGCAATGCTATAGCTTTTTGTTGTTTTGTATGTCATCTTATTGAACACACACACACACACACACAAAATAATAATAATAAATATAAATCTCATATAGATTAGTTGCAAATGTTCAGTTTTCTTTTTCCAGGCCCTTTATTTCCTGCACAGGCTATTCTATATGTCATCTTTTCTCTACTAACCCATCTGCTGTTTTGTTTTCATCACCTACTCTGTGAACTTCATCACCTACTCTGAAAAAAGTAGCAGCTATCAGCAGCTCATTCTCACAAACCATTGCCCAATTTCACCACCAATTTGCTGCTGACCTCATTTGAGACAGTCCCAGAGGAGGAAAAAAACTCACTATTTACAAATGAACACCTGCCTTTCAATTCCATCCCCTTTCCTCTCTTTCAAGAGCTCTCTATTGATGGCATGATAACATCATTCAGATCCACACAGCTGAGCTCATGATTGTTAAAGCCCACCAAACTGATTCAGCAGCAAAAGACTACATTTCAGAGAATAACATAATGTTGTACTTTCAACTTTGTAAATTCATTTAATGAACGGTAACAAATTAATACAAATTAACCATGATTTATCTGAAATGAGGGAATGAACTCTTAATTAGTCTGACCACTGACTGGGCTCTTTTTTTTACCCATCATGTGTTGGAATAATGCTCATTAATAAATAGTTTACAATAATATTCTGTTATAAGATTGTAAAATCAATCAGTTTTGCTTTTTAATTTTAAACTGTCCCTATTATGGGCTATGAAAGTTCATATTTCGGTTCTGGTAGTCTAAAACAACAGGAGTGCTACAAGGTCATAAAAATATTTTCATTTTCTTATAACATGCATTTTTACTTTTACCTTATTTGTTCAATGACTTCCAAATGATTAATTGAACGATTCATTTTCCAAACCTCCTCATTGATTGGTCGATTACATTGAAAGCAGTGTTTCAATGAAAGCAGCAACTAGTGGCATTTTCACTCAGATCAAGACCAACAAGTGGGAAGATATTATGCTAATGTTATATGTTGATGTCAACATGAAACAGCTTTCAGTGATTTCAGAGATTCAGAGTGGATTCTTTCTTTTGAGAAACAATATCTTTACACACCCTGAACTTTTAGATTTAAAACCTTGCAGGATGTTTTCATTCACTTAGAGCTGTGTTACACACCGCATAAAAGGTCATTTTCAGGAATCCATAGTAGGGGCACTTTAACTACAGCCTTATTTGACTTGAGTCTGGATTATTGGAACTTAATGTTCTCATTAAAACAGTTGATCCCAAACTGACCCAATTAACCGGACAGAGTCAGAGGACAATGATGTTATGGGTGTGGCTCCCTGAATTATTTTTAGTGCAATTTGATGTATTTGGTTCCTCCTATTCTTACTTTCATCTTTGTATTCAGTGCTCAATCTCGTTATGCCACTTCCTGTTTATCAAACAATCAAGAACAAGAATGTCAGTCCTGTAGAAGAACCAAGGGTCACATGATGGAGTTGTGCAAGGACTCAACATGCAGAGAGGGAATAATGTGAGTGTGGCGAGATCTACCAAGTTACCGCTATGCGGCCAGGCACATCAGTTCCTTGGGCTATCTGGGTGACCTATTTCCTCCTAAACCCGTAGAATTTAAAGATGCATTGGAGAGGAAAGTCACTGAACACCCCATATAGCATTTATTAATGTACATTGAAGGTGACAGCTACAAATAAATCTTCCAAATGTCGTGTGAGTGAATACCTGTATATGATGGATGAATTATAAAAGTGTTCTCTAGGATACTTTAAGGATTAAAATTAGGGAGTACAGAGGTACTGTAGAAGCGTCTTGATGCATTTGGCTTGCGGTGTAATGTAATGCTTATGAGTGAGGTGCAAAATGGAGATGATCAGATGTGATGCTTGCCTTTAGAACATGCCTTTAAGACTCCAAAATGCAAAACTCATCCTCTGTTAATAAAATGATCCCTGCTGTGCCATAAATAAAGAATGCGCGGCTAAACATGTTCTGAAGGAATAGTTTATCCTAAAATGAACAATCAGTTATCATGAATCTGGCCAAATATTAAAAAAGGAATGAACGACCAGGTCTAAAAAAAAAAAAACACACTAAGAAGCAAGTCTTTAATGAGTGACTTGCTTTGTCAAATTAATCAAAAAAATAGATAGCCTTGCAATACTTGTTATCATTTATTCACTCTCACAGCTCTCAGTTTTATTAATATTTATCATATTTATACATCATATAATGCTACAGCATTTGATGCCATTGATGTAAAATTTATATGTATATATATATGTAAATCTTAAGAATATGTGATTTTTGCAATATGTCTTCTTAGTTCCTATATTTTTTTCCTTTTTTGTACATTTAGAAAAAAATAGGGAATCAAATTGGTTAGTGAATGAGATCTATTGTTTTACATTTCAGGCTGTTCAACACACAAGCTTTTGTATCAAGATTTTGAAGGTCAGTGGTCGCAATTCCCTTTTATATTCATGCAAGAAAGCAGCTTGGAAATCTTGCAATTTTTTTCCAGAAGCATTAAGAGATCCAGATTTGAAGCAACATATTTTTTGCTCTTAAAGAATAATACACTTGAATAATAAACAAACTTTGGAACAGGGGTTTTTAATGCACTTTTATAAAAACAATAACTAAAAAGCTGAGTGTCATGCATAACTGATAGTCCTATAAGATGCAGACAATATAATAACCTTTATCCACATGTTTTAGGTCCGTTTTTGTACAATTATTGGAAGATGAAGAGACAAATCTGTACTCATTTCAGAACGTATTGATGATAGTGATAGGAGGGCATCAGAAAATCAGGATGTAAAGAAGATCAAGACGAATAGAAGCAATTAGGTATTTGTTGCAAATATGTGTTGTTGTGGAAGTCAGGCTTTTGAGTATATTATATGCTATTTGGAAAGATGTTATTAATACAACTACCAGAGGTCAGAAAAGATGCCAATGTCTATTGGCATTATTATTCTGACAGACAGTGAAGTTCTGATGATGATTGCTCAAGTCAACATCTTATGTGTGGGATATGTGAAAAATTAAAATGAAGAGTCTTGTTAACTTTTACTTGTTCTATAATACTTTATTTGAAATTCAAAGATGAAACACAATGTTAAAGTTGTTTTAATGCCTTTGAAACACTATGACAAGGTTTTCAGGCAGTGAAATTGCATCTGAATTTGTGTCAAGTTTTAGACATATTCACATGTGAGTTCCAAATCAAATATATATCAGTACAAGAAAAATAAAGAATAAAGACTTTTTTAAAAAATGTTTTTTTAAACAGTAAGACCTTTTCTATTCTTTTCAGATAATTTACCCTTATGGGACAAAGTCAGTTATAAATGACGATACTCTAAAAGAAAAGGGTCAAAGGTCTGATGTAAAAAATTAATTTTGGAAAATAATTTTAGTCCTACCATACCATACCATACCATCTTCTTCGGCTTCATCCGGGGCCGGGTTGCGGGGGCAGCAGTCTAAGCAGGGACGCCCAGACTCCCCTCTCCCCAGACACTTCCTCCAGCTCTTCCGGGGGAATACCGATGCGTTCCCAGGCCAGCCGAGAGACATAGTCCCTCCAGCGTGTCCTAGGTCTTCCTCGGGGTCTCCTCCCGGTGGGACATGCCCGGAACACCTCCCCAGGGAGGCGTCCAGGAATTTTAGTCCTAAATCTATTTAAAGTAATATAGTAAGCTGTGAAATCACAATTAGTCCCATAGAAGGCTAGGATGTCCACCAAAGAAGGTAGAGCTTTTTCGCATTTGGCTCCAAAACTCTGGAATAGCCTTCCTGATAGCGTTCAAGGTTCAGACAATGATGTAGGCTATCTCATAACCTTCAGGTATATCTGATCAAATGCACATTATCAATCTTTTGCTTCGGTTGAACAACAGCTTTTCAAAAATTGTTTCTGCTACAGGATGGTTAATTATACAATCTCCAGTCTGGATCCACCCCTTAATAACATCTGAGAGGACCAAACACCTGAGAAGAGATGATGCCAATGTCTCAGAGGACCTAAGATGATGACAACCCTCATACAACATATAAAATTAACAAATGTTCTGTGAAGCTGCTTTGGAAAGATTTTAATTGTGAAAAGCCCTATACAAATAAACGTGAACTGAATAATATAAATAGACTTTTTCACTATTTGCACTTATGGATTTCACTGCATGGATTATTTTTACACTAAGTGAGAGTAACAGTACACTTGCAAATAGCCAATATTTAGTTCGTGAGCAATTCTATTTACTTGTTTTGGTATCGTCCATGTAGGTAAACAGAGTTAAGTGGCGCGCGCGAGCAGCTCTTTAATCCCACACATCTGCTCCACATTCTGTATCCACTCCGTGTTTTCCATCAGTCTCCGCCGAGGCGCTATCCAGCATTATGTGGACAAAACGATTTAACAGGGCACATTAACTGCAGAAAACAGTGTGGATGGCGCGAGATGCGGGATGCTCGTGGATCAGCGTGGATCAACGATGAGCGTCACATAGCAGCAGGATATAAAATAGCGTTTATAATGAAGACTGCGTTTTCTGAGGATGAATCCGGCAGGAGATGATGTTGCGTCTGCGGAGTCTCTTAGATGAAGTGAAGGGATCTTACATACTTCTGCTCATCCAGGGCAAACACACACTTTAAGCCTGACTTCACGAAACATCTTATTACATTATTTCCAGCAAAGAACAGCTGTGTTTGTCGATGAAAACATTATAGATTTGACTGACAGATGTCTTATGATGAATGACTGCAGTTTAGGACCCTTTGCTGTGACTCTTCGAAGTATGTAAATATATTTCCCATGTGGATTTTATTTATAAGAACATGTGAAAACGGATGAAAGCGCACAGGAGGACTCTATATTCGAGTGCAGGATGCATTTTACCAATCCAAAATGGTAAGTGCTTATGGTAATTAAAAAAAAAAATAGACGCTATCAGCCAGTTGACAAGCATCATAAAAACGCAGTCTGATTCAAGTTATCAGTTACATTTGCTGTTGGTCAATTTGTTATGTTGGAGATTCATACAATGTGCTATGTCTGATTTTCAGAAGCCTGTTGTGTCTCAAAATTGGGGTGATACGTATGGGCTTTACAAGCGCATAAATGTATTTTGCCAGATATATGTAGCAGATAATATGTTAATTAAATGTGAAATTATGAATACAGAAACATAAAATAAAGTAGAGAATTATAAATGAAAACAGTAAATTGTACGGTCAGTGGGTCAATATCATCCTGAAATTGTTTATTTTGAGACAGTGTAGGCTACATTATCCAGCTTACTACGTCCTACTTTAATAAACAAATATACGGGCAATGGAATTAGCTGTAGATCAAATATAATATTTCTTGTATTGATCAAGATACGCAAAGGAAAACAGCCCGTGTAGAAACTATTAATTTAGCAAGAAAATTTAGGCTATTATAGGTAAATAAAGGCTGCTAAAATACGAATGTATATGTTATTAGTCTCTCTTATCGATCTTTTTGTGTCTTATGGTTCATGGTTCTGTGGGGAAAAAAGTTTTGTTCACCTAATACTTTTACATACACACTTAATACTTTGTAATAGGCCTACTTATACCAATGTAACAGAATTATTAACCAGTAGTTGAACGATAGAGCCTTTTTAACAAATAAAATTTTGTGCTTGTATGAGAAGAGAGAGAGAGAGAGAGAGAGAGAGAGAGAGAGAGAGAGAGAGAGAGAGACGGCGGAGTGATACTAGACACTCAAAAGTAGTCCAGGCATATATATGATATTTTGTGGTCTGTTTTACAGCTTTAATTTATATTTATTTGTTCGCTGAATGGAAGTATCCTGCGGAATGTAATGAAAATAATTAAACAATACAATTGCAAATTATGTTATTTTGGTTGGATAATTAACTTTTCTTGGATTAACTTTTTAGTTTACCTAATAAATTGGTAATAAAATGATATCTAGATATTGGAAGTGTGAATGTTTTGACATACAGTAGAGCTGTCATGGAAGACTTGACTTTTAGTCCTGCCCAGATCATGTTCTCTTCCTAGTCCCCTCCCCTGTTGACTTACTGTCTTTATTACTCTGTCTTTTGATAAAATGGACATCAGTTTCATCAGTTCAGTGGCCGCTGACATTTGCTTTTTGTTTTTAAGATGCGATTCGCTGGATTCCGAACACCAAAATCTTTCATGGCCTTTGTGATGAGAAGATGGAAAATCCTACTGGTGCTGAATGTGTTTACAATGGCTGGCTTTATCACTTTTTGGGGCAAGTGCAATTTACGCACAACCAAAGCTGTTGGTCAAATGGCGGTGGCTGCTGATGTGAGAGGACAGACGCATCTCAATGGATCTATTCAGGAGAACAGCATCACTCATGATGTGCTCTTAAAGAGACTGGGATCACTGGAAGATGTAGTGTACAGACAACTGAATGGTAACTTCTTTATTATCATAAAAAATCACAAAATCACAAAAATACCCTTTTACAAAACAAGAATGCAACACAACAATTTGTGTTATATAGGTTTGTCCAAGTCTCTTGGACTCATTGAAGGTTTTGGAGGCCGGGGTAGAGGAGGTCTACCAGCAACACTTACACCAGCGGAAGAAAAGGAGGCCAAATACCTGAGGGAGAAATATGGCTACAATGCATTTCTGAGTGACAAAATCTCTCTGGATAGATCTATTCCAGATTATCGACCCAGCAAGTGAGTGTCAACCTATAACTTTTGCTCCTGGTGTAATATGGAATGAGTTAACGACTAGTAAAATTTAGCTAGAATCTCTAGAACCATTTGCATAAGAGAAAATGGAAAGTGACGTTTACAGTTTCTAAGTTCATTTAAGTTAGGTTCTATAAATAAGCTTAATTTTTAGATCAGGTGATTTTAGATCTGTGATTGTTACAGTGAAAATGGGCAAGAAATGGCTTTGTTTATTGTTAAGAAGTGAAAGGCTTGTGCACCAAAGATTCAAAGAGGTGGTTTGTTTCAAAGATAACAAAATCTTCTGTTTATCCATGTGTGTTTTTATAGATGCAAAAAGGCCTTATATCCCCGTGACCTGCCACAGATCTCCATCATTTTCATCTTTGTAAATGAGGCGTTGTCAGTCATACTGCGTTCAGTCCATTCAGCGGTCAACCACACACCAGCTCATCTCCTAAAGGAAATCATCTTGGTGGATGACAACAGTGATGACGGTGAGAAACAAGAGAATTCTTTCTAAATTACATGGAGCAAAATCAAATTTAATGGTTATTCTAATGCAGGGGTAGGCAAATTCGGTCCTGAAGGGCCGGTGTCCTGCAGAGTTTAGCTCCAACCCTAATCAAACACACCTGCCTGTAATTTCCTAGTGATCTTAAAGACATTGATTAGCTTCTTCAGGTGTGTTTGATTAGGGTTGGAGCTAAACTCTGCAGGACACCGGCCCTCCAGGACCGAAGTTGTCCTCCTGGACAGTTTGTATTTATCAGTAGGGAAGTCATAATTGTCTTCAAATCACTTTGGTTGGCGCAAGATAGCAATACACAAATAGCGAAAAATAGTAATTTCCTAAATTCCAACAAATTTCTTGTCACAAACAGATCAACCATGTTTTCCCACCCCAAAAAATCCAGAATTATGATATTGTGGTGGTTCATATGCATCAAACTCATTATTAAGATCTTTCCAACAAGACACGAACATACAATTAAAAGGGTAGCTTATTTTGCCTTGTACAAGTAAGAAACTCCTAAATGCTCACCTGAAACCCCTAGCAACTGCATACCAATGCACTAAAAACCACTCACAATACCTTAGAAACCAAAGAGCAAACAGAAAATGCAAAAATCTAGTTAACCATAAACCATTCTGACAGGATTTAATCTATTGTGTTGCATTTGAGCGCGAGTGTCAACACTGATAACCTGGAGTAGTTTGCCAAGCCCTCTTTGCTCACGTTGCGCATGGCCATGCTTGTCTATTGTATCAAAGTGTGTGCTCAGACCTTCCCAGAGAGACAGTTCAATTTCCATCACATTGTTGGCATGAGCTGGTGGCGGAGGGCCAGGCGTCCATCAGTGCAGGGGGAAAAGCCTGCATTTGCTGAAATGAGGGGGCAGGCGAGCAGCACACCCATCTCTGTCCTCATAATGTCAGTGATTCACGGTTTGTCACTCGGAATGCAGATGACAGTGTTTAACGTAGGGATCGGGAACACTTTCCAAGAACGTGTTTTCCAGGGGGATGGTGTGGATCCCCGTAGCACAGATCAAAGGCACAGAAGAATTTTGGCGTAGGAGACACATTCCCTCTGGTCTGGTTTAAACACAGCGATGAGCACTCATGCACCATGAAACGAGATTTCTCCCTCTTTACCGTTTATGTGTGTGTGTTTATGCATGACAGTACAACTGAAAGGGCCACTGGAGGAGTATGTCAACAAGCGCTACCCGGGTCTTATCAAAATAGTGCGCAATCAGAAGAGAGAGGGCCTCATCCGGGCTCGCATCGAAGGCTGGAAAGTGGCCACTGGGGAGGTGACTGGCTTCTTTGATGCCCATGTTGAGTTCACGCCTGCATGGTGAGAATCTAGCGCATGCTACACTATGCTGCTGGTTTTATTGATGGTCTCACTCAAACCCCGACTTTTCAAGCTTTGTTTACACCTGGTATTAACAACTATCCTGGGTGATCTAAACTGAGATGCTCAGCCAAATCAATATTTACAACCAGTAGTAACATATGTCTCAGATATGTCTTTTGTGAGTGGATGGTGATTGGTGGGTCTCTAAATATGTGATTTCATGCCATCCCTATTGGAAAAAAACCCCAGCATAAGTTCGTTTTGAAGCATGGCAGCTGGTTTAAGCTGGTCCTTGGTCATGAGCTGGCAGGTGCCTAATCAGGAGCTAGTTGCTTGGGAATATGATCAGCTAAGGACCAGCTTAAACCAGTTCAAAACCAGCAGCCATTCTTCAAAACATCTAACCAGCATATGCAGTTTTTTTTTCAACAGTGTTAATCACTATGCCAGGGATAAAGTGTTTACAAAGTCAAATTAAGAAAGAAAAAGCATAGAAAATCAGTGTTTCTCTCAAATATACTAATGAATTTTAATTGAAAACCTATTTTTCTTTTTTTACATATTGGAAAAGTATAAAATAAAAAAAAGAAGAACCACGCTAATATGGTTCACTGACCTCAACTGCTTTTAAAGCTGGTCTCACATGCTGCCAGAATGTTTCAGCTGAATTTCCATCCTAGCAAAACTGGTTACCATCTGAAAATGATTTCAAATCCCTCTAAAGGGGGCTTGAGAACACCTACGATTAGTATTGCCAGGAATGCTGTCCCATGCGGTTTTGGCCCTGTTGACACCTGGTATATTAAGATATATTTTCAGTGATCTAGTCACACATGGTTAGCCAAGGTGCATTACTGTTTACACCTGTGCTGTTTGTAATTGTCCCCTATACCCTCAATCACTATTCCCTACATTAGTCCACTAATATAGTCCAGTTGTAAGAGTGAATGAAAACAAATGAGCAAATCTGTATGCTACGTTCACTGGAAAGGCTGCCACTTTTGCATAGTTAGACCTTGCTGTTTATTATACTTTTGAATCTTTGCAAACTTGCAAAACGCTTTTATGGAAACTATCATGTACATCCTGCATTGGATGGATGAGTGAATGGTTGATTCAGCTGCAGATGCCATCTTCTGACGAGACACAGGGATTCATATTAGAATAACCCTAATACTGCATTCTGAGAATTCTCTAGCTGTTGAGCTTGTTACACTTGTTATTGTGCTGCATTATGAGATTGAATGTGTGAAATTGATAACATTCCCTATGGTTTAGGACACCACTACAAATGGCTGCCCCCTTAAAAAGTGCATATTTAAAGGTATGTGGGTGATTTTAGACACAGCTCTGGCCTAAAACATGCGTTTTCTGTGACTACTTGAAGACTACATTAGGGGTTTCCAATCCTGTTCATGAAGATCTGCCTACCTGGAGACTTCAGTTCCAGTTTTGCTCCAACACACCTGCCTGCATTTATCAAGCGCTCCTGAGTATTTTAATTAGCTGGTTAAATTGTGTTGTGTTTGATCAGGGTTGGAGCTGAACTTTGCCGAATGGTAGATCAGGAACAGAATTGGGCATCTCTGCTTTACATCATTTTTATTGATGTGCCAAATGCGGTACACAAATGGTAGCGCAATTGTAATAAATGTATTTTGCCACAGCATAATGAATTTTTTGTGGTGTACTTTTCTTTAAAAACAAGCCAGAGAATGCATCTGTCCACATGAATGTCTACAGTAGGAAAGCAACCATTTTATAGTGGAGCTGTATTTAGTGTTCTGTTTACATGAACAAACCAAACAGATACGAATACCACGTGTATCAGTTCATGTTTCCTCTGTAGGTCCATCTAATTGGCTGATGTGAGGTGAGAAACCAGCCAACACATTTGCAAGCCAGGATTAGATTTAGCTCCACAGCAGAGCTGAAGAATTGTTATTAACACTGTGCAATACAGCTTTGCTTATAATGATCTAACCTCTACATCCCCTTGTCAGGGCTGAACCAGTTCTGTCTAGAATCAAGGAGAACCACAAGAGGATCATACTGCCCTCCATAGACAACATTAAAGACGAGACGTTTGAGCTGGAACGCTATGAGAACTCAGGCCATGGTTATAACTGGGAGCTCTGGTGTATGTATATCAGCCCACCAAAACAGTGGTGGGATGAAGGAGACACTTCTGCACCTATCAGGTAGGATCTTATTGGACTTTCATTTTGAACACAGTCCTGAGTTTCATATTTTTCTATTATTTGCTTTTGGGATAGTTCAACCAAAAAAGAAAATGGCCATTAATTACTAACCCTCATGTGGTTCCAAACCTGTAAGACCTACCATGTTCATATTGAGTACACAAATGAAGATATTTCTGATGGAATCTAAGAGCTTTTTGACCCTATAATAAAGGATTGGACAAGTAAAGCACACAAAGAAACTGCAACCTCTTTAAAGCAGGACATAAAACTTGTCCAGCTGTGGAAAGGGCACTTTATATATCTGCTATGGTTGTCTTAAATCTTCTGAAACATACAAAAAGGTATAAAAGGATAAACACAGGTGTATTTTTAAGTGTTTTACTCAAAGGCTGAAACTAAAGAGAGTGCAATGAAAGTTTATGTGACTGTACAAAGTGCATAAATATTAAATGATGTTGGCATTGTTTGGTTTGTGATTGGTTTTCTGTTGCTAAACAACTCGCCATGATATTCTAGCACAGCAATTGTTTCACTCTGTTCCTTTGGCACTGACATTCAGCAACGCACAATTTCATAACCCACGGTTATGAAAAATGTATGAAAGTAGCTTAATGCAAAGTGGTTTTAGCATTGTGTAAAGTGCTTATAATATTAAATATATTTATTAGTTAAAATATATATTTTACACTGCCACTATTCTCAATATCTGAATTATTTAAGTATTTATACTTATTTCTTTTTTGATAAACATTATTTCTTCATTAATTATTTACCACATTAGAGAAGAAACAGCATTAAAAATATGTATAAAATTTGTATTTTTAGGACGCCTGCAATGATAGGCTGCTCTTTTGTGGTAAACCGGGAATACTTTGGGGAGTTGGGCCTACTGGACGCAGGGATGGACGTGTATGGAGGCGAAAATATAGAGCTGGGAATCAGGGTTAGTATGCCACCCACATCCCTCTGTTAAAGTAGAGCATTCATAACTTAGCCTCCCTACGCTCAGTGCACAGGGGCTTCATTTGAAAAGAATTTTAGCTTTTTTCTTCTAAAATTATGCCAGAACTGAAGTTTGATAGGTGTATGTGTATTTTTAAATCCCAGGTTTGGCTCTGTGGGGGAAGCATGGAAGTATTGCCTTGTTCCAGAGTGGCCCATATTGCAAGAACAAAAAAGCCCTACCACAGTAACATAGCCTTTCATACTAGGCGCAATGCACTTAGGGTGGCAGAAGTCTGGATGGACCAATACAAATCAAATGTCTATTTGGCATGGAACCTCCCAATGAAGGTAAGCACTTGCAGTACTATAATAATAAATAGTATAATACTTTGTACATTCACTTTCTTTGTCCATACAGAACCATGGTATTGACTATGGAGACATATCACAGAGATTAGCACTCAGGAAAAGACTCCAGTGCAAAAACTTTGAGTGGTACCTTGACAATATTTATCCAGAGATGAGGAGATACAACAACACTCTCTTTTATGGAGAGGTGAGTACCACATTAAAAAAAATAAAGGTGCATTTGGCAAATGTTCATGGATGAAAGATTTCCCTTTTCAGAGTTCACAATGGCTTCAATCTGCTTACATGAATTTGCCATGTTGACTAACAGAAAGCTGCTTGATTTGAAAGTGACCCCTGTGTGAGCTGTGCTTTATACACCTCTATAAAATGACAAGATAATGGACCTGTTTGTCCTACAAAAGTTTTATGATGTGTCCGCACATTGAGAAGTGCTTAACATCATATTAGGGTCTGAGCAGTCTCGCGTAAACAGACCTTCAGAATGACGACTAAAGGTTTGGAATACATGGAATGTTTAAATGTAAGCTGTTCTTGCAGCTTGCTGTTCTAAATTATTTTTTGTATGTTAATGACATTAATTAGGAGATGTTTACAAGGCAGAGAGCTGAAACCATTCACAAGCATGATCATTTGCGATTTATAAATTTCACATCTTAAAGAGAGGCATACGCATGTTTTCTGTTTGGTCGTTCATTCTATGAATCGCATGTATGCATATCAGAGAAATTATCAAATTTAAGATGGTTTCTGTGTAACATTTTATAAATGAGGCCTTATCACTGTGTCTCTTAACACACCCAAAATCATTTAATCACCCTAATGTCCTCATAATGTCTGCAGTGCACTTTTCCTACAATGAAAGTTAGTGAGAATTAGGGCTGTCAAACCCCCAAAAATGATGAAAATAAACGCAAAATTGTCATGTAAGTGCTCAGTATGACACTTTTTCTACATTCTAAGTCTTCTGAAATGAGTTTCAACCAAACTTACAATAATGATTTGGCTAAAATCTTAGTGCATGTTTTGATAATAACAACGTTTCGGGAGGAGAGCTGGCCAAATTAATCACAGCATTGCATTATCTAATCAATCTCCTCGTTACGGTCACCCAATCGCATCCTTCTTACCTACTATATATAAACCGGTTTTTCTCCCTTCCGCATCTCGCTTTGTGCAAACCCAGTTTCACCTGTATATAACCTGGAAGTCTTTGTCTAATTCTCACGGTCCATTGCACTGTCAACCTGTCTGTATTCTCATTCGTGTTTCTTGTTTTCGGTGTTTCCTGGTTCTGGTTATCTGTTTGGCTCTATCGTTGCCGACCCCTTCTCTTGCCTGGATATTCGCCTCATCTCTCCCTTCGGACTCTGTTCGCTATTGGTTTTGACCCATGCTACGTTTTACGACTACTCTTTCTGCCCCTGCCTTGGATATCTCTGTTTGCCGGCCATCGACCCTGTCTGTTTGACTCTGTTATTCAATAAAGTAGTATTGTGTTTAGCACTGATTTATGTGTTTAGATGACACTTTCATCCAAAACAAAAACAAAAGAGGAACAAAAACAATATCTGTCAAAGTGCCAACAATATTCGTAATATACAAAGAAAGGGAAGTAGTATGAGGGCGAGTAAATGATGAAGCGTCACTTTAAGAAGACACTGCATCATTATTTAGGTCTTAGTTTTAACAAAACAGGCTTCATAGTCAGAGAATAACTTTTAAATCAACAAAAAGCAGGTCAAAATATCGGCCGCTTACATCTTTTTACTGTGTTCTAGATACGCAATACCAATGTGACCCATCTGTGTGTGGACCAGGGCATAAAGGAAAACCACACAGCAACTTTGCACCCCTGCCATGGCTGGGGCCCTCAGGTAGAGCCGCAGCTCCTCACAGCTATACATCTCCACAGACCTGACCTCTGCTAAACCTCTACTCACTCTGCACACTGGAAATAGGTTACGTCTAGAGGGAATCGCTTCATGACATAGTTCTCTGTATTCTGTTCATCAGTGCCAACTAAGCAATGAAATTAAAAAATAGTGCAAAATGAGAAAGAAATTCTGTTTTCTAGTTATAAATTCAGTTTGGAACATCTAGCTCTAGTCTTGACCAGTTTGCATATCTGCACTGGAGCTTGACCCAGCTAATAATTATAATAAATTAATAGTCATTATGGAACTGCCAAAAACTATCTGGCAAACATCATCAGAATAGGGTGCCAAAATGCCCCTGAATGACTCAGTGACCCAGTTACCAAATCACTGAATTAAATAAATTCACATTATCCCCTCTGTGGTCTATTTTGTAGCTGGGTCGCTACACTAAGGAGGGTTATCTTTTCCTGGGTCCTCTGGGAAGCACTGGCGAAGATACGCGGTGTGTGGTGGACGATAAAATCAGCAGCTACCCACAGCTCCTGAATTGTGAGAAAGTCTCCAGCGTACGCCAGAAAACATGGCACTTTGCACAGGTGAATGGGTCATTTTTTTATATAGAGCACTTTGTAAAAAAAGGTCCTTTTGCCTTTGATCACTAAAAGGATTCTTTTATTTTTGTTCCCTGAAGAATGAAGCAATCATCAACCGAGCTACAGGACGCTGTCTTGAGGTAGCGCCGGCTAATGTCTACTTTGGCTACGCTCTGATCCTGCGTTCCTGCACTGGCCAGAAGTGGAATATCAAGAATTTGATGAAACAGGACTGAGGTCAGCGAGTTAGCGACCTTAAAAAAGTTGTGAATCTCTTTTGCCCTCATGATGGAACTTTAGAAAACGGATCCAGTTTTGTTGAACTCAAGGGGCGCTGATCATGTTTGCGTGTTTTGGTCTTATTACATTCCACATTACAAAAAAATAACACACTCGAAAGTACCACTGAAGGTTCCTTAGATTGTCACCTTCTGGAAAACCTCTAGACATCCTTTCAAAAATGACGGTTCTCTGAGGAACACTGGATTTCATAAGTTCCTGCAAGAACTGTAAAGAACATCAATAGTTCCTCTAGTAACCTCGCTGCAATGAAAGATTCTAAAGCACATAAACTAGTTTGAAGTTTGTTAGGTGTGCAACATTTGAGTTTCAACAATGAGAGCAACCAAGTCTTGAATGCTGAAACCAAAATGACAATTAAACGTTGTAGATGATAAACTGCTATATTGCAGATACTCTGTACATCACTGTATAATTTAAAGGATTAGTTCACTTTCAGAATAACAATTTCTTAATCACTTACTCACTCACCCCTATACGATCCAAGATGTTCATGTCTTTCTGAAAAAGTTAAGAATTTTAAGAATTAATATAGTGAACTTCATTCTTGGCCAATGGCTTGACGGTCCAAATTGACGTTTGAATGCAGCTTTGTAGACCTCTGCATGACCCCAGTCGAGGAATAAGGGTCTTATTAAAACTGCAACAATTAATATACTTTTTAACCACAAATATTTGTCCTGCACTAGTTCTACCTCATGCATTATGATATAATCACGCACAAATGACGTAGGCAGAAGTGCTGGCCCAGTGTTTACGAAGCAAACAGGCAAAGAAAGTCAAACGCCCTTTACAAAAAAAGGTATAACAACAAGAGAACATAAAATGGAGGTTTTCACCCTACCCTACCCTTTTGAACTGAAGTACACAGATTAAGTACTGTGCATGATTAAGTAATGCACAAAGGCGCAAATTGCTAAATCAGAGCTAGTGCAAGATGAGCATTTTTTTTAGAAAATGACCAATGGTTTGGCTAGATAAGACCCTTATTTCTTGGCTGGGAACATCTCAAACCCATTGTCCACCATTAAACTCTAAAAGTTCTAGAAATGTTTTCCTTAATTTCTTTGCAACTGAAGAAATGAATCTTGGATTACAGGCAGGTGAGTAAATTATCAGGAATTCTTTTATTCTGGAAGTGAACTGATCCTGCAAGTCTATTCTTAAATTATATACTTGCAAATTTACGTCACGTCCTGGAAAGCGTGTTTATATATTCATAACAGCTTTATTTAGAAATAATATTTAGCAATATTGAGTTGTACTGTATTTTTTTGTCCATTATCTTGTGTTAGGTTCTCACTGTCAGCCAGTTATGGATCCCAGTGCGTCTTCTGTTTAAATAAGCTGTCTGCTCTGGAAATATGTTATTTATTGCATTCTTTTTCTACAGTAGCCCCTCAAGAGTATGACATGATATGTGCGCAGTTTAACAGTAACTATGGTAACTGAGCTCTATCTGCTATTGAATGGATCCTGTAGTAGTCATACTGTTACTTTGAACCACACTCTAAAGCAACAAGGCCGGTATGTAGGCAATAGGAATATAGGAAAAAAATGATCGTCAGGGATTTTCGACCAAGTTACATAAGGACACGTTACGTGAGTCATAAACTGTTGCACCCATACCGTCTTCCATTTTGACTGATTTGAATAAAATGGTGAACTGCTGCATTGTAGTTGTCCTAAATCTAAAAAAGAATTTAAACGCCCTATATAAGTACCTCGCTTTTAACTTTACCTGAGGAACTGTCAGCAACAACAAAGCAGCGTGTCTAAAGATCAAAGCAAGTAACGCTTCACAAAACATTTTAGGTTGTCATTTGAAGATTAGTGGCAAAGACAACAATGTTCCTGTGACAGGAGGATGATAGGCTACCAAGAGGCTGATCTGATGTGTCAAAAAGCACCAGCTGAGTTTTCCCACACAACAATCCTTCCTTCAGCAATGGTAAGGCTGTTCTAACTTAAAAGGACATCAACTGTGCATACTAATCGACCCTCTGAGCGCCTCCTACCACTGAGCCAAACCTCTCCTGCTGTGATGCTTCAGGCTCTGTGTGACTGACAACTCCCAGTCATGTGAGCCGCACCACATGTTTGAGGGCTGTTAAATATTCAACCGCTGTTTATTATGCATTTACAACTAGAATTAGGCCAAATATTCTTTTTCATCTTTCCATATTAAACAACTCTGGCAGCTGCATCGGCAGCTCTGCTGTATAGGCCTTATGGATTTCCTTTGTTGCAGAGGCTTTCGCATTTTATAGGAAGCTTGTTTTATTTTATGGTAAGCTGTGAATCAGTGAGTAGTCTAATTGCAGCGGTTCATAGCTCTCGAATACACATAATGACTTTGTAGTTCATAGCACAAGAGTAAATAATTTAAGTAGACGATACACCCCCATACTTCATCACCGTTGATATTGATCATCATGATTCATTACTGGCTCATTAACTTAGTGATTCACCCTCAGAATTTAGAGGCATGGCTGATGAGTGACTTGTGAATAAGTGTTATGTGGCTTCATATTTTTGACTGAAACCCATTACTTACCATTTGTCTTTGTGCTCAGCATCTCAGATTAGGAATTGTGGGCAGTGGTGGTACTGTCTAACTGCACTGGGACTTTATATTAAGGCACAGTTACACAGACACATGCAAAAGGGGGCCTTTTCACACAGAGTCAATTTCAAATGCCACAATTTGCATGACCAACAAAGAACAAAATCTTTTTGCCCTCAAGCAAAACTCCCAATTGCATGCATACCAAGCAATGTGTCTGTGACTCTGGTCCATCAGCGACACATTTACTGTTGTACTTGTTTCACAGCCAGGATTGTATGAAAGCCATTTTCTGGCATGGGGAATTATGAGGTATTTATGTCTTGCAATTTAGAAAAAAGTCAGAATTCAGATTTTATTCCTCCACATTCTGAGTATACATTGTTTTCTGCCAAAAATCAAATAAAAAAAGGTAAGGTTCTCACCTTTTTATGCAATAGCTAAAAAAAACACTGTCACTGAATTCACTGTAACTTATTCCCTCACCCTTTCTCATTTTTTACTGGTTACTAACACTAACTGGTTGGACTATTTGGAACTATAAATAGACAACTGTAAAGTAACTGCTTAAAATACTCTAAAATAACTTACATTACATCCTAGACAGTGTGAAACAATATTGATTTTGCTTATGAGATATTGTGAAAGTACTGAAGCAACTGTAGCCTGCATACCTTTTGTTTTTTTAAACAAACTGTCAGTTTAAAAATCATTCTGGTGGTATACCAGCTCCTATTAAAACAAACATTTTTTTGTTTCTTTCCCAGATTTCCCATCAAAACATCTGTTCTGAGAGTAAATTTAGATTATGAATTCCCTGAAGAGGGTCGGATTGCTTTATGGCAGCAACAAATGTGCCAAGACCCGCTGTAATTACGACAGTGACTCCCACTCACTTAACACTAGAGGGCTCCAAAGTCGCAAAAACATACAACTACATACAGTTGCTTCAAGCATGTCTACTCGGTTCACGAACTTACAACGGAGAATTTGTTTTAATAGAATGATCAACCACAACAAAAACAATATTAGGCCTAATTAATAAGCCAGTGGTGTGATATATTTTGAGGTAGGCTTTGTTTATATTTCCCAGGAAACAGAGAAGATGCCACAAATATTACAAAAATGCTTTATTGCATAAACTCTATGCATTTGTCCTGTACATATTTGAATATGTATATTAAAATCATCTATGGGTAGCTTGCAACAAGCTAGTCTCAACTACATAGCTAAATATTCTGCATGCAAAGTGTACAGATCTATCATTAAGTGAATAACTGTAAATATGGGTATTTACATTTTTTTTCCACAATTAAATTTAATGTAGCCAACTGTACCACCACCACATTACCCTTGTTTACCAAACCCTAAAGTTTTCACTTCAAATACAACCCACAACCAAATTAATCTGATTTCATTGGATATTTTGTTCACATTATTATCCTAAAAGGCCATTTTACAATATTGTATTTAAATAATGACATAAACTGAAATAACTGACCATGTATATTGGTATACATTCCCTCATTCCTAAAATCACACCAAACCCAAAATATAGGTAAAGTGTAATCACACAATTGTGGAGGTCAAAATCATCTAAACACGTAGTATATATCATTTTATCAACCTATCCAGATCTTTAGTTGAATGCTACAAGCTAATGTTACATTCTAGATCAGACAAGGACAGGATGAGGACAAACACAGTGAATGAAGTAATCATATCCACCACCAGGTGTCGCCGTTGTATCAGAATGAGCCATCCAACAGCAAATCGATCAACATTTGAGCGAGAAAAGGGGGTTGAACTAACATCATACCTTTATAATTTCAGTGTATGCACCTTTATTCTCTAAAGTACACCAGTGCAGACAAATATGGCTTTAGTCAGGGGTCTCGGGGGAGAACGGAGAGCTGGCAGACGCGTATTGATTTCAGCCGCCCCCTCAGTAGCCCTGACACGATCTGTGCAGAATGTACTGCTTTTACAATATCATGCACGAACAGAAAACATACATGTAAAGCTCTATTTACAGAGTTCTGCTCATTCACATGCATAATAAAGTAGAAGCAGACCTCAGGAAACATTGTGGAGAACATATATCAGTGCGTTTTCTACAGAGGTCCAGAGGAGACATTCATGAAACACAAAGAGAAGAAATGCATCAGGCACCGAGTTTTAGCCATCGCACCAGATGTTAAAAATACAAGGTGAGCGTGATTTCACCAAGTTCAAAATGTGAACAACATTCCAATCCTCCAACCAGATCTGAGGGATAACTTTTCAGGAAATATCTGTTTTAGGCTTAGGTGCTTCTATACCCTTGTTAATTAGCTATCATTTCCCACTCATTTTAGGCATACATTTTGGGTATTGTTAGGTAGGATTAGGATTGGTAAATCTATGTTCTTGGAATGTTGAGCCAGAATCAACAAAAAATGTTGATCCAGGATTATGCCTGTCTTGGCAAAATCACGGCGACCAAAGATACAATCGTCTTCCAATATCATTCTTTTCCTTTTTACAATCCCAAAATTGAAGATGTGAAGCATCTTCATTACATACATCTATTAAAACATCAACAATGCAGTGCTACGGTGGCTTTAATACAGACAGAGAATGAAATGCAATATGAACATGCACCATACACATAACCTTAAACAGGACTGTGGCTCATGGTAAAGTAAAGGGCATCTTCAATGCAGCTCAAAAAGGGAGGATGGTGTGATAAAAAGTAACACGATTTTTCTCGCAGGATGATGGGAGTAAAGCAGTGCCAACAACCCATCCACTAACATGAATCCGAGAGCCATCATAAACCTTTCAGAAATGCTGAAAATGTGTATCTCAACAGGTTAAATACACAAATAACTGGCCATAAAGTACTATTAAGTCACATTAAGCACCTTGTAGAGTAAAATCGAAATAAAAATGTCTTGCATACCTGCAGGTATTTTCAAAATAAAAATAAATTTTAAGTGAAGTGACTTGTGGCCAGGTATGGTGACCCATACTTGGAATTTGTGCTCTGCATTTGACCCATCCAAGTGCGCGCGCACACACACCGTGAACACACACACAGGTGGGCAGCCATTGATGCGGCGCCTGGGGAGCTGTTAGGGATCAGTGCCTTGCTCTCACCTCAGTCGTGGTATTGAAGGTGGATAGAGAGCTGGATATTTACTCCCTCCACCTACAATCCCTGCTGGACCTGGGACTGGGAAAGTTTACGAGAGTTTAAAAATGGAATCTAATCTAAGATCTAAATTTACCGGAGATGATTTATATCTTTTTTACAAGTTTATAAATATGAATAATTATTAAAAGCTATATATTATCAAATTGATCCTTTCAATTTATCGTCTTTTCGTCATTGTCTAAAACTTAAAGGTCATTTGCGTACTTAGGTTTATCATATTTAATTAAATACATGATTATTTATATAATATTGAATTCTTTATATAATTCCAAACATTTTATGTAATTTTGCAAAGGAAGTCTTGTTTGGAGAATGTTTAGATAATTTCATTGGAAAATTAACAAAAAATTACATGTACATCAATGTGTGTAATGAAAAAAAAACATTTAAAAAATGAATATGTAAAGTGCAGCAGGTGTGACGTCAAAACGTAAAACATAATCGCCATAGCTTTTATTCTTTATTTTGTTGGGGGGGAGGGTAAACCAAAACTTTATGTTTTGTTGTATAACATGAACTGCACACACCCACAGCCAAAACTAAATTCTTTGTATGTAATTACTATGTATTTACTACGTAGTTACTTACTACACACATATACAGTATTTTTTAAGTAACTGCTTCAAAATCGTGTATTCATTATGGTTGTGTATAATTTATGTTGCATGTCAAAAAGTCCAAGCATCTTCAATTTAACCAATTGGGTTTTGGCGTCACAACTGCAGCACTCAATAGGGTACATACGTAATTTTACCCAAAGCAACCTACAATGCATTCAAGATATACTTTACTTTCCTGGGAATTGAACCAGTTTTACCTTGCTGTAACAGTTTAAACTAAAACAACTGTCGGAACAAACACGGAAATAGAACTTATGAATGACGGCAGCTCTAATTCTGTGGAAATCTGCACAACTTTCCGTTGTGTTTCAACATTTTGTGTGGGCGTGCTCATTACAAACCACTTCAGGAAAAGCATTAGACACAGGAAGATCGTACAATCGAATAGCAGAACACATTCGAATGATGAAAACTATGAGTCAGGCTCATGGATTTTTGAAGCCGACGACTATGGATTTAATTATGGACTACAACAAGCACTCCTTCCCCGGCCTCCCACCATCCCCCGAGCCAGAAAAGCACTCTGGCAAGAACAGACATAAATAGTCTCCAGAGTGGATGCTGTAACTCTCCCTCCACAAAGGTGTAATGAGTTGCCAATTACTTTTGCCTTCCTACAT
>JAUCMS010000025.1:6450266-6461175 GCA_032357445.1 Enteromius radiatus
ATCCCCGATCCAGCTATTTTTTCAATATCGGGGCCGATATCCGATCCTAATATCGGATCGGTGCACCCCTAGTCTCCAGAGTGGATGCTGTAACTCTCCCTCCACAAAGGTGTAATGAGTTGCCAATTACTTTTGCCTTCCTACATCGACAGCAGGCCCGAACCCAGCAGAAGCTCATCAGTGAATCCCTGCTGAAGTATCTGTATCCACGGAGAAAACGGCGACGGCTTATGAACTCCTGTGTGTTATTGCATTAGGGAACAGAGGTGGCACGAAAAGCAGAAAGTCAGCCCTTTAAAGTCCCTGCCTGAGAGATGAGGCCCCGTGTAGCATGCTGGCTTGGCTCGCCTCTACACTTCCTGTGTCGCTTGGTCCGTGTGGAAAAGTAAATAAAAAAAGAATAAAAAGCTCCTCTTTTCAGTAGTGAGGTGTTCTGGGTTCTGTTCCTCGAGTTTTTTTCGACAACTTCATCCACAGACATGCACATGCAGGCTCCGCCCCGCTCACAGTGGTGTCGCTACTCCATGCCGTTGCGCAGCATCTGATTGGCCGCGATGAGCATGACGCTGATGATGAAGGCCATGGCGAAGGCGCATATCAGGCTCTTGCGCACACACGTCTGCCGGTTCTTCTTTTTGGGATGAACTGGAAAGACACAAAAACAGTGATTTAGTCTGAGGGAAACATATTAGCATATATCTCATTAGTCTGAATGCGTAGGTGTCGATTTGCATTCTAGCCAACCGCCTTTCATCTGCCAATCTGACCCGTCTAAATAAAGCGGTGTTTCTCACGCAGCTGCGAGGTGGAGGTGTTTTGACCAGGGTTTGGAGTTCACCTGAGCACATGTGGCAGCTCGGAGGGTCTGGGCCCAGAATAGAGCTAGTTATTAGGAGCTTCTAGGAACACACAGCGAGACAGATTGTTTGCCAGCCTCACCCCGTGATATCATTTTCCGCTCCAGTCCTCCTTCCTTCACAGAGCGCTAGTCAGCAAGTCCCGCCCCCTGCAGCCAATCCCTGGCCTGGTTATGGCAGAGAGGAAGTGCAGTAATGAGCAAACGTAGCGACTCTTCTGCCTGAGTGTGTGTTGCTAAGGAGAACTTTCGTTTTTCCCCCACTCTCGCCTTTGCAAATAGCAGCAGATAAAAGTCAAGATAAAATGTCTCGCAGCAAGCTCAGCATGTTTTGAACTTCAAAAAGTCTCGGCAGCACTGCAACCCTCTTGTGAAAAAGAAGTGCACGTAATTGTGTTGAAAATGCACTTGTAGTTTTCTTCAAAGGTACATTTGTAAAAACCTGTATCTGCAGATAATATACTATATTAAGAAATAAAAGGGCAATTAAGTATACCTAAAAAGTGTGGATTTTTATGTTTTAATTTTATTTCTTCACACAGTACTTTTAATATACATTAAATACACATTTACATTTAGTCATTTAATAGATGATTTTAACAAAAGCAAATTAGCAGCTTACAAATGAGGACAAGAAGCAATCAAAACCAATAAAAGAGTAATAAAATGCAAGTGGAATGACAAGTCTCAGTTATACCACATCTACAGTAGTAAGGTTGTATGTATAGTAGTCACCATTTGTGTGTGTGTATAAATATATACTGTATATACAGTACTTTTAAAAAAGTGCAATTGTAGTAACATACAATTAATTGATTTTAAATCCTTCAAAAGTAGATTAAAAAAACGTTACTTGCAGAAAATATGGAATATTATTACATAACAGGCAATTTAGTTCTACCTAAAGAGTGTACATTTCTATTTTCTATTCGTTTTATTTCTTGACACTTATTATTGTAAGTGTATTGTAAGTATTGTACTTTTAACATACATTTAAGACACTTTAGTACTTTTAAAAAAGTGCAATGCAAATTAAATTTTATTTTTTTATTATCATTAGTCATGCTTTAAAAAATTATAAACATGTGAAATTATTTATTGATTCAATATTATGATTGATTTACTATTTATTATTTACAACTTCATCTTAACAATTGTAATTACAAAATAATTGTGCGAATAGCTGATTTTTAAAAGGAATCACAATAAAGTATATTTCAGTTTACAATAAATGTTTGTAAGTACATTTGTCATTACACAACCATATTACACCATATAAGCAGTTATGAGATTGCTTATAAAAATACTTAAACAGATCAAAAAGCTAGTTACAAACTTTTACATTTAATATAAATTTAAACTATAGTTAAGACACTTTAAATTTAAACGTAGTCTGTGTATTCTATCATGTCATTTAATTACAATTATGGAATTTTGTAATGTTCGACAACATTACATTCAGTTCACATCTAATTTAAATCTTTTAAATGAGCTTATATTACTGTAAATACTTGTAGGCTAAAGTAGGCTACTTTCTCAACTTCAAAAACTCTCACTACAAAAAGTACACATGCATGATGGCATTTTATAGCTGCACTTTTTGCTGTTACTTTTTGCACTTTCTTTTCTGCTAGCATTACCATATGAAATTCTAAATCCCCATTCCCATTCATCTCAATGGCAGTTGTTTGGCTAGTTTTACTTTAAGAGTTTTAGTTAGCTTTGCTTGTGTCTCTAGATTCATTAATATAGTCTCAGTGTGTGGTCTGCTGACAACACCTAAGCTCGGCCCAGGTGCCACCATGAATGATTCATGAAGACACAGAGGGCTCAACAGAAGGTGTGGACAAGGGTTGCTTTAGAGCTGTGGACATCTGTTACTGCTGGTAGGACAGAGACTTATGCCGTTGGCATAAGGGATGTGCTCGACCCCTGCAATGCTAACACTGTCCATACATACTAAACATTCATACGCTGAAATTCACTAAGTAGCTTTCTAATGTGTATTGCTGCATGTGTACCAATTTACAATTTAAATTGTGGTTGATAAAAAGATTTATAGGTGTAGTGAATATCGATTCGCTTTTAAATTTCAACCTCTGAAGTTGATTTGGGCGGGACTGCTGGGGACATAAAAGGGCATCCCCCACAATGGAGGTAGGTTACGTCACTGCCTCATGACATCTCTGCTGTTCTGGAATTCCGCTGCGCTGAGTCTGAGTTGGCGTTTGTCCAGGGGAGCATATACGACTGCCTGAGAGGGTTGGTTTTTCAGTGACGCTGCTTTATTGTTTGGGAAAGAAAACTACCGCATGTACATATCAGTGATGACTGCTCTCCCAATTGGGAGTGATTAAACCAAAGGGATTGGTTTGCTGGGTATGAGAAGTTTAGCTGAGGTTATTTTTTGTATTTATTTTCTATCTGATTGATGTCCTGGTCGGCGCTTGTGGTGTTCCGGTTTGAGGTCTCCGGGTTGAAGTGTGTGTGTGTGCGTGTAGAATTGTTGTCGCTGTTTACTGGTGTCGTGATAGGTATTGGTATTGGTATTGCTGGGGTTATTTGTTATTTTATTATTATACATGTTATGGTGATATTCGAATATTGAATATTGACTTTGTATTGGTGTCACTCTTTTTCCACCAAACTGATGTATATTGATTTGAGTAGAGTCTTTGTCATTCTTGTGTTTGTGTGTTAATCTGGACATTGTTTGTGTCTTGACCATTTTTGTTCTCCTTTAGGAGTGGGGTGATCCAGAATGGGTGGGCTAGCCTGTGTGGGCAGGAGATGCTCTCCTTTCCTCCAACTGTGTGGGGTGTAGGTTTTATTTGCAATGTAACTCAGTGTGCAGAGTGTGTGTTTGTGAGAGTTGTAACCGAGGGTTGGGTCATCGTGGGCTACTGGATGTCCCATGTTTAACCTGCCCACTTTCTGAACCACTCCAGCTCCATTAGGATTTTTTCAATTTAATCTAGTAGATTAATGGTTGTTGTGCTGGGGCAGCGAGTCAACTATTCCCCTAGAAAAGTTTTTCTTTTGTTATTGCTGCATTGTATGGTTTACCCATTGTGATTTAATAAAGTTTCATATTCTTGTACCCATGCCTCAGTTTTGGTGCTCTGTGGAAGCGAACAAACTTGTGTGTCCAAAATTGGGTAATTCCCCTGGTGTTTAACCAGGGGTGACGTAGTCATTCTTTTAGAGGTCATTTGGTCTTCGTGGATCTCACAACTTTATGCCACATAGGGATTATTAATTATACAGCAGAAACAGGATTCTATTATGAATTCATCCTTTGGCTTTCATTTATCATCAGGTAATAGAACGAATAGGTTACAATGAATCGACGAATGCATGGAACGCAGTACTCGTTCCTGTGTATCAGGGAATCTGGGTTATGGAAGTAATCTATTCGTTCCCTGTCGACACTTTACTTGTACTGCGTCTGCTAAGATGCTATGAGAACACAGTTCAATCCAGCCGCGGTATAAGCAGGGAACGATCAACATATGACCGCTTGTTGTTTGGGCGTGCTTTGGTCAAACACGCAGGAGCTTCCTTAGTAATGGTCCCTCAAACAGAGAGGACCCTGGCATGTAATGCCGAGACGTCCAGATTATAAAACCTGGCAAATGTGGACGATGAGGACCAGCCAGCCGCCTCACAAATCTCTGCCCATGATGAGGTGAAGCCTCTAGTTGAAGAGGCTCTTCCTCCTATGGGCCGTCTTGGCCCAGTGTAGAGTAGGCTAGCAAAATAGCGTATACAATCCACTTGGAAAGCCTTTGCTTCGAGACTGGTAGCCCTTTGGCACGGACACTGAAGCAGATAAACAGTTAGTCAGTCATCACCTAAAGGCGGTCTGACCGCTCAATGTAGGCTCTCAATGCCCAGATGTAATTGTACATGGCTTGGAAGGGTGGGCGGGCTTAGCCTTTCAGCCGATCGCAGTAGGCGGGCAAAGGTGAGCGGCCACAGATTCGTCCAGCGACGGCAGTTTCTCACAGCTCTTCTCTTCGGCGCCATTGAGCGACGCGAAGGCAGTAGAGGCGGCGTTACAGAGTCTTGCCAAAAAGGGAGTGCGCCAGGATTTCGTAAGTTCATCATGAACTTCGAGGAAGAACGGCGTGGTTTTCTGATGAGGAGCTTGTGGGCGCCCTGGCAGAAACCATTAGGCGGCTCCGCAATGGCTCCTGTGGCGGAGTCTATTCCAGTCCGAGCTCGCTGACAGCTTTAGAGAGGAAATGGAAAAGTTTGGCGTCCATCCCGGGCTTGACAGGGTTTGGATTCTGACGGCGTGGAGGGGGCGGGGTCTCCTGAGCCTGACAGCTCCTCCACATCGGAAGCTGCGACAGACATGGAGTCATCTTGGAGCTCATCCTCACTTTTCCAAACGAAACTAGGTCGCTCGCAGCCTGGAGAGAGGCAAGGCTGAGCGACTCGCAGTGTGAGCAGTCAGCACCAGTCAGAGCGGCCTCTATGTGGGCTTTACCAAGGCAGGAGACCCACTCTTCGTGGCTGTCCTCTATGTGCAGGAGGGTTCTGCAGGTGGAACAGTTTTCTCCAGATGGCGGCAGGGGAATAATCCAGCTGCAAGGCCAACACGTCAAGACGGTGTAGGATTCCAGTCAGGACCAGCAAGGTGCTTCATCGCTGAAGGAGAAGAAATCTGAATCCTGTGGCGAAGCGGGCGCTTTTAAATACATGGCCCCGCCCATTCAGGTAGGCTTTGGCCGGAGCCGCAGCCATAGGTTAATGCAGCACCACTGCCATTCCATTGGTTCGTTTTTATAACACTGCACGAACCTATGGCTGTGCAGTTTCACTGCGTGATTGAATAAGGCTTCAGTTACAAGGAAAAAAGGAGTTTTTCCCATAGCATCTTAGCAGATGCAGTATGAGTGGAGTGTCGACAGGGAACTACTTGATAAGAACTACTTTGCTGTTTTGCACTGTTTTCACTTATAAATTCTGTGCATTTTTCTCACTTGATTCAGACTAAATTACTTTTTCACTGAAGAATATTTAAGCTAGAGGCAATGGTTTGAAGTCAAAAAGGGCCTAATGATGTTTCTACTCTTATTATGATGGCACCCATTCACTACAAAAGGATCAATTGGTGAGTAGTGATGTACTACTAAATTTCTTCAAATGTTTTACGCTCTAAAAGCAAACAAAAAATGTGACCCTGGACCAAAAAAAAGTAGAATGGGTATATGATGTACAATCCAGAAACCTTAATAAATTGACACTTATGACTGGTTTTGTGGTACAGTTAAAAGAACTACTCATTTATTATGCTTAAAATCTTTAAAAAAAAAAACTTTTAATGGTCCGTTGCACTCAAAGTGTCAAATAGGCTGAATATAGTGTATTTACCTCATAATTACCTCAAAACTTAGTTTCATAAGATGATTATGAGTTTCAGGAGATCTTATAATGTAGTGCAGCATATGCTACATTGAGCTGGTGACCCTGTAGATGGCGTGACAACACCCACTCGTGTATCTGGAGATGAGCTGCCCACTCAAAAACCACACTAGCATCTTTAATTCACTCCTCTGATTTTAATAACTAATAAGCCTCTAAAAATTGCACCTGACGTCAAAAGGACTGTGAAGATCACATAGCCTACTGTAAAAGGGCATTAATCCTCCTGTGTATTAAAATGAGGACTGTTGTGTTGAAATGAGCCTATAGGGGTGCTGTAACATGAGTATTATCATGCATGAAACAACAACATCCACATATTAGTTTGGTAAAACAAACAGAACGAAGCAGAGAAGCCTATAATGAACTCTACAGAAGCACCTACACACCATTACAAACACTGCTTTTAAAGTTAGATGCCTACATTTGATTAAATGGTTTTGACTGATCAGAATTACTTTTAGGTTTTAATCCAAAAGCTAAAATTAGTTACTTACTATGTGATTTTTTTATAGTTTTTTATTATACATTTTATCTGTTATATTTGTTTGTTTACTCACATTATAAATAGTCATAAATAATGACTAAAATCATAAACATTGTACAATACCTCACTTGATTTGAAATGCAAATTCATTATTTCAAATGTAATTGCAAATATATTTAAAATACATGTTTCAGGACAGTAGAAATTACCATAAATGCTTGTCATTATATTTTGTAGTCCACTTTAACCAATAGAAGTAATAAATAAATTACTTATAGAACAAAATTTATATTTATATTTTATATTGACTATTTCTACTACTTCTTAAATAATTTTTCGTGTTTTTGCTGTTTTTTTCCAACAACAACTGGTTTTAACAATGTTGCTTCATGTAAGAAAAAATCACAAACGCACACAAACAGTGCAGCAATGTTGACACTCACCTCCCTCAAACTCTGTTTGACAGTTCCCAGAGTTCTCGTTCAAGCTCTCCTCCTCATTGATGATAATGTTCTCAATGTCCTTCATCGTCAGGTGATCCCGGAAGGCATGAAAAAGGATATGTTTCAGCTCCTCCAGTGTTATCCGCTGCATGTCAAACTACAAAGACAAATAACACGGGAGTTACTCAACCAAACCAAAACGCTTCAAAAATCTTTTATGTTTTTTTAATCAAAGGATATTCCACCTCAGTTTTTTACATTTAATGTTAATTGTTTCAGCTTCATACTTTGCATTTGTTTGGCTTTCAAATGCCACATTTTGTAGTCGAGTGCTTAGATATGAAAACAGCACAGAAAAAAAATCAATTGAGTCTTTGTAATTGAGGAGAAAAAGTGCATTGATCAGTCTGAACACTTTCGCATGGCATTTGATAAATGGACATAACACAATTAACTGTAAGAAATCCAAAGGACATCTGAGGAAAACTGTCATGGGGACTGTAACTCATGTTCAGTATTGAAAGTTGATTTTTTATAACTCGTATCCAGAGGGCATTTATGAGCTCCATCCCTTTAATTACCCAGGCAACATTAGCCTAGCGATCGATTTTTCAGGAGGATGTAAATGAAACTGTGGCGCACTAGCTTAATGCCTTATTTGCAAAGCTGTCAGGTTAGAGAACAAACAGTCATTAGGAACTGCTATACAGTCGGCTACATATTAATACACCACTAAATCATTCAGCCTTCCCTTGCAAAACAGTACAGTAATGCTATAACACTTAATCATATACCAGAATATATTCATCCAATTACCACAGCAGATGTCCCAAACACACATTATTATGCTATTCCTAGTAAATGTTTTAAATATAGTTCAAATCTAACTTTACTTTTCATCGAAACACTGATAAAATACAGAATGGAAAGTTCAGACTTTGTGACAGGAAGCTCAGAGTACAG
Organism: Enteromius radiatus; assembly: GCA_032357445.1. Taxonomy (NCBI): domain Eukaryota; kingdom Metazoa; phylum Chordata; class Actinopteri; order Cypriniformes; family Cyprinidae; genus Enteromius; species Enteromius radiatus. The sequence goes on from JAUCMS010000025.1 coordinate 6,458,449, forward strand.
TTCTGTGGCTCTAGAGAAAGACGCTTGACAGGATGTGCTGCCATTGCAGCTCATGAGGAGAGACAGCAGGATATTACAATAGCTGGCAAGCTAATAAATCTGACAAGCCATTAAGTATTACAGCATCAGTATGCTCACCTCCACAGTTACTTGTCATTTCACTCCACTTTAGCAAGTCAGTAAGAATGAGGGCGAAACACTGCTTTGTAATACTGCATGCATGATGCAGTAAACACTTCAGAACAGGCCTATATGAATCATTTTATACTTCTGTTTAAATCTGAGAATGCACAAACTGAGTATTTTACACAGTTATTCTATGCCCATGAATGTTGACCTATTGTGCTCTCTGGATTTATGACATAATATATCCACTTTATTCTGCAACAAGGAAATTAGCTTCTTTTGTGTGAGATTTTTGATTCATTGGTCACTGAAATAACGACTAGTATAATGCATAATGCAGTAAATGGTACAACTATTTGTGCTTATGATTAAGTGTGTTTATGATTAAGATAACACATAAAAATAATATCATAACAAATACCAAAATCTATATTATATAATATCATGATATTATACTTTATTTTAAGGTCCAATTAAAAATTAACTATTAACAAACCATTACATATTTTGCATCATTAAACTCCTAATTTGCTTAATTAATAGTTAGTAAGGCAGTTATGTTTAGGTACTGGGTAGGACTGGGGATTTAGAAAATAAAGTCATGCAGCAATACGTATTATTATACTGTAATTTATATTATATTATATTATAGATAGCATACAACTTGATCTAACAGTACACTTCTACAATATGCTGCATGATTTCTGAATACACATTCATGCTCATAAAAAAAAAAAAAAACAGCGCAGGGTAAGTAATAGATGTTTAACTTTTATTCATTTTTAAGATCAATAGCAATGAACTTGCAATGTTTGGATTCCTGATCAAAAAATAGGGTAAACGATCTAACAGAAAGGAAAAGTCATCTAGGGACTCTCATGCAAACCAGCCCTTTAGCATCCAGACAGTAAAGCTGGGAAGTTTCCAGCATTACCACAGAGAAAGAGTGGGCATTAACTGCATTGATGTAACCTTCGGACAACCCACAGCCACATAGACGCAGTCACCCGAGGGCATCAGATCCATCTGTTTCCACTGGAGGCCACGAGAGTGGGCAGTAGAGCAGCTCATTAAGAACCCTTGTGCTAGATAACAAATCCCATTTTCTTTTCTTTCAAACACTCTTTCTTTTCTGTGAGTATTTATATATCAGTAATGGTGGCCGGAATGACCTTCAAGCTTGACTTTCTGTGCGGAAGGCAGGGGTAATCTTTGTCGGGATGGTGTGTGTGTTTGATGGCAATTTCCAGACGGACTAAACCTAATGATTTATAGTTCACCTGAGATCTTTGTTTTAAAGTAAGAAAAGACAGGTTAACAGAACCATCTACAGGTTGATAATATAATGAAAAGCAGAGTTAGATATACTGTATAGGTTGGATTTATGGATAAATGAACAACAGATTGACAGAGAGATGGAGGTGATGTTGTGACCTGCATCAAGTTGTCCCTACCAGGGCAGGGGTATCGACAGCCTTGGTTCATCCCAAACATTAGGCCGCTTAACAGCAATTAGTAACACATTAATGGAATCTCCCTGCAGCTGCAGGAAACTGACAGCTGTGGCCATTGATCCGGTGCTCCAGCTCCACTACAACACTTACACTGTTAGATACTAACATTAAAGTAAAGAGTCAAGCGATTCAACAATGAAAATATACACAAGGTTTGGACAAAATAAAGTTAACATTCATTATTATAGGTGCTAGGTAGTAAGGACATTGGTAAAATACTTATGTGACATCAGTGGTTCAACCGTAATTTTGTGAAGCTACAAGTATACTTTTCCAACATCTACTGCAACAGCAACTGACATATGTATTTGTAGATTAAGCTGAAGTTGAAAAATGTAAAAGTTGTATTGATCAATTCTTGTATTAAAGGCAAATGGTGATAAAACACCTACAATTCTTCCGTAATACTCTGTACATCATAGATTTGTCCCTTGTGTGACAGTTATTTTATTTCAAGTCCCACTTCAGGCGAATGTCAGTAAAATATTATGACTCTCACATTCTTAAGCCCAAGGGAGTTTTTGAGCACAAAAAAAGCGGGACATTTTATGTCCAGCCTGTAACCTGGTTTTCATCTGTCCTGCTGAGACTGTCAACATTTGTGCTTTAGCACCACACACACTTGTTCATGAAAGTCACATAACAGATGTCCTTTTCGAGACACGATGACACAAAAAAACTATGATTCCTAATTCCTCAAATGCATGAGCACCTTCAGGATTTTTTATTTATTTATTTTTTTACATTTTTGTCCTTGTAATGAAAGTTAGTGGGGTCCAAAACATCTTATAAAATTAATAAATTTATATATATATATTAATATATATTAGTGGTGGGCCGTTATCGGCGTTAACGTGCTGCGTTAACGCGAGACTCTTATCGCGCGATAAAAAAACTATCGCCGTTAATCTATTCACAAAGTTGGGCTGGGAGCTGGATCGCGCGCTCTGTATGCCTGCATTGCTATAGTCATTAGGACTGATTACAATTAGTATAATCACAAATATCACGGTGAAAAGGGGTGGGAGAAAAAAACGATGCAACGCTATTCTCTCTTTAACGATTCTGAATATTTCATAATCAATGT
>JAUCMS010000025.1:6461553-6472970 GCA_032357445.1 Enteromius radiatus
TGACACACAGATATCTCAAATGTAATAGTGCTTTACTTTTAGTTATTTAGGTAGCACACATATTCTGAGTGCCTTTGTCAGAATTCAAATGAGCCATTTTAATCTAGATTAATCTAGATTAATTTCAAAATTAATCTAGATTAATCTAGATTAAAAAAATAGATAAGCTATAGACACAAAAGAGTTAGGATATGATGGTTTGACTCATTGGGTAACAGAGATTAGATCATCCTTGTTTTTGAAACAACAGCTTGGCAAACTCTATCGATCTCTCAGCATCCTGACCATGTTAGAAGCGTGATCTCTTTGGTTATTTAGGTTTGTATGAATCGAATCTGATTGACTTATCAAAGCGCTTCATATGTTCAAAAGCATACAGCATGTGCACCAGTGACACTCTGAGGACTGGTGGATGGGTTACTGGCCATATCTGAGGCGGGGTGACAGCAAAATGATGTGACCCCATTAAATATGAACATTGTTCAGCCTACAGCAGCCATTAGTCAAGACCTCTCCCACAATCCCTGCTTCAGCCGGAAGCTCCGGTTCTGATGGAAATTGACCGGACAGATGGTTTTTGTCAACTGTGAAAAAGATGACAAAAACATCACGTTTAAAGTCTCCTGATGTATTAATCAAGGTTTTCAGGATATCCTCTAGTTCTCTTTTTACAGATATCCAGCACAAGTGCTCTGCCGCTGCCCCATGAGTCTGTGCTGACCAGAATGCAAATGATCGTGACCTTTCTGTGGTATTATTGTCTGAAATGGGGAACAAAATGCAGGAGGCAGGAGATTTCTATAGTGTGCATACTACAGTAGCTGCTTAATAAAGGACTGGAGTAATTGAATCATCATCTCCTCATTGAGTTTCATTATGTCTGCTGTCAGTGGGATCATAACGAAGAGGAAAAGCTTTATGTCACAAAAGCAATACAAGCCAGTTATAAGGTATATCAAGACTCTAAACCGCTGTTTCTTTGTGCTTTGCAACGATTCAGATGGTTATGAGCTGCACAAGGGATGGAAACCTGCATAAGAGAAAAATCATAAATTAATATCTCAATTGCTCAATTGCAAATTGAGGATCTTCTGTTCTGCTTTTCTAGCATCAAAAAAGTGCGCAGATATACCAAAAAAAACTGAAATCAAATATGAACAAAATTGACATTTTTCATCAAGTATCTCTTAAACTGCTATCCACATTCATAGCACATTTATTATATCCGGTTCCATAAAGATTTGTTCTATTAACTTACAGTAATTGCTTCGGTCTAAAATGTGTTCATATACTTTTTAAATTAATTTTCCAAGTGTATTCTTGCCAAAATGGTGATTGCATTATTGGCAGAGTGGTATTATTTAATTATGTCAATTAACTCAATCTCTCCAGTATAAGCAAGGTAGATAAAATTTTTTTTTGTCTTATTAAATAATATACTTAGCTTTAATCATAAACAGTGTACATGTATTGTGTGTGTTTTATTGTAGTGGTGTGCACTGGTATTTTTTTAACAGAAAAACTTGAAGTACATTTGATAATTAAAGCAATAACTGACTGAATGATTAATTATATATTTGCAATGCAATACATCACTATATATATATATATATATATATATATATATATATATACATACAGTATATAAACATAGACTTACATTATACTATTTTTCAGTTAATTTTCATTTGAATATATAGCATTTTATCATTTGAAATATATTCCAAATAATATTTCAATAATTTCTGGTTTTGTTTGTCCTCATTAGCTTTCTTACTGTATGTATTTATGTATGTATGCATATACAGTATGTACTTTGGACAGTATAAATGGATTTTCATATATAAAAATAAATACTATTTATGAAGGGGGTCCTACACAAGGGGATCATCATCTAATGGTTCCTTGTCATTAAAAAGTTAGAAAATCCCTATTTTAAATAAACTAGACAGAGATGTCACACACAAATTCTGTAAGCAAATGAAAACAGTATGTAACTGTCACTTCTCCTGTTTTCCAAACAAATCTTTTGTTTACAAATGGATTCTGGACTTCCAGCACGTCTTTCCAGCAGCAGAGAAGCATTTGTCAGAGCGCCAACATTGTCCAATTTCCATATCTGAAATTAAAATGAGCTGCACAGAAACGCCAGTGTCCCTTTGACACACTGCTTTAATATGCACACCCTGCTGCACGCAATAAAGAGCAAATACATCACACCAATACAATACACAATTTATGCACCCTTTTTGGCTGTCCACCTCTTGCGTTCTGAACAGCATCGACAGCATTTAAAAAAAAAGAATGACTATGTGATAAACAAACAGAAGGACCTGAATTAGGCTAGATTGTTTCTTGTATGTTCTGACATGACATGAAATTTCATCAGCGCTATATTAAAGGAATATTTCATACAACAACAAAAATTCTCATTTACTCATCCTCATGTCATTCCAAATCTGTGTGACGTCTCACCAAGGCTGCATTTATCTGAAGAAACAGCATTATTGTGAAATGTTATTACAATTACAGATAAGTGTTTTCTTTTTAATCCCTGTAATTTATTCCTGTGATGCAAAGCTGAATTTTCAACATCATTACCACAATTTTCAGCATCACATGATCCTTCAGAAATCATTATAATATGCTTATATTTATATTGTGCAGCATGTTGTTGTTTTTTTTCAGAATTCTTTGAGGACTAAATCTAGAATACTGTATGTTCAAACAAGAATACTGAATCTTTTTAAGAAATTGTTTTATTAATTTTATAAATTCAGTCTAAATGATTCATTGTACTGTAGTTCTTGGGTAAAACTTGAGATTTTCAGTGAATAATGAAATAAAGTTAATAGTCAAATGGCTTTACTCGTCACATTTAGTTCAACATCTTCTTTTTGTACTATGTACTATGAACTCTGCACATGAATATCACAAAAGCACTGAAAAACACTTCAATTCTCCTTACTCTGGCACACTATTCCCAGTGTTCAACATGCTCAGGCTTCGTCAAGCTTGCTGAGAATACTGAAATGTTCAAACGGGAACAGTCTCCAATTTAAAGAGATAATCGTATCTAATAATAACCAATTAAAATTGTGGTTATTTCTGCCATGCGCTATGTCCTGCTGGGGAAGGCTGTGTGTAGGTCTGTGTTTGTGCACACCTGATTATGTGTGTGTGTAAGGAGTGCAGTGCAGTGCTGTAATTTTCTCTGTGTGTGTGAGTGACAGCTGCCACGCTGGGTTTGTGGAAACAGGCAGAGGTAGGAGAGGTTTGCTGATTGCAGAAGGAACAGCTCTCAGCCCATTCTCAACCCTTTCCTCCATTTCAGAGAGCGAAGGAATGAAAATGAAATTCTCAAGAGGTGACGTGGACGCATTTGAAATAAAAACAACGAAGAGAGCAAAAGAGCACCGCAGAAACAAAGGAAGAGAGAGATTGTGAAGGAAGGAGATAATTAAGCATAGAACACATCTATTGATGTTGAGCTGTTTTGGATATTCAATATGTCATTTAGCATCAGACCATAAGACTGAGCTAAACTGATGCATTAAAGAAACAAAACTGCCAGGTACCTTTGCAGCAGCCCTGAAAGATTGGCCTTTCTTGCCAGATATTCTCATCATCTGTCATCATTTACTCACCCTCATGTTGTTTCAAACCCATGTGCCTTCTTTTCTTCTGTGGAACACAAAGACTTTTGCAGGTTTGTGCTGCTAATGTTCACAGCCATGTTACTCATGCACATACTATGTTCCTATTTTAGCAATAAAACTATGCAAAAAAACTAGGTATAGACCTCAAACCTAATCCTAAACCTAACCCTACCCCATGTAGATACCTTACATAGCACTTTCTTTGGTGCACTGTAAGTACACACACTGTAAAATAAAGTGCAACCCATTTAACAGGTTTGTGTAATAGTCATTTTACATTTGTAGAAAAGAGCAACTTCATCATAAAATATATTGTTTTACAAAACTAATAATGTGTTTTTACAAATCACACAGGTTTAGAACAACCCAAATATCATGTAGATGGGTTTGTTTCTTGAATTGCTCAGATTTGGAGAAATGTAGCATTACATCGCTTGCTCAGCAATGGATCCTCTGCAGTGAATGGGTGCCGTCAGAATGAGAGTGAAAAGAGCTAAAATAATCCACACAATCTGACTCCACAAATAAGTGTCCTGTGAAGTTAAAATCTGCATGTTTAAAAAAAAACAATGAATCTATCATTAAAGTATTTAAATGGTTGTTTCTGGCTATAATCAATAATAAGGCTGAAAAGGTCCATCCTCTGTTGTCCTCCCACATCGAAATTCACTGATACATTAGTTTGGAACAGTTTTGGACTGTTTATGCTTATAAATGGTACTTGATCTCTGCATATTTCTCTCTGAATTCAGATGAGGTGATGTTTTTCACTTGAGGAAGCAATATTATGGAGAAAGGACTGGAAGCAACGGTTTTGTTTTTTACAAATGTGGCATTTTTCTCTTAATAAGTTGTTCATTGATGGACTGTGTATTATTGTGATGTCTTTATCAGCTGTTTGGACTCTCATTCTGACGGCACCCATTCACTGCAGAGGATCCATTGATGAGCAAGTGATTTAATCTTAAATTCCTCCAAATCTGTTCCGATGAAGAACTTAACTCATCTACATTTTGGAAAGCAAATATTTAAGTTAAGTAAATATTTTGACCAAACTTTTCCTTAATTATCAAAAAATGTTGACAAACACCATTTTAAGGTACAATATGCTGCATGGACTGTTCCATATTAAAGCCACACATTATGGCACAAAGTAGTTGTCAGTTTCCCAGTACAAAAGTGCACTTTATTGCAAAGCCCATCCATCACACAATATTCAAAAATTCAATAAGGGACCATGAGTTGATCCAAACAAAACTGTTACATAATCATTAATGACCTGCATGGACAGACATATTTCCTGGAATGCCAGTATAGTTTATTAGCGTTAGTGTTAGCTAGTTAGGTGTCATGAGGGTTTTAATTCCAGGTCATTTCACCCCATTGTGAAACATCAAAAAGTCCTTTCTGTGCACTTATTCCTATAATCAGCCATTCAGACGTTATGCAGACGATATCATTTGTCATACACTTTAGTCGGCGTATTACATCATCTCATGCAGAGCTAAAAGACTATAGAAGCCTTCCAACTGACATTTTAAATTCATATGTGGGACGCGTTTGACACAAGATTATTAGTAAGACCTTTCTTCTTGCAGGTAGAAAGCTCAGAAGCACAATTACCCCCTTGTGCCAGCCAGTCAGGAACGGAGGGAGCCACGTCACGGTGAGTCACTGCAGGCCATTGCCATGTTTCAAACTCAACCTTTAGAGCAAACCTGCAATATTATTACTATGTAAAGCCAACACAAAATCCAAATGGACAGTGTTTACTTCAAAAAACACAGTACCACTCTGAATTATGAATTATGAATTAAGTAAACAGTTTTATGTTGACATGTTTGGGGTCAGTAATATTATTTAATGTTTTTGAAAGAAGCTAAGGAATTATTTAAAAATGAATGTAGTAATATTACAAATACACATATGTATACAATATGTATTTTGTCTGTATTTACACGTATATAGTTATACAATATATGTTTTCTTCAATATAAACATGCATGTCTGTGCATTTATATATATAATAAATAAATATACACAGTACACACAAATTTTATGTACACAAAAACTTTTATTTTGGATATCACTGATATATATATATATATATTACATATTAAGTCTTTAGTGCCTCGTGTTCTTAAGAAATCATTCTAATATGCTTATTTGCAGCTCAAAAAATTCTTATTGACCCCAAATTTTAAATTATATTCATTTTTGTCAAAAGTGTTTGAACAGTAAGATTTTTTTTTAAAGAATTATCTTCTGCTCATCACGCCTGCATTGATTTGATCCAAAATACCACAAAAACAGTAATATTGTGAAATATTTTTACTATTCAAAATAACTGCTGTCTATTTGAAAATATTTTAAAATATCATTTATTCCTGTTTGATCAAAGCTGAATTTTCAGCATTACTACACCAGTCACATGATCTTTTTATATTTAAATCTATATCTCCTGTTAAATAAAAACATAACATGGTCCCAGGAATACAGAGTAAGAGGCAGCATATCAGTATTTTGATGTAGGTACACAGTTTTGCTTTAATGTCTCAGCTAATGTTGCATTTGAAGACTGTCACAACAAGGATATGATGTTGAACATCTCAAAGGTAGAAAAGCTCCATCTGTGCGATTTCTTTGAATGTGCTGCCTTTGTTCCTGGCGATACACCAGTGAAACAGACCTTTTAAGGGTTTGTTTAGCCAAAAGCAAATAGTATAAGAGGCCGTTATCTCTCAGTATTTTTGTAGTGTATAATGAAGTTCATGTTATGGTAACCATTTTTCCTTTTATTTGATGACTGGGTCAAACACAGGCTTTCTGTAAGCTTTGACTGTTATCAAAGTCAGCACTTGACAGCTAAGTATGGGTCGGAATAAGTGCTGAATCCAGTGGGCAAATGGAACTACAAAGAACCTTTCAACTCCATTTAAGTCACTGTTAAATCTCAAACTAATGATTTTGTATTGGCAAAATCCGACTACAGATTTCATTACAGTACCTTCAGTACCGTCTTAAATTATTATATATTAAAAAAGATCAGTTAGTTTTTTTCAATTATACTTTCACAATTCAGTGTAAATAGCCATTTAAAATAATTACACATTTTTTAATAAATCAAATAGTGCTGTCAAACGATTAATCGCATCAAAATAAAAGTTTTGTTTGCATAATATATTTGTGTGTTCTGCGTATATTTGTTATAAATATATATAACAATCCACATTCACATTGGATGAAGGGTTTAGGAGTTTCAGCTCCTTAACATGTGCCATCCTCTTTATAAAATGATCAAATGTAATTGGACAATTGACTCCGATTGCTATTGCATGGGCAGGTAAAAGGCCTGGAGTTAATTTGAGGTATGGTGCTTGCATGTGGAAGATTTTGCTGTGAACAGACAATATGCGGTCAAAGGAGCTCTCCATGCAGGTGAAACAAGCCATCCTTAAGCTGCGTAAACTGAAAAGAATTTGCTACAATATTAGGAGTGGCAAAATCTACAATGTGGTACTGTATGTCCTGAGAAAGAAAGAAAAGCACTGGTGATCTCAGCAATGCAAAAAGACCTGGACGTCCACGGAAGACAACAGTGGTGGGTGACCGCAGAATCATTTCTATAGTGAAGAGAACCCCCTTCACAACAGCCAACCAAATGAACAACACTCTCCAAAAGGTAGGCATATCAATATCCAAGTCTGCAGAGGCAGTGTAATGGCTTGGGTGTGCATGGCTGCCAGTAGCACTCGGGCACTAGTGTTAATTGATGATGTGACACAGGACAAAAGCAGCCGAATGAATTCTGAGGTGTTCAGAGACATAATAAAAAGACATTTGTTTACCTCTACATCATGTGACTGACATCAGGGTACTGTAAACATGCAAATGTTTTGTTAAATTATTGTTTTATTAAATTAATATATGTTTCAAGTATTGTAGGTCACAGTTTGGGAATCAATGTTCTAATCAAAATTTCTTGTGTCCAGTATCACTTTGAAGAGTGTCAGTCTTAAAGTCCCTTTAACCAACAAAAGCCACTTTCTTACTGATCTTCTCCAGGAAGTAATATTATTATGGAGGCAAATAGTAGCAATAGCAAAAACATCAGTAGCTAATAGATTTAATGAATTCTGTCTAATTCTAAGTTGATTACCTCTTGTGAGACTTACTGTTCATTTTCATACCATTGTGTAAATATTCAAGTTTAAGTGGCTCAGCTAGACAAGATCATATTTCTGAAAATCTATGTACCTCTATGGCTATGTACCTTTTTAAATAAATACGTCACATTCACAATTACTTTGCAGTCACTTCAAACCAATTCAGCATAATAGAGTTCTAATGAATACCTGTTTCCCGTAGCCACTTACTGCCAAAAGAGTGGGCTTAAAAAACTCAAAAGAGTTCTCCAATCACTACCAAAACAATCAATGTGTTTGTGCATTATTCATTTCCTTTGATTGGTTAAGTGAACAAATTAATAAACACTTAATGTATGATAAAAGTTACCATACATCAGAAAAAAAAGTCATTAAAAATGAATGGGTGTTAACTTGAAAAAGTCAAAGATCCTCTGGTGTTGTAATGTAACACCACAGCAGCAGGTCTGTGGTTTGTTTGAATATTTTCAGTGAGCTGCGTGTTGCAGAAGTGCTGAGCTCGACTACAGCTGACGGCCTGTGACCTTACTTGTATAACTTTACAAGAGCAGTCAGTGTACGAGCATTAAACAATTACACTGGCAAATTAACATGTCCACACACCGCCAACTCCAGAGCAACAAGAACAGCACTTTTAGATGAGACAAAAGAGACAAAATGCAGTGAGTAGAGACTTTTACAGTAACTGACATCAAGTGGGTATGGAAAATATTCGGACCACCTTAAATTTTTCACTCGTTGCAGCCATTTGCTAAAATCATTTAAGTAAATTTTGACATTTTTCCAGATTTATTAAAAAAAGAAAAACTGAAATATCAGTTTATAAGTTAATATGGGCCATTCCTCCTTGCAGATCCTCTCCAGTTCTGTCAGGTTGGATGGTAAACGTTGGACAGATATTTTAAGGACAGTTTGGACCTCCACAGGGGGTACCAGCTGTTTCCTTTGGCACTCCCCCGACGATTGGATGTTGATCGGCTGCATCGGCCGATCCTGGATCTGCGAGTTTTGAACAGATCACTTCACGGTCTCCAGTTCAAGATGTTGACGCAGAAACACATCTTTGAGTGCGTCCGTCCCCAGAATTGGTTTGCAGGGATCGACCTGAAGGACATGTACTTTCATGTCTCGATTCTTCGTGCCACAGGCCATTCCTGAGGTTCAAGTTCAAAGGTTGAGCATGTCAGTACAAAGTCCTATCCTTCAGGTTCTCCCTGTTCCCCAGCGCATTTACAAAGGTAGTGGAGGATGCCCTGACTCCACTGAAAGAGCAGAATATTCACATTCTCAACTACCTAGACAACTGGCTCATTATAGCTCAGTTTCAAGTTCAGTTGTGCTAACACAGGGACTGGTTATTACAACACCTCAGCCTGTTGGGGCTTGGGGTCAACTGGGAGAAGAGCAAACTCTGTCCAACACAGAGGATCTCTTTTCTCGGTATAAAGTTGGATCCGGTCAAACAAACAACACGCTTCCCACAGGAATGTGCTTAGACGGTGTTGAACTACTTGAATATGTTCAATGGCAGGATGGCTGTCCCACTGAAATATGCCAAACCTTCACCCCATGGTCAGACCTCTCATTTCTCCGGGCAGGAGTGCCCCTGGAGCAGGTCTCCAGGCATGCTGTGGTGTTCACGGATGCCTCCACCACCAGTCTGCGCTCCCGTTGCATGTTGCAACTCACCCGCCACCTCCTCCTCTGGAATCGGAAGCATCTGAGGTTGCTTTGGGCAATTCACATTCCAGACTTGTGCAACCATGCATTCCTCCCAGTGAGCCTTATAGCACAGTTACTGTGCAAGGTCAAAAAGGACAAGGAGCAGGTCCTGTTAGTCTCGCCCTATTGGCCCACTCGGACCTAGTTCCCAGAACTCATGCTCCTCGTGACAGCCCCTCCTTGGCCGATTCCTCTGAGAAAGGACCTCCTGACCTCTGGAAACTTCACGTCTGGTCCCTGGACGAGACGCGGAGGCTGTAGGTGACCTACTCAAGGGGTAGTTGACACCATATCTTCAGCGAAAGCACCATCCACGAGATGTGCCTATGCTTTGAAGTGGAACCTGTTCTTTAAGTGGTGTTCTTCTCAACGAGAAGACCCCCCGAGATGCCCAAAGGTTGAATCCTCCACAGACAGCACTTCAAACAGCCTTTGCCAACATTTGAGCTGAAGTTTCTATCAATGAAGACTCTGCTTCTGACCTCCATCAAGAGGGTAGGGGACCTGCAGGCATCTTTTTCTTTTTTTCTTTTTTTCTTGAGTTTGGACCGGCTGAGTCCCAGGTAACACTGAGGATGCGGCCCTGCTATGTGCCCAAGGTTCCCACTACTCTGTTTAGAGACCAGGTGGTAGACCAGGAGGCAGACCCAGCCCTAACTTTGCTCTGTCCCGTCCGAGCTATAATATGCTATGTTGACTGGACACAAAGCTTCAGGACCTCGGACCAGCTCTTTGTCTGTCATGGAGGCCGGCAGAGGGGGAATGCCGTCTCCAAGCAGAGGATGGCCCACTGAATAGCGGATGCCATCACCCTGGCCTAGTAAGCACTGCCCCCTCAGGTTACAGGCCAACTTAACAAGGCACGTGGCGCCTCACTGGCAGATATTTGTAGAGCTGTGGGCTGGGCAACCCCTAGCATGTTTGCTAGATTCTATAGCCTTCATGTGGAACCGGTATCCTCCTGTGTTCTCACCTTAAATGGGTAGAGGCACTGAGAGGCCCGGTTTCGGGTCGGCTTGTTAACTTCTCCAAAGTGTCCATACAGTATCACCATGTTCTCGGCAACCGGATGTGGAGCCAAGCATCTGGAGCCAAGCCCTCACTGGGCTGGGGTCCATGTGGAGTACCTGAAAGGACTCCATGTGTGTATTCCACGGTTAAGACCTAGAGCCCGTGTTTCTCCCGCAGACCTTTTGCCACCTTATGTGGGTTCAATCACCTCCAATTTTCCATATGCACTGAAATACTGTCCATATGAGTATACGTCCTGAGACCTCCTACAGGAAGGCTGGACCTCCCTACGTCTCTATTCAACAGGACGTTTCCCAGTGTTCCAGTCTTACTGAGTGGGTAGTGCTTTGATAACAGTAGCTGGCCTCTTGTGGTGAGCCCCAACCTATGCCAGACAGAGGGGGCTTGGGAGACTCGCTCAGGACACTGGAACTGGCAGCGTCCATGGCGTTTTGGTAGGGACATACCCCGTTGTCGGCCATATCCAACGTGACTCGGAGTTATCGACTGAAAGGGAATGTCTCGTATGTAACCCTCATTCCCTGAAGAAGGGAACGGAGACGTCACGTCCCGTCGCCAATGGTTCTGTATAATCACTGAGCGGCCGGGTCACCGGCTTGGCTCCTCAGCAAAAACCTGCATATGCTCTGCAGCATGTATATCTTGGATGGCCAACGAGGGAGTATATTTTCAGCAAATTTTTATTTTTGGGTGAACTTTTCCTAAGTTCAGGTCATTTTCCTAACTCCAGATAATTTTAGGGAATACTGTATCTATTACTGTACATACACTATATTACCAAAAGTTTTCGCTCACCTGCCTTTACTCATTCTATGAACTGAAGTGCCATCCCATTCCT
>JAUCMS010000025.1:6522256-6535619 GCA_032357445.1 Enteromius radiatus
TGGCATTTAAACGATGCCCAATTGGCACTAAGGGGCCTAAAGTGTGCCAAGAAAACATCCCCCACACCATTACACCAGCAGCCTGCACAGTGGTAACAAGGCATGATGGATCCATGTTCTCATTCTGTTTACTCTAAATTCTGACTCTACTATTTGAATGTCTCAACAGAAATCAAGACTCATCAGACCAGAAAACGTTTTTCCAGTCTTCAACTGTCCAATTTTGGCGAGCTTGTGCAAATTGTAGCCTCTTTTTCCTATTTGTAGTGGAGATGAGTGGCACCCGGTGGGGTTTTCTGCTGTTGTAGCCCATCCGCTTCAAGGTTGTGCGTGTTGTGGCTTCACAAATGCTTTGCTGCATACCTCGGTTGTAACGAGTGGTAATTTCAGTCAAAGTTCTATCAGCTTTAATTAGTCGGCCCATTCTCCTCTGACCTCTAGCATCAACAAGGCATTTTCGCCCACAGGACTGCCGCGTACTGGTTTTTCCCTTTTCACACCATACTTTGTAAAGCCTAGAAATGGTTGTGCATGAAAATCAGCAGATTGTGAAATACTCAGACCGGCCCGTCTGGCACAAACAACCATGCCACGCTCAAAAATTGCTCAAATCACCCTTCTTTCCCATTCTGACATTCAGTTTGGAGTTCAGGAGATTGTCTTGACCAGGACCACACCCCTAAATGCATTGAAGCAACTGCCATGTGATTGGTTGATTAGATAATTGCATTAATGAGAAACTGAACAGATGTTCCTAATAATCCTTTAGGCCAGTGTATATATAAATAAAATACAATAAATGAGGGTATGCATAATATAATTTATATTTTTAGTGCTGTCAAATGATTAATCACAATTAATAAACAAAACTTTTATTTTGAATGCGACTAATCATTTGACAGCACAAGTTTTTTTCACTTCTATGACATATATATGCACATATAACTATAATTAATATATATTGGAATCATTTAATTACCATTAGATGCAATTTTTAGCAAATGTAAAAGATTTGTTTTATTCGTAATTTATTTATTAAGACAAAAGATTATAGAATTAATCAAAAGTCATGGTGTTTTGAGTCTTATTGTGCATGATTTAATGCACATGCACAAATAATAAAATATAACCTTTTTTTTAATGAAAAAACAAATGAAAACATCTGTTGCCTGACAGACTAAATCTCTCACATGGAGTTTGCAGCAGGTCTAGCAGATCCTGCAGAAATAAAATAAAAGAAGCACACACAAAGGTGTTGGTATATGTGAGGGGTAAGAGCAGCTGTTAGACGCTGTAATTACTGTGGGGTCGAACAGCTGGAGGGGACTGAATGCCTTCATAACTCAGAGCAACATATCAAACTTGCTCGGCTACCACCAAACTTAATTACCCTCTGCATATATCACCACTCTGTGTAACGTCCATAAAAGTGGCCAAACGCACTCAAAACCATGCTGCCGCTGCTAGCGGTTTGACGACTGGGTCACTGGCGTCCTATAGAAGTAAATGAGATGTCAGGAAACTTGATGTCTGCTACACATAAACTGTGCTAGGAGAAACTTGCTCTTGGCATGAATAAAGCAGCATTTGTCTAATTAAAGGGCCAAACAAGTGCAATGTATAAAAAGGGTGACTTTTAAAAGTGTGGCTAGTAAAAAAGGCTTGTCTTTATGGTGGTTGGATGACTGGTAATCTGTTAAATTCATGGGGTTTATGGGTTCGATTTCAGAGAAATACATAAACTGATAAATGGTATATTTAATGCAATCTAGACACATAATACACAATCATCCCTTTTTAAGAGAAAACACTTTAACAGATTTATCTTAGCTTTAACAGATTGATCTCAGCTTGATGCTTCCCATATAGAATTTTTTGAAGTTTTGGACTTAATAATGTACACACCAAAAGCTAATTTAATACACATAAGTCGATTATATACAAAGTCAATATAAAACGCAAATACACAGCAATTTGCATGCGATAGCTGCGAACACAATATATTCCTCAATCATATCTTCCACACAAGCTGAAAAATTTCAACTCGAGTGGAAAAATTGTATGACACGTTACGCAAGAGCATTACGCTATGCTTTTAAATCGCATGAGTGATGTGCAACATATCTAGAGTAATCTAGAGCGATAGCACAATTTGCTTCGCTTGTGGTGCACACAATACTGTAAATCTGATACTCACCAAGGATGAATTTATTTGATCAAAAATACACTGTAAAAAAAATGATGATCAGTAAATCAAGGCAGCTTATGTTTTTTTCACATCACTTCTACTCAAAATAAGTGCCCCTATTATGCCATTTTAAAGGATGCTAATATTGATTCTCTCAAAACAGGTTTACATGTATGCAACATTTTCTCCAAAAATAGATTTAATTTTATCCCATTTCTAAATGATTTGTAAATGACTCTTGTGAAGCAGTTCAAAGAATCAGTCTGTCTAAACCCCTCCGTTCCGTGAGCCCTCACTGCTGTGATTGGTCAGATGGAGCAGTCCTTTATGATTGGTCTACTGCTGTCTTTCTGACATTACTAGGGATGCTGTCAGAGAAAATACGTTAACTAGTTAGCACAGACTACCGTGGAAAGTGTTCACAATTTGTCTTTGTAAGTGAATCGGGCAGACCTCTATGTTGTGAACTTCAACATTGTATAATGCATAACACTGCGTTAAGCCATCGTTTATCATTACTTCAACTAATGAGACAGACAGACAGTCAAGCTGCATCAATCACAATTTTAGACTACATTAGGCCCACAGCTGAACAACAGAACTACAGAAACGCATGTTAGCTGGTTACCAAGACGTGCAGGGTTGTTACACAACATAACGTAAACAAATAAGTATTTTGAATGATCGCTACAAAATACAATCATCAATTATTAATCATACTTACAGGTAGAAGTTCAGAGGAGCAAGCCAGCACAAATAAACTGGGCACTGATCCATCTTTTAAGACCAAGCGTTTGGTGAATCCTGCGTGTACTCCCCGAGATTGGAAAAGCATTCATCATCATTAAAATGATGCGAACACAACACAAGATTTGTACTGAGGTGTTGTTGAAAAAAATTAATGTTAACCACTCATTCTTTGTACATTCATCTTTCGGAAGGGCATTTAAAAAAATGTACTCTCACAGCACAGGATACATCATCTTCTTGACATGATGTAATCTTTGTGGAAATTGTATTGTTTGTGGGCGGGGAGAGTTGTTGGCGATGTAGAACTTGGGCGGACATTATGCAAATATGTTACTTTGTGACGTGTAGCCGTGACAGAAAAAGATTCAAATTGCTGATGACTTGTTTAGGCGAGTCTATTTTTTTTGATAGCACTGTCAGCGTCACAACTTTGCAGATACTGTAGTTTATGTTCACATACAGCTACGTGACACACTGCATGAAAGATCATATTTGAAAAGGCATAATAGGGACACTTTAAGAAAATTCCAATTTTTATTTATTTTTTAATCTATATATATCAAGTTTTTTTTCTTAAATGTAATTGACTTGTACAGCAAAGTTGATTATACTTCATTTTAGGCAGCAACTGAAATGAAAGGAGACATATTACGCCCCTTTTTACAATATGTAATATAAGCCTCTGGTGTCTCCAGAATGTGTCTGAAGTTTCAGCTCAACATGCCTCACAGATAATTTATTATATCATTTTGAAAACGGCTATTTTGAGTGGAAGCAGTCTTTTTAAATGCAAATGAGGTGCTACTCCCCGCCCCCTTTTGCATAATAGATCTGTGCCATTACAGCTCGTTCTTGCTAAAAACATCTGTTTTGATTCTGATTGGCATGTTTATCATGCTGAAATCATGCGTTTTAAACCATATCACTTTAAACTTCTGAAATGTTATGGATTTCTGAGTGCACACATCTGAAAGGCATGGACTGAAAATGACGCTCATAGGCATGTGAACACTTAACTAAGTTTTCATTCAAACAAGTTTACATTAAAACACACGAGTTACAAAAACAGTCAATTATGTATATGAAGTGAAACAGCTAGGAAATAAATAACATGTTTATATTAGATCAGTGTGGCATTCAAAGAGTACAGTAAAATAATATTTCAAACTATTATTAGAATTATTACATTTTAGTTGTTTTTCTTAATGTTATCAATCTTACAGATTGATTGATTGGTGTGTTGCCTAATATTTTTGTGGAAACCTGATCTAAAAATTTTGATCTAAGGAATAAAAAACTATTTAAAACATTTAGTTAAAAAAAAACAAAAAAACAACAACAACCTTTTGCAACTTCAAATGTCAAGCAATTTTGCTCTCACAAATTGCTCTGCAATTTAGAATCCATTACAGTTCTATTCTTCATGATTCTAGCAGTCAGCCAGACAGACAATTTTACATAATAAAAGTACATTTTTGCAGCTAAATATTAAAGTTTGCAAAGCATAAAATCACATGTAAACGTAAGATATACTGATGTACTGATCTTACAGGACAAGTGACTAAAATGCTTTCATTGGCTACAGATCAGTGGTCCATTCTTATTATTGAGCCATTTTCCTGTTAAACCAGCACTGGGCTGTCGACAATAAGCAAATACTCTCTGACCTAGCGTGTGAACAACCAGTTTGCATCAAAGCACACCACAGCCATGAAGCTCAAATGTCAAAAAACAACCAGAAGCAGAAATCTCATTTGACATTTGGCCCATTAACCCAGAGCTGACGAACCATTAATGGGTTAGCAGAGATTCAGACAGCCTGCCTCTATTTGGGTAAACTCAGCAATATTTTCCTCACACCATTTCATGGCCTTTATTTTATCCCACTGAATTGCAGCGTAAATCCTCGCCTTCTGCGGTCTATCAAAGTGGGCGATTATTGTTGCTAGGTAACAGCATGTCACAGTTGAAGTCGGCTTTACTTTGGAGTGGCTCTGCTTTGAATGTGAATGCGCTGAGGCGGGTTCCCTGTGGGGCAGGTGTGAGCAGGTCACATGACTGGCTGTTGACTTGTAATGAGATTATGAGCAATTCTGTGAATCTCAATGCAGCAGCCCCCTCCTCCCTCCATTAGAAAAGAAGCTGCTAACGTGAAGATAAGAGTCCAGGAGGGAAGAAATACCTGGAAGAATTAATGCAAATCGCAGCTGAATGGAGAAAAAAGGGGAGAGAAACAAGGATGAAGAAAATTGTAATTTAACAGATGTGAAAGATTGTTTTTCTACTTGGAGGAACAGGAAAAATGGCTTAGAGACTCTACAAAACAATGTGCGACCCTTGAAACGAGATGATTGCATGCTGTGATTCATCAGGTCACGAGTGAATTAGTTCAGATCAGTACAATTAAACCAGGACAGTGTAATTACACAGGTCAACAAACACCAGATGCATTAAGGCAAATAAAAGCGGGCTGAGATGAGGTGAGATTGTATCAGTTTAGTCAATTGCATTAATCTTGAAGACAGGTTGATTAAGTAGAATGAGGCTTTTATTTGCTGATTAAAAACTAGCATTTCATTAAAAAGCCATTAAAGTCACTAGTTGACTATTTAAAAGCTTTTTATTTCATACTGACTGGGTCCACTGACTCGTGGACCGTTAGAGGATTGGGATAATACGTAAACTGCATTCGGAACGTAACAACTTTGGGCTCTTTATTTATTAAAATTAAAGAAGAAAATTCACATTATTTTTCCGTAACAATTAGTTTATCCTCATATTGTAGCAGATCTTAATGACCATATTCACGGTATTGAACAGAGATTTTAAAGGGGTCATAGAGGTCACTATATTCTTGAATTAATGAATGGGGACTGAAGTTGCACAAAAGCATGTTTTATAAAAATATAAATTCTCCACTAAAAGAATTTGGTGATAAAATGTTTAGCTCAAATTGATAGTAAATTTCATAAAAATCACAGTTGAATAGCCCTATCTTTTTTAGTTTTATTCAATAACCTTTGCGTATGTTCAAAGTCAGTTATTTTGTTTTGCTTGAATAGCAGACTGACATTTAAGTGATTATTACAGAAAATATAACTGATTTGTTAAAAAAATAAATAATAATAATAATAATAATTTAAATAAATACATTTGAATACAAAAACACGTTTTTCTGAGTCAAATCTTTTTTACAAAATTAAATGGATCCCATTTTTATTACGCAAAGCTGTCATGGAGCGGAACACTTGAGGTCTAAGCACAAGTCACACATCGCTTTTCTGATGTTTTTTTTTTCTGTATGGAAAAGAGTGACCTGTACATTTTTCAAAACTTCTCCTTTTGTGTCCTACAGAAAACAAAGGTTAAGAAACAATAAAACGGTAAGTAAATGACAATTTTCATTTTTTAAAACAAACTATTCCTTTAACTGGCATAAAATAAACTGATGCGTTTAATATAGTCTATATCAGTCTAAAAAAGTTCTAAATTCAGTGAAAATACACACTATGTAACAAACATTTCATAAAAGAATTAGGCCTGCAAAATTCCAGGAATTTTCAAGACTGGAAACTTTCCATGGGAATTAATGGGAATTTATGGGAATTAACGGGAATATATGGGAATAAACTGGAAATTAGCAAAATTGCGGGAACTAGGAATTTAAATGTAGCTGACAAAAAACTCTTGCTGCATAATCTTGGTTAAAACAACTAGATTTAAAGCAATTTTAGTTAAATTTGCTCAATCACATGCACACAGCACACGGCAGGGTTATCAAGGCTACGCCCCTACATGCACAGACCATTTCTTAAATCATGCACACAAAATATCAAAATGTCCATCTTGGTAAATATTCATGTAAATTACATTAAAAAAGAAAAACTAAAACATCATTGTGCTGTTTGTAATATGCTGGGAAACTATATTAGGCTAAACCATTGAAAAATTGTACAAATGCACTGACTGAACATTTAGGTGAGCTAATAATAAAATAAGTCTAAAAATGACCCTCCCCCACATACACATACACACACACACACACACACACACAGTGGAGGAAATAATTATTTAATCCATCGCTGATTTTGTAAGTTTGTGCAATGGCAAAAAAAAAAAGAAAAGTCTCAGAACAGTATAATTTTAATGGTAGGTTTATTTATCTATCTATCTATCTATCTATATATATATATATATATATATAACATATAAATCTATATATTTAGTTAGCACTTTTTCATTGATAATTTATGAGGTATGTGCTTCCTAGCTTTAGCTAGTTCTGCTAGCCATTGTACTGGTCAAAAGTTTGGGCACATTACTCATTTTAATGTTTTAGAACTTTGCAAATTGTTTGCTCGTCAAGACTTCATTTATTTGACCAAAAATCCAGAACAAAACAGTTATATTGCACTGTATTACAATTTAAAATAATGGTTTTATGTTGTAATATCAAACGTTTGCTTTGCTGCTTTATATTGAAAATCAGTGTGACTTATATTATTTTACTGTTGTCTTAATTATGAATGCACTGGTTTGTAGTGCAAACAATTTTATCATAGTTCTCCTCATTATTTACCTATAGGATATAACAAAACTGATACCTCACTCATAGACTTACTTCCACATTGAACACAAAGGTGCATACTTTAAAATACAGTACGTATTTCTGCTGAATTCTGAACATCATTACTCCAATCTCCAGCGTCACATGATTCTTCAGAAACCATTCTAATATGCCTATTTATGACAATGATTAAACTAAATGTTTATTTTTATGTTTGTATATTATACAAATTTATACATTTCCCCACATTTTAAATGAATTCCCATAAATTACCCAAAATTTCCATAAATTCCTGGTAAGTTTCAAATTCTGAATATTTGATACAGTGATTCCAAAGATTTTTTTTTTTTTTTAAGTTTTATGTGTGTTAATAATTTACAAATCAAAGCAAAATTGCTGTAGCACAGGGCCTGTTACAGCATTTCATTTAGTAGCACCCGCTACAACTTCATCTTATCTAAGCTCCAAATCAATTCTCTCAGTAAATGCATTAGGACACAGAACAAATTTAATGAGTCTGGTCCATTACCTTGTTTTCCTGCAAAAAGGATTAGGTAGAAATTCTTAGTATTCCAGCAATAGCTTCATAAAGCTTCACCTGTTAAATCCAAAAGGGTTCAGAGACCCTCATTAGAGGCTCATTCCTGAATTAGGCGGGTAAGAGGCATACCTTGACCTCAATGAAATCTGGCTGTCCAAGGGCGATGAGATCTAAGTAGGCCTTCAGCTCATCCACATTCCAGGCCTTCACCAGGGTCAGTCTGTACACCGTACGCTGTTGCTAGAGAAGGAAACACAAGGAGGAGCTGTCAAATTACTGCTTAATTAAACCAATGCACCTGCGCTTCAGAATATGAAATGATATCAGGAACACACTTCTATAATCTGATGTCTTCCTCAGTGTAGCTGTACGATCAATGGAGAAAAAAAAAAAGATTATAAAGCTGGGTACCAACAAACATAGTGTGAATGTGAAGTAAATAAATAATAAACCCCAAATAATACCAAATGTAAATGTAAATTATATTAGAATGATAATAATACATTATTATTATTATTAAATCTGATCCTGCAGCTATACATGTATAATGTGAATACTGAAGCTCTAAGTGTAAAAGTCAACAAGTGACAAAACAAACAAATTGTAATTGTATGAAAATGAATCACACAAATTTGCCAACATTTAATTTCAGCAATAAAATAAACTGGGATGTTCCATTTCCAGCTATTGCATCAATGTAATATCTTGCTGACGGTGCGTAATGTCATTGACAGGGGAGGCAGGTGAGCATGGAGAAAAGGAGCCAGACCTTTAAAAGGGAGCTCCTCCAAACTTCAGCCTCCAGTGTCTGCCCTGGAGTCGGGAGCGCTCCAGCCCATATCATTACTCACAGACCCTTACACGCCGATGCCCTGAGGCAAGGAAGCCCTCACAAAACACAGAGAGTGATAATGGACACTCATGCCTCCCATTCCTGTTATTGCACCTTGTCAATCAACCAGTCCGGGTGTCAGTCTGACATTGCTCAGAATAGCCATGTCTGTCCCTATAGACTGAATGTCTTCGCACGGCTGGTTGGTTTCTGTCGAAGTACAGATGTCAGCACAGTCAGCACTGTTCCTGATCCATGCTAACTAGCGGATCTGCAAGACAGGGAAGGACGAGGGGATAGAAGCCAATGAAATCCAACAGCTGGAGAGGATGTGGCCTTCACAGGTGTGCTCACGTACTGTATGTGCCCGTGAACCAGGGAGGAGGAGATGGACGAGAGAGAGGGATAATTGGAGTGATGTGGCAGCAGGTGAGGGTATTTAGAGCAGCAGTCTGTTTTAAACCTGCCAAGAGAGCTTCATCCGCCCTACACCTGAGGCAGAATCAAGCAGCAGGTCAGCAGGGCTCTGTAAAAACAGACAGCCACATGCTGGACCCGGACACAGTAGCATGCCAACATGCAAAGCTCTGTATTCGCACTTCTTTACTCTACACTTTCACAGGGCAAGCCTCACTGTTATTATCGCATATATATATACGCAGAAAGCCATTAAAGGGGTGATATAACATTGCTAAAAAGAACATTATTTTGTGTAAGTGGTGTAATGCAATATGTTTATGCGGTTTAAGATTCAAAAACACATTTTCCACATACTGTACATTATTGTTTCTCCTCTAAGCCCCGCCTTTCTGAAACGGGTCGATTTTTTTCAAAACTCATCATTCTGAGAACCAAGATGTGCTCTGATTGGTCAGCTATTAAGTGCATTGTTATTAGCCGAATAAGTCACATGTGTGACGGAAATGTTATGACCCTTACCATAATGTGTGCCGTGCTCTTCCACATTCATCACTTCTCACCAGAGCGCTACGCCTACATCAGCTGCTATAATGTCATTCTCACAGGCATGTGCACATAATGTTAGTTATCTGACAGTTGTTGTAGGGCTGCACAATATACATGTGAGTTTAGTAATTAATCTCCATCACCTGTTTTCAAATGGTGCAGCATTTAATACACAGAGCCATAGCTCGCAGACAAGCTATACAATATCACGTTCACTATCGCATACAATCCATCTGTGATTATGCACGCAAATTTATTAGCTTGTCAGTGATCTATATCTATCGTATAGACAGCAGTATAGGGGTGTCTACTGACTAAGGAATCAGAATTTTTCCAATAGTCGAATGATAGTCTAATCATATGTTTGGGGGCAGGGCAAAATAAGAGTCATGTCAGTCATGCGACAGTCATAATTACTGATGTTAACACAGGGAAAATGAGTAACATTTCTGCCTCGCAGATACAGACAGAGTAAATAATGTTTCATGTTCCCATTAAAAGATAGTTAACAAACGCCATCGAAACCCTAAGAATTTACACATTTTTTTACAGTAATGTTCTTATTATAATGTTATGTATTTGACAGTGGTTAATAATGTTCTGCATTTCTGTTTTAAGCTGCGGGCTGAGGATAATCAGTAGAATGAAACAGGTTTTTTGTGAGCGGAATTTTATTTATCTCATATAGAATACGTGTCGTTATTTGTGGAATGAACTCCTTTTGTTGACACTTTCTTCACGCAACAACGTGCAAAAACAGGACAGCTAAACTAACCTAACCCTAACTAACCCTAACCACACACGCGCACACACACACACCATGAACACACACCCGGAGCAGTGGGCCAGGGGAGAAGTAGGGGGAACGGTGCCTTGCTCAAGGGTCTTTTGTCCTGCTGAACCAGCGGAAATAAAAAAATCTGCCTCAATTTGAGTCTCGTTAAAGATTTAAATCCCTGATGCCAAGCTGCACCTCTGTCGAACACGGCTTATGGAAAATAAAACTAAATTTAAATCCATAGGGGTGTTTGGATTTATTCACGCAGGGTGAAATATTTAGCCATTTAAAGCTTCTTTCCTTTCAGATTCTTACTTACAGCATTATTTTAATAGAGTGTATATTAAAATATTGGGAGAAAACCGGTAGTTCTATGTGAAATCAGACAGTGAGCACCCCCATACAGCCAAATGGTATGATCGTAACACCCCGCGAATATTCGACTATGGGATTGAGAGTCAAATCAGGCTCCTCGAATCGAAGCATTGAATAATTGACTATATGAGGACGACACCCCTACAGCAGAATAGGATATATTGTATTTTGTTGTGTCGCACTGAGCCTCACTGCTCATGTCCAGTATAGACACAGTGTGAGAAAACAAGATAATTAATAAATGTTTTCTTATTTTTATTAAAAAAAAAAAAAAAAAAGTTTTAAAACTGTAGAAAAGCAATTTAGTCAAGAGCAGTGATTTTGCAAGTATATTGCCCACCCCTACATGTTAATTTGCCTCAACATATCATGATGTGACACTCAAATTCGGACTATGATGCAAAGTGACATTTGTTAAAGGCACCTTTTCAATATTCTTCATAAAATAAATTTTCAACTTGGATGGAACCATCTAAAACAACTCAAAATACCTTAGCAACTATATAGAAATGTTGTGGCAACTAAGCCACTGCGCTTTATTAAATTAGGACATATAAGAAATAAAGCTCCTGTGACTTGGAAGCCAGAGCAGAGAATTTATTTTCAACCTTCTGAAGTCAGCGGGAGCAGGATGGAAATGCTAAGAAATGGCAGAACGAATTTATAAAATACATTGCAACTTTTCTGTCTGACCTCTGTTCACCACTGTACGTGGTATTTTCAGCTTTGCAAAAGGTCTTAAAAGAGCATGACCGTTTGCACACAAAAAGCTTGCTCCAGAAAAAAACAAAACTGTCAATCAAAAAACAGGCCAGAATTGTCAAATGTTTCCTCACAGATCGCACGCAATAGGAAATTATTAGATATGCTAGAATTATACAGTATGTTACCTTTTCAGCATGTCTTGTCATCTGTCAGGTGCCATATTTGTACAATTTCCTTAAAAAACAAGAGTGCTGAGCAATGCATTTCAACATGAACAGCACTTATTGAGCCTGAGAGCTAGAGATCCCAAGGACACACTTAGTATGGAAGGATGGGTTCTGTCTGTGTGCACTTAACTAAACCCTACACCACTCAACCATGCAAGGGCACACAGAAACCTCCGTCTCCGATTTGTAGAGACATAGAATACTTGAGATGAATTCCAATTGATTTTCTTAATTCTTAAACGCAGTTGTAAATATTTAAATGCTGAACTTGTTTGCATTTCGGTGTTAATGAGCCCCCGACTGAACACATCTGAAGTCAGATTTTAGTTACTATTCAAGCAAAATTGATCCAGACCACAAACTTAACTTTAAAATAAATATTGATAAATATTTTTTTTTTTTTTAATTTATCATAAAGTTGGTGTTTCTGGATCATTTTTGCTTGAGTTTATACATACAGTACATATTATATATGGGACAGTCGTCCTGTCCCTGCAGCTGAAAAACACCCCCATAGCATGATGCCGCCACCACCATGCTTCACTGTTTGGACTGTATTGGACAGGTGATGTATTGGCCTGGTTTTCTCCACACATAGAATTATTTTATGTTTTGGCCTTAGAATTAAGGCCAAAAAGCTCTATCTTGGTCTCATCAGATCAGAGAATCTTATTTCTCACCATCTTGGAGTCCTTCAGGTGTTTATTAGCAAACTCTATGCAGGCTTTCATGTGTCTTGCACTGAGGAGGGGCTTCCGTCGGGCCACTCTGCCATAAAGCCCCGACTGGTGAGGGCTGCAGTGATGGTTGACTTTCTACAACTTTCTCCCATCTCCCGACTGCATCTCTGGCTCTTCTCCTCTGATAGCTCAGTTTGGCCGGACGGCCAGCTCTAAGAAGGGTCCTAGTCATCCCAAACGTCTTGCATTTAGGGATTATGGAGGCCACTGTGCTCTTAGGAACCTCAAGTGCAGCAGAAAGTGTTATGTAACTTTGGCCAGATCTTTGCCTTTCCACAATTTTGTCTCTGAGCTCTTCAGGCAGTTCCTTTGACCTCATGATTCTCATTTGCTCTGACATGCATTGTGAGTTGTAAGGTCTTAGAGCTTGTCCACACGGAGACGTGTTTCGCTGTATACATATACATTTTTTATCGTATTGGTGTTCCGTTCACACGGATCTAGCCTTTTAGAAGACTGAAAACAACACCCTTGCAGTTTCGTGTGTACAGCCCATCCGTATATTTTGTGAAACGATGATGTCATCACATCACGTGTCGGCTGCGTCACACACTTCTTCTTCTTGGTTCTTATACAGCGCGCAAAGTTATGCGCATGCTCAAAGTCTTCTTCTCTGTGTATAGTGCATCTCTATGGCAGAATTACAGCGCCCCATACTGGTCTGGCATATATACTACATCGTTTTCAGTGGTTT
>JAUCMS010000025.1:6535719-6547981 GCA_032357445.1 Enteromius radiatus
GCTTTCCTAATCAAGTCCAATCAGTATAATCAAACACAGCTGAACTCAAATGAAGGTGTAGAACCATCTCAAGGATGATCAGAAGAAATGGACAGCATCCGAGTTAAATATATGAGTGTCACAGCAAATAATACTTTTACAATTTGATATTAAAAAAGAAAATCTGAAATAAATCTGCAAAAATGTCAACGACATTGTGTTCTTCTGTCAATACAGGGTGCTGTGTGTACATTGAGGAAAAAAAAAGAACTTAAATGATTTCAGCAAATATCTGCATTACAACAAAGAGTGAAAAATTTAAGGGGGTCTGAACACTTTCTGTACCCACTGTAAATAAGAAATCAAACTTGACATTTTATTATTACTAAATATTCAAGGTCTTACTGTGCACATTTAGTATGTTATTTCAAACAAAAAGTCAAATCTTCAATCCAAAATAACCACAATTAATATACATATTAATAACATATCTGGAGACTAATGAGCCTATAAAGCTGGTTTTAAGTCTGGCTCTTTTCTTTATGGTACATAATCACTAATAAGACACTTTGACACGCGTGTACTAAAGCAATGGTTTAGTCTCCCAACTTGGAGAAACATAAGGTTCTTTTTGCATGAGAAAAAAAAAAAACTGAAGTTGCCACCTGCTATTACACACTATTCACAGTTTATTTATGTAGTGGAGAAAATGTCATCTGTGATCTACATGATGTGTCCAACAGACAATGTCACACAACTATAAGGCACTCATATTTCGAAGAGAAAAACATTCAAAGGTGTCCTTGATCTTGCTCTAAAACATCATCACAATTCCCTGCTCTGCTGCAAAGCAGTACATTGAGATGAAACGGGGTCTAAACTCCAAATAGAAAGGAAAATCAAGAAAAGTGTCAGAGAGCAGTTGCAAAGACGTTCAATACAGTATTTCTCAAAGGATTCTGCCTATATCTTAATTACCCAGAGTGAGAGTCCTTCAACTGAAGCACAACACACAGCATTTATCTCTTTCTTATGCAAGCTCCTCATCAAGAATCCATTGGAATTATATATATATATATATATAAATCCTATCAATACTAAACAATATGGGAATGCAGTTCCCATTATTGTAATAATGTTGAAATTCAACAGCTTGTTCATAGAGGTTTGGCGTTTGTAGACTTGCACTGAACAACCTCTCATTTAAATTCAACACTCAGTGGTGTATAAATGGATTCCTGCCCATTTTGTGAATGTGTCTGAGGCGGGTTATTGGTGTTATACGTTCCCTGTAACTTGTTTTATGGTTAAGCTCCTTTTCAAGATCATGAAGTCAACACAGGAGAACATATCTCAGGCAGTGCACTTTCAAAGTAAGATATACAGTATACAAGCCCCTACATTAAGATCCCAAAGCAAGTTTATCAAGAACGTGTTTGAGTTTTGTACATTGAACTTTACAAAATATATATATACAAATTCTTGGCCAATATCTGAGAACCAATTAAGCAGAATGTGCACAGCCAAATTAATGAGAAAGTAATGTTGTAGTTACAGGGGAAAAGGGAAAAATTTAATAGAATTATTACAGTGATGAATGTTGAGAATAAAACAGCCATTAATGGTTTTGTATTTATACTTGTGTCCTATTTATCTCCGACAAATGGAAGTCAGAAACAAATGCCTCAATTAAATCTTTCAAATGTGAGAGGGATGAATAAGCCACAGCACAATTAGTATGGAAAACGGCAGACTAATTGCGCAAAGAATCAGTGTCAGTCTAGACAGGTGAAGTTCAAGTGATGGAGGCACAGCAGGTGTCAGCCACAAGAAATTCTCACTTTTGTCTCTCAGAGTCAGACTTTCACCGTCAGCGTAAAGTCTGGTAACACTGCTGTTTATTCTGGTCACAAATCGCCCACTGAAACAGGAATGGCCAGTTTGAATGATATAAGAAGTTTATCTTTAAAATAAAACTTTATGGCTTCTTTCATTTGCGAGTGGTTTTGAATAAATGCACTATCCTGAATGTCACACAATCCAGCTGCCTACAGTACCATCGGTATCTAGTTGCTCTCTTAAGCTAGAAAATGACACTGCAGGTGATCTCAACTCATTAGAAGACAGAAGAGTGCTTTTTGTTCTCATGTCTTCCTTTTTTATGACTCACATATGCACATATGTACAGACACACACACAAAGAGAGTCCTGTTCAATGGCAAATGCAGGGAAGTCATTACACAAGTTAAGCACACAGGAGCAGTGAATCATCTCTGAATGATGGCACTTAAAATCATTAAGCAGTAATGCCAAGGCCCCCAGTGTAACAAACTGCTTTTGTCATCTCAGCATGCTGAACCCAGAGTAAGAGCCGTTGATGGACAGCACCTATGCATGCACTTCATCAAGCTAGCATTTCTAACAGAACTTCAGCACGAAAATGCAGTTAAATCTGAAAGCGTTTATTTAACACCTTCTTTGGACGTAAAAAACATTGTTACAGGCTGACACGCGTTATTACTCGGATAAATCACAGGATTTGGGTTAAGATGAAATCAATCCTGGAGCTTTGCAGTCATGATGTTTGGAATTAATATAATCGATAGCAGGGATTTCCAGAGTGTTTTGTGCTGGCCTGATATGAATTACAGACAAAAAAGAATGAGTAAAGATAAGCGAGAAGAACAGCTTTCGGCAATTAAATAATCATATTTAGGGCCAACAACAATTGAATTTTACATGCAGTAATGCACAACAGAACTATTAACCTTGAAAAACAAATAATTGTTGACTTTAACAATTGTGTACCACAGTCTCTTCTGTCTTCATTTCATGGCCTGTGCAAAGACACAGTGATTGTTATTATTAAAGTAAATTAAAGTAATGAAATAATCCTTGATGTCCAGGTTCAAGAGAACCTTTAATAGATCACAAGCAACATACAGGGTTACTCATTACAGTTTGGTTTGGTTTCTTGCGAAGCAAAGGTCAACATTGGTGACTGTTCACAACAGTTGGTCCTACAAAAAGGCTTCTATCAGCTTCTTCAGACTAATATTGCAAAAGCAGTAGGACCACAATTTCAGATTATTTTCCCCATCTAAATGTGCTTTTCAGGTTGTGTGACTATGAAGTCAGTGAGATGGCAGTATTACATGCTCAAACCAAATTAACTGTTCCACCAAAGTCAAAACTCCTGTTTTATCTGGATTAAGGCACAGTGGACCTACCTTTTCACCAAGCGCTCTGAGACTGTCCAAGAATCGCTGCCAGAAATCTTTGAAGAGAGGACGGTCAATTTTCTTGAGACTATCCTTAGTGCTGGCATCAACACTGACGTAAAGTTGTGTAACAGGCACAAGACTCCTATAGACAGAGAAAAAGAGATTGAGGGAGAATTACTTAGCATTGTATAAATAAAGTCTTTTTAACATATTAATGAAACTGAAGAATATTGGAGAGCAGTTAAGGATCAGGACCGTTTATGGCCTGCCATTGCAAGAGGCTCTATTGTATTGTATTCTTTATCACTGTGTATAGGTACAACACAATAAAACAGCACGCAACTGAGTGATTGAGGTTTTAAGATGAAAACTGGAGTTCAGCCAGGAGTAGAAAATGTATACGTTTAGACAATGACAAGAACTGCCAAAGCTGCATTAGCCAATAGGACTCAATCTCTCAGTACAACTCTGGATCTAAGCTATACCTAGTGCTTACACTACCTGTCACCCTATTATCATTTTAGTGAAGACATGGTGTTTCTAATTAGTGGATGTCAGTGTATACAGTGTAATATTGCTGACTACTATGCAGTAAGGCAAAATATCTAAGTGATAAGTGACAAGCAGAATCTTCTCTGTTGTTCCATTGTTTTCAAGTTAGACAAGTCAATACTGCCACTGGTTTTTAAAACATGCTGACCCAGTGTTTCCTTCATACACTGGAGTCATCTTAAAAACATCTTGAAAAGAGTGGATTTACATTCATTCACAAAAATCTCAGCAGGCAGATGATAACCTCCTCGTGTTCTGATTCTTAGCTATTTTTTTACTGCCCAATCTCAGCAAAGCTTTTGACAGTCTGCCACAATATTTTCCAGATATTACCATTTAGCATCACTGATACTACTCTCCTCTGGTTAATATCCAACATTAACGAAAGGCATTCATTTCTGAACCAAATCAAGTCCTGATCCCATTACTCATGGTATCCCCCAGGGCTCAGTTCTGGACCCTTTCTTTTTTTAATTTACATAAATAATTTGATGGCATGCACTCAAATACCATTACTATTCCAATGAAATGCAAATCTGTATCTGCTGACAGGTCTGGACAGGGTTTCCTCGTCCAATATACTTAATATACTATCCATGACGTTAAAAGTGTCCACAGCTAACTTTACAAAACTCCAAGTCGTTTAGACAGTTTTTTGACTTCAGCCACAGCTTTAAGTCATAAACTAATCTTGCCAAATGTCTTTTCTCCACCTCCTTACATCACAATATCTTCATTACTCATGCCAACTTTATTCCTGATCTGCCAATTTATGAACTGCTCCAGGGACTGCCCTCTTTGAGTCCTTCACACCTTAAAATCATAAAAATTAAAACTCCTAAGTTTACTCAGGGTTATTAAAATGTTTATACTTTTGTCTTCTGTAATGTTAAATAATGTACTTTTTGTTACAGTGCATGATTTACAGTTGTTCAGCATCATGCATTGTGAAGAATCCTTAAGCTAGAAAAGGTGCAAAGGTAAAAAAAAAAAAATTGCAAATAATTTTGCTGAATTCTGCTCTAAAATCAAAGGGTCAATGTTTTATAACTTCAGATGATTTTAATTGCTATGCTGAAAATGGATGAAAATTGATGAATAGAAGTGCTCTTTTGCGCTGCACATTAATTTCTGTCTACTCTATGTTAAAATTAATGCACGTAAATAAAACCAAAAAAAAGTCAAAATGCTACATTAATAATATACTAAAACACAAGCTCTTTATATAATATATAAGCCAATCAATAACAATGAAATAAGTCTCAGTATTGGTTATTTTGAGCTGCAAGTGTGAGGTTGTGCCAGGTTAGCATTTCATCTTTTCCCTCTGAAAACAATGCAATAAAACATTACCCTACCGATATGAGTAAAGCAGCATGTCCAGGATCTCATTATAACAGTATATAAGAAAGCTCATTGCTGGGACCCTCAGTGAATATATTTTATTTGCCTCAGTTGGTTTGTTTATCACACAGAAAAAACCTGCTTCAGCAGAGAAGCGTGACGAAGCTTGCAGCTACGAGATAAACAACAACGATTGACAAGTGTTTCTCACTTCCTCAGCACACTGACAACATGATATTCGAGCAGCTGAGGTGACGTCCCCTCACCCTCAGATAACCTGCCTGATCTGTGAGAGGATTCAGTGTGCTGCAGTCTGGAGAATGAGGTGAGGATGTATTTTGCATTAAACTGGGGAGCAGAAAGGGAGAGATAGCTAAAAGCTTTTTGGCTGCTCCTGAAAACTCATGAATTTAGCACAATCTGGTGGAATTGAAGGAGCTGGGAGTCGAAGAAGCTGTGATTTGCAATTCAGAGCCTGATTATGGCTTATCAGTCCAGTTACAGCCCGAGTGGGACTTCAAAGACTGAGGGAAAACTTCAAACCGGAGGATGTTCAGCTGTTAGAACTACTGCAGATATACAGAGAACAAACGCATGCAAAAACAGGCTTTGTCTGCAGGCACCAGATCAAAATCACTGAATGATACATGACAAGATACATAAAAGGTGACTCATCATAGATATGTATGGGAATGTGTGCCCACAATATTAACATTAGTGGATGAGTGAGAAGGGTTTTCCAGCAGCAGATTTAGCATTTAATCCCCTAGCTGGACAATTCCATTACCTAAAGGCTTTAAATCCCACCTGATCTCCTCAGGGAACTGGGCATTTGTGACCAGGAAGCTGGATATGTTCTGCTGGTGAAGTAGTCGAAGGAAGGAGTTGATCTCGGGATACATGATTGGTTCACCCACCAGAGACAGAGCACAGTGCTTCACAGTGAGGCCCTCTTCAAAACGTTCAGGACGCACTCCTGGAACACCTGTTATGTGAAAACACACACCAAATGGTAGTCAGGGGTCATTTTGTACAATACTACAAAATTACGCAACTGTTCCCAGAAACTGTAGTATCACCATTTGTTTGAACTGCGGTTTGAATTGCTGTTAATTACCTCATGCAGGTTGTGGAATAACAACTTCTTGGTTCAAGAACCAAATGTCAGAATATTTTTTAATTATAAACATGCCTTTTTTATTCTGAGATTCAACAACAGGTTCTTTTTTTTTGTCAATGGTAAAAAGCATATTCAGACATGAAGACATATGATTTTTCTTGACAAATTAAAAGACGATGAATGAAATTCATATGCATAAGAAATAACAGATACTGATTGAAAAACATGTTTTCTGCAAATGTTTTTGGAAACTTTTTTTTCACACCAAATCATTGAACTATATTGGTAAGAAAATAACTTATTTGTTTAATAATTCTTTTGGGAAACTCACCAAAAATCAGGATTATAAAGTGGTTATGTTTTAAAGCATAAGAGTCGCATGGTTAACTCTGAGTAAAATCAACTAATCAACAAAAATATTTAAACGGTCTCAGCAAATTACACTCAGCGAAGCTTTTACACTGCTTTAGTCTATAATAAGCTCATTTAAAGTCTAAGAACAAAGAGACAACTTTGGAAAAATAGTGGTCTGCTTCTTGACCGAAAAAAAAAGGTGATTAACAAACTGCATTCTAATCAGACTGACAATAATAATACAAATGTATTTAATCTATCAAGGAACTAACACTTGTGCAACTTCTAGTAGCCACTCTACATTTTGTTCCCTCTGGAGTCTGGCTCCATTTTCGTGCTCTGTACCCTCTGCACAGCGTGCTTCCTGGCCTTTTCTCTGCTCTGCGTTCACTTGTTAGTGTGTTTGTTTACTCAGCCCTGGGTCATCATGCCTTACTTCTGCTACACGGAGCAGTGATGTCACTGCTAAAATGTCAACTGCACCACCAAGCCAGAGAGGATGGTGAGACCAAGACGACGTTGCGGAGGTGGTGCAATGCACTCAAACTTGCACACACACACATCTGGCACTAACTCAGACACTTGAACGAAACCTACAGCAGTCTCCATCAGGAGCCTTGTCTGGCTCAGATGCACTAAAAGTGCTAATCTTTGGACCAAAAGATATGTACTGCTTTAGAAAAACATTCCTTGTCCATTTCTCGAAACCTGACTGGAACGTTATTGGATTTCTGAAAAGTAATTCAACCAGAACAGTGGGCCTTGAGTAATGTTAATTTCAGAAAATACTAAAGTTTGACATCTGTACTGAAAACAGACAGATGTCTTGAGTTTTGAACAGCAGAAACCTTCATTTGTGAATGATAAAATCAAATCAAACTGACTTTGGGACTGTGCCACCCCACCTAATAACATTCCCAGCAGATATCATCAGAAAACTCCCTTTCTTAGCTGCAGATCTGTTTTGAAGCCATCTACGCTAGACATCTCTAATGAATTTTTCAGACTACTGCAGACGGAGAAAAAAAAAAACATCAAAAAGTTTCCAAATCACTCCATATTCTGGAGTACGAAGGCAGTGCGGTAAAACAAAACCAGTGATGTTAAGGGAGCTTCAAATGCCAAGAAAAAGTGCAGGAGTCAGTTCCCATCTTAAGGTCCTTGAAAAGCCATCTGGTGTGCCCCTTCAATCCCAAGTAAAGTCTGATCCAGATGTCCACCAAAGTACTTGAACTTTAGATCTGGCAGTGAAATCACAACCCATTATGAATTGACGTCACCTGATTGTTGAGATGAGGAATGAGAGACAGGAATGTGTTACGTCCCAACGGGCACATTTTGGAGGGAAAAGGAAATTTGCTGGCATTGGATTGTTTTGTCGTTGCAAAAATAGTGCAGGACACCATTTTCTGCCATGATTTACCTAAATCACAAAATATTTGCCATCAAAACAGAGATGTTTTCACTGTGGAAGTTACATTTGACTTGAGAAAAGCAAAATTATTCATTCACCCAGAAATGAAAATTTGATGTTTATTTGCTTACCCCCAGGGCATTCAAGATGTATGTGACTTTGTTTCCTCAGCAGAACACAAACAAAGATTTTTAACTTTAACCATGGCAGTCTTCTGGTAGTCATTTAATGGAAGTGGATGGGCACCAGAACTTTCAAAGTAAAACAGTATTTTTCAAAGTAAAAAAAATAACATGCACAGACAATTCCAAATTACACCCTGTGGCTCGTGACGATACATTGATGTTTTAAGACACGAAACGATCGGTTTTTGTGAGAAACTGAACAGTATTTATATCATTTATTTATTTTTTTTTATCATTTATATCAGCAAACCGTCTTGGGCTCGTGCTAAGCGCACTTTGGCGCAGGATACGCAAACGGCAGAAGTGATCTGTTGCGTATACACGTATACACAAAACAGATCACTTCCGGCGTTTGCGTATCCTACGCCAAAGCGCACTGAGCACGAGCCTGAGATGGTTTGGACATGGTTGTCTATCAGAGGTAAAAAAAAATGAGTAAGCAAAAAAATGGGTAAGCAAAAAAACATCAAATTTTCATTTTTGGGTGAACTATCCCTTTAAGTCAGTGTTTGGGAGTTGGCTCACTATCAATTCATGAGCTTGAATTTAAAACAAATTGGTCACAGGATGTTCTGTATTATTGCAATAAAAAACTACACTTACATCATATGATTTCATATAGCTACTCATTCTACCTACCTGAACAATTCAGAATTTTGTAAACAGTTCAGGAACTAAGGGTAAAATTTAAAATGCATTTTAGATTCTGCATGGCATACAATTCTGCCTGCAGTCCAGACTCAGTTGACCGATCAGTTTTTTTTTTTTTTTACTTAATTCTAACAGCTTTCTAACCCAAGGCTGTCCAAACTCTGTCCGGTGTCCCACAGAGTTTAGCTCCAACCCTAATTAAACACACCTGCAGCAGCTAATCAAGCTCTTACTAGGCATTTAGAAATTTCCACGCAGGTGTTCTGAGACAAGTTGAAGCTAAACTCTTACCGGACACCAGCCATCTAGGACCGAGTTTGGACAGCCCTGTTCTAACCCTTCATAGACAGCAATGCAACTAGCATGTTCAAGGCCCAGGAAGGTGGTAAGGACATCATTAAAATAATATAAAACAATGGAGAATGACGTTGCATTGCTGTCTATACAGGGTCAGAAATATTTAATCAAAAATACCTTAATTTGTGTTTGAATTGAGGGTAAGTAATTAATAACAGAATTCTCATTTATGGGTGAACTCAGTGGTGTAGTCTACATGATACGCAGGTATACGCTGTATACCCTTTAGGAAAGGTGAAGGATTTGCGTATACCCTGTCTGTGTTGCTTAGCACTGACTTTTCAATAATCACGCTGTTTCTTTTGACGGGTATTGCGACTGTGCAAGCTTGAAATTAACTAATGTGAATCACTAAAGGACGAACTACACCCTTTCAGTGTTTTAGAAATACTGCTGCTTAGGGTGAAACAGTTGACAGGAACGTTAACATGGTAGAAACTACAGAAAACGAACCTATCAAACGCGGTACAGAAAATGAAAACAGCAGGGGATTTTTGGCTTGTAAGAACACAACAGTTCTAAAAACATGAAGTTAATATTGCGTGTGTTAGCCTACTTACAATTCTGACTATAACAGAACTGCCTAAATTTGATCTTTTTCATCAAATAAAATAATTTAAAACAAAGTCACAACTGAGCAGCTACACATTTCCAAATCTTTCCGAATCTGCGTTTTTAAACAAATCTATTGAATCGATCAAATCACCCATTCACAAAGACAGTCACTTCCTGAGTCTCAATGTGCACATTAACCATCCTATATTTTGTGATATTAGTAATTTTCAGAACTATATAGGGCAGAATGTGTAGGTGGTATACACACTTGTATGCAGGGACTTGCTTTGCTCCCGAATAAATTAGCCATTCGAATGAATGATCCAGTAATAAATTCAGAAACTTACTGCCGCCTAATGGCAGATTTCGTTTCATTCTTAAAGTATTATTTCAGTTATTTATGTCATTGAATATTTCAATATTCAAAACGTTCTATGTAACACATGAAGATCAACATGAATTTATGAAGTTACTGTATTGCACTAATGCCACAGAGCCTGATTACCTTTCTGTAAGCCAAGCCACTTGTTTCCTTCTGTGCCATTTTGTCATACTTTCCTATACTTGGAATTTGTGCTCTGCGTTTAACCCATTCGAGTGCACACACAGAGCAGAGAGAAGTGATTAACCACGCACACACACACACACTGTGAACACACACCCGGCGCAGTGGGCAGTCAGATTTCAGCATTAACCATCAACTTTATATCACCCAGAAAGTTTGCAAAATGTTTTAAATTAATGATGAAGATGCACAAGGCAATGCAATGGGAAACCTAACTTTTTAACAGTCCAAAAAAAAAAATGAAATGCTGCAATCACTGATATTCCTATTCAAATGGAATTCGATTTTTCAGAGGATGCCAGATTTAGAAGAAAACAGTCTCTGATCTGTAATGTTTTTTAGAGGTTGTTTGGGTAAAAGCACCAGCATGTTTGATTCTGTCGAGATCTATGAAACACCAATTATCTAGAAAGAAAAACTAATTTCATTCAAATAGGAATAAAGAAACATTTTCTTTACCAACTATATTCTCTTTACCGAAAAAAAAAAAAAAGGTATAAAACACTTAAAGTAAAAAATGCTGTTCCCTCAATAAATCTGTATGGTGTAATGAGAACAACTCTGTAGCACCTATGAGGCAAAACAACCAAATAAAACTCTTAATTGTTGCTTTAAAAAAGAAGTCTCAGTGAGATGCCCTTTCCATCTGATATCAGCCTGTCAAACTGATCCAGCAACAAACCTCATCC
Source organism: Enteromius radiatus (assembly GCA_032357445.1). Classification (NCBI taxonomy): domain Eukaryota; kingdom Metazoa; phylum Chordata; class Actinopteri; order Cypriniformes; family Cyprinidae; genus Enteromius; species Enteromius radiatus. Next base: position 6,546,709 of record JAUCMS010000025.1, read on the forward strand.
CCTTAATGCTGCTGAAAGCTGATGGATCCACTACTGATCTGATGAAGCAGATGGTGAAGAAAGTGACAGGGTGCAAATGAATAAATTAGACCCAGTCGAACTGCACTTAGAGCCTGTCCTGTTACTGCCTTCTGCAAACCGTAGTGACAGCTAAATATACCCCAGTGTCTGTTGGACAATCTCTGAAAGCGGGAGGGTGTTCAGAGTGTAGAGACGTCAACATAGTGTTATGTCACACAATGTCTGAATGGCTTCCAACTGGATTTGTGCCTCTGAGGAAAAAGGATTTAAATATATTTGGCTATATTTATATCCCACCAGACAAACAAAACAAGTTATTTCTGTACAATTACAGAGTAAAGGACTATTAACAGCATGTGTGAATATCCTGCTATATAAGTGAAGTTTCTGGCACAAGATGATACTTTTTTTCACCTATACATGAAAATAAAAACAGAGCCTTACATTCACAGCAGAAGAGCTCAGCTGAAGGTCCCGGGAGTCCTTACCTCTGAACTGGCGAATCATGTTCCTGTGGTTCTCCACAGCTTCCTGAATGATCTTCTCAGCTGGGTCCATTTTCCAGCGCCACTCGGTGCCCACCGGGTTGGTGTGGTGTCTGTACAGAGAGAATGAGAGAGGACAGGTCCTGTCAGCAAGTCACCATCACAGCATTACACACCGCGGACTGCAATCTCGTTCCCCTGAGAACAACACCTGCACCCCTACTGTCCACAAATTAGCGTCCTGTGACCCTTTCAACAGCTCTCACATCACATGAAAGGGCACAAATGCCAGGCAATGTGGCCTTACTTCAGTCCCCTGGACACAAATAGCGACAGGAGCAGAAAGAACGGCGAATGTGGCACCACATTTAATCAAGGGTAGAGTCAAATCTTAATATGAGGATGTACAAAACAGCATCTTTAAAATCAAATAGTCACTCAGTCATCTGTACTAGCCCACCAGCAGTTGTAAAAAGAAGATATTTTGAAGAATGTATGTATCCGAATAGTTAATAATTGACTTCAGTAGTATTTTTTTGGTTCCTGTTTGTTTCCAAGCATTCTTACATACATATATATATCTGGAGAAACAAACTAATATAGGTTTGGAAAAGCTTGAGGGAGAGTAAATGATAACTGAATTTTTACTATCCCTATAATTAATTATTTTTCATCAGAAATGCATTTTTTTTAAAGGAGCAGTATGTAAGAAATTTATTGTAATAATCATAAAATGTCTCTGTTATGTTCAACAGGCATTAAGAAAA
>JAUCMS010000025.1:6552263-6563389 GCA_032357445.1 Enteromius radiatus
TATATAATTTTAATATTAATTAAAAAAACACTTTTTTGCCCTGCTTTGTGTGTGTATTTAGTCAGCCACCAATTGTGCAAGTTCTCCCACTTAAAAAGATGAGAGAGGCCCGTAATTTGCATCATAGTTATACCATAGGTATACTCAACTATGAGAGACAAAATTAATAAATAAATAAATAAAACAGAAATCACATTGTAGGATTGTTTAATAATATTTTTGTAAATCATGGTGGAAAATAAGTATTTGGTCAATAACAAAATTTAATCTCAATACTTTGTTATTTACCCTTTGTTGGCAATGACAGAGGTCAAACTTTTTCTGTAAGTCTTCAAGTTTTTCACACACTATTGCTTTTGGCCCATTCCTCCATGCAGATCTTCCGTAATGTTTTGGGGCTGTTGCTGGACACACAGACTTTCAACTCCCTCCAAAAATTTTCTATGGAGTTGAGATTGGAGACTGGCTAGGCCACTCCTTCGTTGCCCGGGAGGTGTTTTTGGGATCTTAGTCATGCTGAAAGACCAAGCCACGGTTCATCTTCAGTGTCCTTGCTGATGGAAGGAGGTTTTTACTCAAAATCTCATGATACATGGCTCCATTCATTCTTTCGTTTACACGGATCAGTCGTCCTGGTCCCTTTGATGTTTCCACCCCCATCCTTTACAGTAGATATGGCGTTCTTTGGATGCAACTCAGCATTCTTTCTCCTCCAATCACGACAAGTTGAGTTTTTACCAAAAAGTTCTATTTTGGTTTCATCTGACAATATGACACTCCCCCAATCCTATTCTGGATCATCCAACTGCTCTCTAGCAAACTTCAGACGGGCCTGGACATGTACTGGCTTAAGCAGAGGGACACGCCAGGATTTGAGTCCCTGGCGGCGCAGCGTGTTACTGATGGTAGCCTTTGATGATGGACGCAGATATTTCCCTGCGGTTTGGCCTCTCATTTACACGAAAACTCAGTTTTTAATCACAGAAAACGATTATTTCTAAAAACTCTGGGCAGTGGAGATTTCTGATAACGCCCTTTTTGCATTGCAGTGGGGACTGTGAAAACGAAGGCTTTCGAAAACGATGACGCATTTTAGTCATATGATACAGTCATGTGACCAGTTCAACTGCTGGCGGATGGCATTGTACAGCAGTTGTTTTGTTTGCTCTCAATTTTGACAGCCCTATTAAGGATTAATATCAGTTTGTAAATGCTCCAGAAAGCTTTTCTTCAAAGAAGACGTAATGCAAGTAAATAAACGGCAGATGGAAATGACGCAGATCGAATCATCCTACGTTACAGGAACGCAAGCATTTTCAGTTGTTTCAGTGTGGATGATAAAGTTTTCGTAAACGATTGAAACGATAGTGTGGACACGCAGCGTTTTTAGATTTATCCAGATTAATGTAAACGTAGCCTTTGTTACTTTGGTCCCAGCTCTCTGCAGGACATTCACTACGTCCTCCCATGTGGTTCTGGGATTGTTGCTCACAGGGTGAGATCCTGCACGGAGTCCAACGGTTGATTTCTTCACACCAAGCTGTTTACCTATTGCATTTTCAGTCTTCCCAGCCTGGTGCAGGTCTACAATTTTGTCATCTTTGACATCTCTTTGGTCTTGGTCATAGTGGAGTTTGGAGTGTGACTGTTTGAGGTCGTGGACAGGTGTCTTTTATACTGATAACAAGTTCAAACAGATGCCATTAATACAGGTAACGAGTGGAGGACAGAGGAACCTCTTAAAGAAGTCTGTGAGAGCCAGAAATCTTGCTTGTTTGTAGGTGACCAAATACTTATTTTTCAAGAAGTTTACCAATTAAATTAATTAAAAATCCTACAATGTGATTTTCTGGATTTTTTTCTTATTTTGTCTCTCCTAATTGAGGTATATCTATGATGAAAATTACAGGCCTCTCTCATCTTTTTAAGTGGGAGAACTTGTACAATTGGTGGCTGACTAAATACATTCTTTGCCCCACTGTATCCAGATAGATGGATAGATTTTTTTTTTTCTTTTAAGATTATTCAAAGAGAGAAAAAAAAAGAATCTCAAAAGTGACAGTTAATAAATTTACAAAAGTTATATCAGAAGACTGAAGTGCTGAAAATCCAGCTATGCAAGATTTAAACTCCATTTGTTAAACATTCAATAGAACCCCATTTTTTAGATTTTTAGATTTCACAATATTATTGTTTTTACTGCATTTTAATCAATCAGATGGAGCCTTGGTGAGCAGAAAAGACGACCTCTCAAAAGCAAAAAAAATAAATAAATAAAAATACTTAGGAAAAAAAGTGCATTAATGCAAATGGTCGGTTGAATTATTATTATTATTTTTATTTTTATTTTTTTTTTGCATAATTTGTACTTTGTGAACATTATAGCATAATTGCAATGCCAGTCCACTCAATACATTTACAACATAAACAGTTAAATTACTGCATGTTACTGAAGTCACAACCATGAGCACATTAATACTTGACCAATTATAATTACAGAAGTCATTTACAAAACAGCCATATGAAATAAAGAGCCTACAAATGGTGCTTTTATTGTGTACACCAAGTACTCTGCTAGAGAGGCCTCTATTTTCCATTTTACAGTCTGCTCAGGATATAGCAGGAGAAATGAGAGAAATTTTCCTACAAAGCTCCTCAATACATCTAAGCAGACTGGAAGGCAAAATGTGCTTAAGTCTGAGCATTTCTGAGGTCCACAGCTTCGTTCTCCCACAACTGTGCTGTGTCTCCCTCGAGGAGTCCGACTCAATTTAGACTTTAATCCACATATAAGGGCCATCACTGGGGCAGCCATCACTCCTAGCACTCTTTATAAAACCGCAGAATATAAAGGCATAGCTCTGTGCTGAAAAAGCTGCTGAGGTTCACATCATTTTCATACAAGAACTACTTTTATCTTTTTGGGCATTTTATAAATCTACCATTAGTAAAAAAAAAAATTTTGTGAATTATTCCTCTCTTTTTCATTTACACGGCCTCTCTCTTCATGCATGAATGAGTGCAAGCGATAAAAAAAGCAGTAGGAGTGAAGCTTCATACTAATGAACCCAATCTACAGTCTCTCTCCCATGTTCATTAGCTAAACTCCACATCAAACACATGTTCTTGTCTTTTATGTCTGCAAATAGTTTGCTGGGGCTGAGGAGCTAGGGGAGGTGTTCTCGTCTCTGTCTGAGGAACAGCATCTGTTTGTATAGAGCCGGGTTCAGAGAGTAGGGCTTGTGAAGTCTCAATATATGGGCAGGTGAAAGCTGAGACAGAGGATTGCCTGCAGCGGTTCATACTGACTGTGCATGGAAAGAAGAACTGAACATGTCAGGAATATGGTCAGATGACATAGCTAAAATGATTATACTTTGAGATTTTCAGCCTTTTAATCATATTTGATCTTGATGTGTGGTGGTGTTCAAAGTAATTATACTTTTATTATTACTATTTTATTAAATCAAATATAAATGTATGTCCCAGTCACATTTTCGTGATTAAATAAACATTACTACACTATCAGTAAAAAAACCCGAACAATTATGTTAATGTAAAAATTATGTAATCAATCTATTTATCAAAGCAAAGTCTCATTAAGTTTTTAATCTCATCAAGTTTTCCCATTAACTGTCATAATGTTCATTCAGACTGATTAATGAACACATGAACTGGTCATATTAAATCACATCGCAATGGATTGCAAAGGCATCGTCTGCTCTCTCATTTTATATATGAATTTTAAATTGGTTTAAAACATGCTTTTTTTATTGGAAATAATTGTATTTTGAGCAAACAACTAATAAGAAATTATGTGTTTAATTAGTAAAGTAAAATACTAAAATGTAATATTAAAAATAATCAAAGCCTTTGTCTCAAACAGTTTTTCCCTACTGAGGAATAATTATATAACTTTTACTTTAAGGGGTCATGAACTGAAACAATTAGCAATTTTTAACAATTTGGATTTTTATCATTTCAAAACATTTCAATAACTCAGCAACGCAATGCTAGACATCTATGAATAATGCAATATTGGTGGAATCTAAGTTATGAATCAAACCAGTAAAATAGACTGATTGAATAGATTCACAGGAATGAATTAAACCTACCAAATATAAAACTTTCACTTAAATTTAAATAAGAATATTTAATGCTCTCATAATTACAAGTCACGAAAATCAACATGAAATATTTCTGCAAGGTCATTTTGTACATAGAAATTAAATAAACCGGAACTAAGACTAAACTATTTCTATTTAATGGTTACAGTGCAGTACCCATTACATACATTTTAAGATGCAAATTACTTATTAAGCAATTGAAAGGTCTTTAAAAAGCCTTTATTGCATAAAACAAACAAATAGCCTAAAACAATGACTTGATAAGTTCACTTATCCCACCATAAAGGCTAAAAAATAAAGTTGTATTACAGCCTACATTTAGAAAAAGAAAAACGTTTTAGAAGTAAAATGCACGATAAGTCCAGGAGTGTGTGTTAAAAGGAATTTAAAAAAACATTCACCCAAAATTGAAAACTTCACAAAAGCTACTCGCCTCCAAGCCATCCTAGTTGTATATGACTTTCTATCAGACAAACATAACCTGAGTTTTTTTTTTTCTAATTCGGCTTCTTGGCTGAAATATGTGAACTATTCCTTTAAGAGTAAATGGAGTTAATATAGAGTTACTATGCTGAGCTACAAACTCGGCAACAAATCCTGTGCAAATGTGTGTACAAATTGCTGAATACTTGTGACAATATATCCATTGTGTTGAGCTCAGACCATTCTAAATGAGTTTCATCTATCAAGGTTAACCAGACGTAAACAAGGGTAGGGCATGGAGAGTCTGCCAGTGACTGGATATGCAGCTTTTCCTCACAGTTTAGCCCTCTCAGGACCGTAAGAAGCCATCCTGCTGATGACAAACAGCACCAAAAACAGGGCGTCACAAGATCTGCTATGGTATGACTTTAGTTTTGTTACTTCATGTTTTCACTTCAAGCCGTTATTTATGGTATGAAGTAGGTTACTGAAGACAAATTTGAAGGCTTTAAAAAAAAGGCTCTAGACTGCAGACCAAACATTTGCCCTCTTTTTTTCTGCTCTAGCTGCTGTATTTCCTTTGCTGGTATTTAAAGGAAATGATTTCATTTAGAGGTCTTCAGCTCTTTCCTTCATTCATCTTTAAATCATTGCTAATAATGCCGAAGGGAATCATTTCATGTTATCATTAAAAGACCAAAGATAACAGCAGGCGAGAGGAGGTTACCAGTAAGCCCTTCAGGAAATTAGTGTTATATAATATCACATCAGAATCATCTCTAGACTGCAGGCGAGATCAGCTAAATTACACACATTTGTTTGTGCGTTCTCAGTTCACAACAATTGCAAACAAATGACCAGAAGACACTCCAGCTAGGGTGATTCTTACGAAGAAACATATTTCACTCCAAAATAGAATCAAAAATGTTTTATTTATTTGAGGTTCATAACCATGCTATCTACCACTGATATATTCATTGCAACAGAGATAAGATATTTTTTCAAGTTTTAAATTAAATTATATTATTTATTCATTATTTTTCAATATTTTAAGTCTGAATCTGGTCTAAGGCTGTAATATGTAAATAAATTTCTATGTTCTTTTTTATTCTACATAACTGACAAACACTCTATAATTAATTATGTATTGAGGTTTTTTTTGTGTAGTTTACTTTAATATTTGTTATTGGGGGTGCTGTGGGAATTTTTTTTTTAAATAGTTTCTTTTTTCCTGTATCTTTATCCTTTTATTATTATAAAAAAGTTATATAAATTTTTATTATTTTAAAAGTTATTAAACATTAAGCAAAAAGCAAACAAAAAAAACAAAAAACTACTGTACTTAAGAATTCATTAAAAAAAAAATGTGAATGTTTGACATAGAATTTTGACATTAAAAATCTAAAATTAAAATCTGAAATTGTACATTCTTGCAAAACATACTCCTTTACTCAAATTACCTTTGATTTATTTAAAAATTTGAAAACTATAATTTCTTTCTAATAAACATAAGTTCATCCTGAGTCATGACAGGGTTTATTTTAAGCCAATAAGCCAATTTTTATAATCTATTTTATGCATTTATTTCTGAATAAATTTTTAAAAATGCTAAACTAATACATAACAATAACTGAATTGTGAATTTAGATGGCACAAAATATGAAAATTGTATTTGTATTGTAAAATGTTACATTTAAACTAAGCATTAGAGCATTAGATTTGCCACCATATAAATGTAAAAATACAAGAAATGAGAATCAAATATTGACTGACACCAGTCATTAAAAAATATAAAATAAACACACTGCCATAAAATCATCTCTGGTTGAAATTACGTGACGAGTCCAGCAAAAGTTTGACCACAGAATGCTGAGGTTTACCAATTAGAAAGCTATAATTCTGGGTAAAATATAGCCTGGAAACATTCTAGATCCTGATCCCAGGACAAACCGGATAATATTTGCCCCACACATGCCTGTATGTGGAAATCAGTGGAGATCTCTTGTTCTCTATTGATTTTGAGTTTGCTATATCAAGCATGTTAAACTAACACCAGGCTCAAAGGTGCTGACCGTTGCCACAAGCACAGTGGACACAGACTGGTAATACGCATAGCCTCGGTGGAAATGTGAGAGCGGGTCAGTCTCTGTTGTGTAGTGTGTGTGCGCGTGTGTATGCGGCTGGAGGCAGGCTGTGCTAATAAAAGGTGTGGAGTGAGAAACTCAAGGGAACTCCAGCAGCAGGAGAGGAGTAATTGGGCTTTGCTGCATCATTAAGCTCCGTTAGGCACAGTCACACCATCAGAGGCTCCATCAGAAACCAGACGACGAGGATGAAATTTGTAGAGCTGCAGCTCTGCAGCCGTTTTTTTTAATAATAAGCGTGAGATACCGCTTACAGAAAAGGGAAAAAAAAAAAAAAAACTGTCAAAAGTGTGAGAAACAATCATAATTGAAAACTAGGTTTACTATAACGCAGGTGACACTCCACCAGCACTGAGGACCTAATTACCATCAGGGCCTTGGTATCCGTTTTTTTGAGAGACGAAAAACACTGACACGTATTCAATTAAAGCAGCTGGGAAAGCAGGAACCGAATGTCCATCATGAGGGAAATGGAACATAACAGTAATCAGTGAAGGGCTCGTAGCTAGTACACTTATTTATAGCTGTCGAACTCTGCAAAGCTATTTTAACATTAAATACACAGAGATGGGCTTTTATGAGGTTATACTTAAGATTAAGTATCAAAAGTTTGGTCTTGGTATGATTTTTTAAAAAGAAGTCTCTTTTACCCAACAAAGGCAGCATTTATTTGATCAAAAATGTAGTATTTAGTATATTAGGAATATTATTATAATTTGAAATTACCACTTTATAATATATTTTAAGATATTTTAAAACAATTCATTCCTGTGATCAAAGCTGAATTTTCAGCCTCATTACTTCGGTCTTCAGTGTCACATGATCATTCTGATATACCGATTAGGTGCACAAGAAACATTTCTTATTATCAATGCTGAAAACAGTTGTGCTGCTTAATTTTTATTTTTTTTTTTCAAGATTTTATGAACAGAATGTTGATCTGAAATACAAAGCTTGTGTCTTTGCTGTTTCCATTAATCAATTTAATGATTTTTTTGATTATTAAAATGACAAGGAATGCTTCTACTATAAATATGCAGTTTAACTCTAAATTAAATCTAAATTTGTAAAAACTTTAAAAGAAAAACAACTTTCACTACAAACAAAAAAACTACAAACAATAACCCAAGGTAGGTTTTAAAGATTAAACAGAAAAAGGAAAAGGAAATGGCACAGCAGCTACCAACAACAGCCTACTATTAAATTGTAAATATAACACAAACAAGAAATGTACAAGGACATTTCAATGTAATAAAAGTGAAGCAGAAAAAATAAATAAATAAATAAAACTGCGTACGCATTTACGCAGGCAACCATTATACAGCAACTTTCATTTCTGTCACAGACATCTTTTTTTGCATGAGAGAATAACACAGGCGGGTTAAGGCCATGCTGTACCTTGTTTAGTCAGAGCATCTCTCAAGGCTGGAGTGATCATCTCTCTCCGCTCATCCTCTGACTCGCTCTTCCTCACTCCATTCTGCTTTGACAGCTTCACCCTCTGGGAGTCCTCTTCATCTCCCTCCATCCTCTGCAGCACATAAAACCACAAAGAAAAAGGAGGACACAAAACCAGTCATAAAAAAACACATTCATTCATACAACCTAGTCACAGTTACACAACCATCCGTTGTGCGTCAGAAGAACCAACAGAGGCTGAACCTTTAACATACTCAAAAAGTACATAACTAAAGTGATCAAATTAACTTTTTTTTTAATCAATTTACTTGCGTAAATAACGATTATATATAATGATTTTACAGTCATACGAAGTAGTTTGGGCGAGTTTTAATTAATATACAAAACCTTGAATTTGATTGTTTCCGCTGACAACATTAAAAATACATCCAGCCAAAATATTTCCAGTTGGGAAAAACTTATGCATAGTCTAATGAACAGACTGTACTTATATCCCTCACAGCTACTTTCCCACAAGAATCAAAGTATCAAATAGAATCAAATATTATGCATAACTTGGCTAAAGTCTTAATATAGCACCACACATCTTTCCTCTGTTAAAGGTGCATTTTTTTGTTAATGAAACAGGTTTACTATTTATCAGATTTCACATTTAAAAACTCCACAGAGCTTGACTTCATTTTGAACTGTAATCATGTAATTGATTTCAAAAATCAAAGACTTGGAAACAGATGCTGCTTTGAAAATGATGGCACTAATAGAATGGTTTAAACAGAAATGACACTTACAGCCATATGGTTCTGAGTATACAGAATGATGAAGGTCTTGGACTACCATCACTGACCTTCAGCACTCAAACGCTCTTATATGAACAGACTGCATTAAACTTTATTGCGATTCCAGGCTGCACAGCTTCCAGAATATACAATCTGCTGGAAATCAAGTCTGACTTATAGTTCCTGCTCCTTTTCCTTAAATGTTATTATTTTATATTTCTTCTCAATATGACGACATTAGCCATTTTTTCCATACTAAAAGGTCAGAGACAGTCTGGGTTCAGATTCAGACACAGCACTGTATTTGGCAGATGAAGGGAATAATCAGGCAAGCGGGATGCCATAGGTCACATTAGATACTCTACGTATTTAAAGAACATGTAAGAAATGTGCAGTATATAAAACCAAAGAATGAATTACTAAAAAACAAAACAAAACAAAAAAAACAGACACTTTATTTTCCCATTTAGGTTCATCAAAAAACAAAAAAAGATTAAAAAATATAAATAAATAACATTAAATGCAGTCCCCCAATCCAAACAAAAACACACAATCAAGAAAAAAAACAAAACCCCTTAAAACAACAACAACAAAAAAAACAAATCCAACCACCAAAATTTAAGAAATCCCCACCACAAAAAAACCAACTAACACAAAAAAACTAAACAAAACCCAAATCTAATATAAAATCAAAACACAAAACCCCAAACATAACAAACAGTCCAAGAAAAACATATCAACCCCAAACAAAATCCAAATCCAAATAACAAAATCAAGACATCAAAACATAAAAAATAAAAACACCCCCTTCCCCCTAAACAACACCAATATAAACCAAATAATAAATAAAACAAACAAACAAAAATACTCTCACTGATCTAGCGAATCTGAATGCAAACTGGACTTTATTTAACCTTCCTATCCAAAAAAAAAAAAAAAACACCTCTGTAGGGCTTCTATTCCTACAGTTAATTTTTTATATTTATCTTCCTACGCGTGGCACATCTCTGCCCCATCATACAGTCTCTGCTTTGTTTTGCGTTCCAGGCCCACACTTTGAGGTCCCTCAACATCCGGGCTGAGAGACAGTGTGCTGGAGCAGTGTTTGTGTTTCTGTGACTTTGTTCATTTGTTCCAGAGCACACAATGTCCCTTGAGCAGAATCCAACAACAAGAGCGGGTGGAAGGCACCAGGTGGGGTTGGATTGGCAAGCGGACATTATGCCCTTTCACAGCAAGATCTGTCGTGGAGCTGCCACGCACAGCATAGAGTTGACTAGGCTGCAATCTGTCACCCAAGATTCATCTCGCCGTCTCTGCGCTTTCGTCCCTGCTGCAGCGCGCCGGCTCTCCGCACCCCTCCTCCTTCAGACTGACAGAACCGGAGCAGCTCTCTTCGGCTGGAAACGCTCCATTTCCCACAAACCACCCATGCAAGTGACAGCGGTGATGCAGGCAGTGGCCCTGCAGAGTTCAGGCTGAGCAGCTGACACATTGAGACTGACAGCTAGCCAAAATGACGACAAGCCTCTCCGGCTGCCGCCCGTCCCACATGGGCCGATGTGGCTGCGGGACTATGCCTGTCTGCGAGCTGTTATCTCAATTTCCACCTTGCAAATACTAAGCAGTGAAAACATAGCCTCGATCCACACCTGCACTAAATCTGTGCATGACATTAAAGCGTGTGCTCTAAGGTGGTATGGGCTTACATATTTTTACATTATTTTTGGTTTAATCCGCACAGACTCAGCAAACTATCAGGATAATGTCTCACACAGGAGCTTAAAAGAAACAGTTCACCTAAAAATTCAAAAACTCATTATCTAGTCACTTGGTTACAAAACTGAAACCAGCTATTCTAGTATTGAACACAAAAAGGAACAGTTTTGGTGGAACCTATATATATATATATATATATATATATATATATATATATATAAATAACAGTAGCATGATATACGTGTGATTCTTCAAATAAATTAATTAAGTTTTACAGAACAAAATCAAAAAGGTTTGAAATAACTTGGGGGTGGAAAGCGAATTTTCAGGGTATTCCTGTGAATGGTGGCAGACGGTTATAAGTTGGACTGGGCGATTTTGCCTAAAAAAAAAATCTTCGATTTTTTAAAGAAAAATTCGAGTTTCGATTCGATTTTCGATATTTTTTTTCCAATGCACTTAAAAAAATGACTGCAGACATAAGATATAGTGTCAAAAGTGCAACTTTATTGCTGATT